>CM053792.1:376831576-377386576 GCA_028749045.1 Cupressus sempervirens
TTATACAATAGTTTGTTGATGACACCTTCCTATATGGATTATCCTCTATTAGGAAATATAAAGTCTGGAGGAAAATTTTGAATCCATATGTTGAAGATTTAAGACAAGACATTAACTATCGAAAGAGAAAACTCTTATTTTTCAACACTGAAATGGTTCTCCAATAAATGATAACTAGGGAGATTGATGACCAAGTAGTTGATCTTCTTGACAGCTATCTAGCCCCCCCCCCCCCCCCCACAGTGAAGGAAGTCACCCCTCAATTTTGGAACACAATGGTGGAAAGAATGCAAAGGAAGTTGATAGGTTGGAAAGGTAAGGTTCTCAACAATGCTAGGAAATTACAACTCATTACGACCTCTCTCTAGGGGATCCTAGTCTATTTTTTTTCTTTTTCAAGATATGCAGTTGATTTAGAGACATCCCCAAAAAAATTTAGAAAAAATCTATGTGGTCAAGGTCAATGTGGAGAACATGAAATTGAGTCTTCATAGCTCAAAATAAGTGTGCAGGCGTAAGTCTCAAGGGGGTTTGGTTCTAAGGAGAATGAAGGATTTACGTAAGGCCCTTATGTCTAAAATTGGTTGGAGAATAGCCTAGGATTTGGCTTCCTAGTGTCAGAGTATGAGAGAAAAATATTTGGGAGGAAGGCCTTTTAATTAATCCCTTTACAAAAAAGGTATCCTAGTTGGATCAATGATATGGGTTGTTACTGTTAACAATAGGAAGCACTTAAGAGGAAGTATCAAGTGGAACATTGGAGATGGGAATTTGGTTATATTTTAGGAAGATATAAGGATTGGTGATTCCCCTATGATATTCACTAAGTTTTATGCTCTAAAGGAGAAAGGAAGGAATGACTTTAGTCTCAAGGTGGTCATTTATATTTAAAATAATGTGTGGAAAGAATTGAATACATGTAATTTTAATATTGTAGAGAAGACCATCTATGTAGAGTTAGGGTCTCTCTTGAAAGATACTTATATCGCCTCCTTCCTAGACATAGGTAAAATAATATGGGAAAAAAATTCTAGTGGGGAATTCCGTGTGAAATTAGTCTATAATAAAATTAATTGGTGAGGTTGGGGCCTTGGAATGGAAGTATGTCTGGCACACTCACTTTCTACCCAAGATTAATTTCATCTAGTAGTTTGTAATGCATAAGAGCACACTCACAATGATAATCTCAAAAGGTGTAGCTTCTAAATGGTCAATAAATATATTTTTTGTAGTTTGGAGGAAGATACCATCTCCCACCTCCTAATCTAGTACTCATATTCTACTCAGATCTTGTAAAAGTTATTTAGTTAGTTGGGGACTATGTGGGTTCTGAATAGTGATGATCAACAATGTATCCTTGGCTAGAGATGCCCCTCATATCATCCCTTCATTAAAATGATATGGAAATATATTCCCCCTTACATGTGCTAGAACATATAGAAGGAGAGAAATTATTATATATTCAAGGAAAAAGTTACCCCACCAGAGGCCTTTTTCGAATAATTAAGGCACTTATCAAACAATGTGCTCTGATCTAGTGATGGAAATTGTCCCCCACTACACTATACAATTTGGTATGTGTTGGGTAAAAGTATGGGATATATCCCATTTAGTGGAAAAAAGTAGATAATTCAAAGGCCCAAAAAAGTAAATGGAATTAATGAAAGTCAACCCCCCCCCCCCCTTCAATTGGTGGAACTAAAGTTTGATTATTGAAGGGGAATGATGGGGTGCTACTGAGGGAGTTATTCAGGATGAATAGGGAGTCTACATCAAGGGATACATGAGTAGTTTTGGAAAAAAAATCAAGTAATTAGGCGAAAGAACTTAGCCTCCTCTAGGAATTGGAGATAGCATCCATTTCCTAGAATTCAAAATTTGGTTGTCATTCATCAAGGGATACATGAGTAGTTTTGGAAAAAAATTCAAGTAATCAGGGAAAATAAGTTAGCCTCCTCTAAGAATTAGAGATAGCATGCATTTCCTAGAATTCAAATTTTTTTTGTCTTTGCGGGCTCCTTATTGGTTATTGAGGCCATTAAAAGGGTTATCCAAATGAGCTAGCAAGCTAGAACAATCATAATGCATGCACAAAAGTTATTAATAAGGTTTGTGAAATTCAAAATCTAGGATATGTACTATGAAGGGAATCAAGGGGTAGATAGTCTAGCAAGGTATGAACACAATGCCATTCATCGCCAAATTTGGGAAAGGGAGTACAAATTACCATTGATGATTAGTTCACTTTTTCCTAGAGATGGGCTCTACATTTAATGATGAACATATTAATTAGATTTTTTATTATTGTCATTGTCATAATTGAGTTGTACTTGGCAACAGATTTGTTGATGGTGAATTCAAATTGGGTCACCTTTTTATTAAAGTCTTAAATTATGACTTTATATGTTAAGAATAGTTGTGAACCCAATACAAGATTTGGAATGATGTTTTGTAATCCCGAAGGACAAGACTTTCCAAATAGTGATGGTTGATTTTATGGAAAGGTGATAGACAAGAGATGAGCTGGTAGGAAGGAAATGAAATTTATTATGATTTTGAACCCAAGTGTTATTAGAGCATCATAAGCCTTTGTATTTATGAGTTGTTCTATTAGGAGGAAAAAGGTTTTTCTCCAAGTTATCAATGAATTATGGTGAAGTTAGTGGGTGGTATGGTTGTGGAGATGAAGGAGGATGTGGATGATTTGGTGGTTGATATTGGGAAAGAAGAAACAATGGAGAATGCCAATATTCAGATTGATCCACCCAGAATTAAAGAGGCTATCAGGAAGGACAAGGTTGTGTGGACTTATTTGAAGGAAGATGGGCTAATTTTATTTATGGAGAGCATTGAAGGGCATGACAAGAAAGTCACTTGGTAGTTTGTTGATTCCTAGAATAATCATTGGGTAAATGTTAATGGAGTCTCATTTGAGATAACATAGGAAATGATTGCTAATGCCATTGGCCTAGTTATGGAGGGTGAAAATTGGAGAAAGCAACTGAGGGGTGTAGATGAGACTAGTTTAGGAAAATGATTTCTATCCAATGAGAAGCCTATTCGTTTACATGGTGGTTTTTCTTATGAAAGTTTATTTGAACCCTAACACATGGTCTTCGACATTATAATAAGATATATTACTATGGAGGACATAATTAAGGTGTGTTAGTGTTACCATTTCCCTATCCTTGACCACTTTAGGAATAAAGAATGTATATCCTTTCCTTGCTTGTTACTGCATTCTATGGAAGACTATGTGTGGAATATATGAAAGAAGAGAGAGGAGGGTAAAAGATATACTTTTTATCATCAAGCCCTTATGTTTCATTTATTTAAATTCTATAAAAGCTTGCACCCATAGATTCTAAGGAAAGAGGGTGATGTGGGTAAGAAGGTCACAAGTACTTCCCCTGTTAGAGTCATTAATGTGGGTAGTCAAACACAAGGTGTGGAACCTATGGGGGAAGATAAATAGAAAGGAGGGAACACAATGGGGGTGACATTCAAAAGGAGAAAATTACTATAGGGAAAACTAATACTATCAAATAACCTTAGGATAATCCATATTTTACTAAGCTGGAGAAATCTATCACTAGCCTAATCAAGAAAATTGAAGACCCAAAGGAAAATTTGATAGGGTTTACATTTTTTTGGTATATGTGATGCACTTGGATGCAACTACCCTTCACTTTTTGTAGGCTAGAAAGGAGGAGACTACATATGCCTAAAACATGGAGACTACTTAGTCACTATATGGCTTCCTCATAAACAATTAGTTGTGCCTTCTTCTAGAGAATCGAAGGAACAAGAACAACGAGAGTTAGCTCCTACTCGTGATTTTCTTTGTTTTTCTTATTATAGCTAGTTTTTTCTTAGCCCAAGGGGTTTACACTGTTGTTAATTATTGGACTTGTTCTTTACCCACTGATGCTTACTAGGCTAGTTTTGTGTATACTTATGACAATATTAATTTTTTTAAGTTGTACTAACTTTAAGTATAAAAACATCTTAGTTTGGGGGTTTTTATATTAAGGAAAGGGGTGGATTAATTGTATGGTAATGACCTTTGGTTGATTTTCAGCCTTTTTTGTGTATTCTAGGTCAACCCCCATTTTGGTTTCTTTTTAATATCAAAAACTTTCCTCTTGTGAGAAAGCTTCAAACACTAATGTATGGTACTAGAGATAAATTTCATGTAAGTGAGCTAAGGATGTCCTAAGTTTTCAAAAATAAACTCAAGGCATATATACTAGGATAGGTAACATATAAGGAGTCAATACACACTTTAACTTATGGAACCTATACTAATACAACTGAAACTAGTGTCTAATGCCTTGAATCTAGGAAGTCTCTTCTTATTGTCATCTTTTAACCCAATAATCACATTAAATAGTAGATTAATAAGAGCATATATATATATATATATATTAAATCTAGAATTTCATGTCTATCTTTTAATTATATATCTTGTGAAAAATGTAGAAATGTGGCTTTTCATAATTTGTATGATTTGAGTCAAAGAATTCAAACATATCCAGCTAAAATTAATTGAGATAGATGAAAATAATTGTATAATTTACTTTGTATAAATATGTATATAATAGTAACTTTTGGATGTAGCATTTTCACTTTATTTTATAAATAATTATAATTATTTTTCATTATTTATGTTTGTTTAAAATCTGTATTTACGTGAAGATCTTATCATGATTTCTTAAATAATTGTGTAGATTTACAAATTGGTTAGACTTTTTTTTATTAGAAAAAAGATAAATATTATTGATTAAATTTAATTTTCTTAATTTTCTAAAAGTAAGTAATAAATACTTATGTATGTTTACTAGTAAAAAATACATTATTAGAAATTGGTCATTAGTATCTATAGTCAATTTTGAGTTGAATCAAATTTATTAATTTAGTACTTGAAACATGTCTTTGATTAGGAGGAAAGTTGATTTTGAAGAAATGAATAAAATAATGTGCATTAGACTAGACAATATAAATGAGTAGTTGCACATTTTTGTGAGTGCAACAATAAGCTGATAGGAGTGATATATTTGATGTGGAATAAAAGTGGAGTATTATGTGTGAATGCAACATAGACCATTTATATAGTGTTGAAGACTATAGTTCAGTTTGATAAGGTTCGAACTATAGTTCAATTTGGGGTAGAATTAGTGAATTATATGAGGGTTGGTATTTAATCAAGATTACACTTTCATCAAGGTTACATATTTACCTAGGATTGAATTATGATCATAATTTAATTATACCTAGATTATGTTTTGATTTTAGGGTAAGATTTAGTTATATTTATGGTTATCTTTCAAATTGGATTAGATTAGGTTAGGATTATGATATTTACTTAAAACTAATAATATACTATAGGAATAAGTTAATTTTTTTAGATTGTATATAGATTAAGATTGAATATTATTGAGCAAAAGTTTTAAAATTGGCTTTAAGGATTCATTTTATATTGTATATAGATTAAGATTCAATTTTTTTTAGCATAAGTTTTAAGGTTATGTTTAAGGATTTATTTACGTAATTTTTCATTGAAGATGAGAGAATATTTTGGAAGGTGCTAAAAGCTCAATTATTGTTTAGTAACAAGATTATAAGTATAGGATTTTAGATTGAATTAGCATTAGAGTTAGGGTTGGACTTTGGATTATTTTTGTAACTATAATCATCCTTTTGATTTTATGTAAGATTAGGGTTAGAATTAGTATTCACAACTAGTTGATATTTTTGTAAGAGGTTAATAAAACATTAATTCTAATGTCTATTATATTTATTAGTAAATATATTAGATAAATATAATAAATAAACATAATAGTGATTTTACATTTTTTTATACCTACTAAAATTAAATAACTAATTAATATATTTTTAATTAAAACATAAACTTGTATTGTTTGGAAAGCAGTAGAAAATGGAAAAATTAATCTATAAATAAATAACACTTCTAATCTATATTGTCCATTTTGCATGTAAATTGCTTAAATTCTAAAATTAGACTAAATTATACAATTTTTTTATAATTTTAAATGTATGAACAATTAATTTCATAATAAAATATAAATCTAAAAAATTATAATTATATATATATATATATATATATATATATATATATATATATATATATATATATATATATATATATATATATATATTTTTTTTTTCATTCACATAAAATTATTTCATATTTTTAAATTAAAATAATTTCTAATTTTTAAAATGTATCATCACTTAATTTTAGAATAAATCTAAAATTCAAATCTAAATCTATATAAATCTTTCTAATTTTTTTCCTAGATATTACAAAAATAATTTCATAGTTTAAAATTATATATAGTTATCAATTTGTTTTATAAAAATGTTCAAAACTAAAATTTAAATATAAATTAAAGATTTTTAGTAATCATTAAAAAAAAAGTCTAAACAAAATTCAAAACTATAAATTAGTAATTATTCATAATTAGATAACTATAAAAATTAGAAACAGAATAAAATAAAATATTCGAAAATAGGGAAGTTTTAGTTATCTGATAGAAAATAGACAGCAATAGTCCAACATATTTAGTTTAGTTGGTTAAAAATCAAAAAATCATGCAAAAACTGTTGTTGCTCAAATACACAAAAAAACAGGCCTAAACCATAGACCAAAGAACAAATCTATCAAACAAAGAGATCTATAGGATTGTGATGGCTTCTTAAACCTAAACATAACATCTTGCATCAAAATATTGATCATTGAAAAAGTGGGATTTTGAATGGCGCCTCAAACCACCTTCACAATAGACTTTACTATAGCTCCCATAACCATCAACACAATAAGCCTCAAAAAGTTCATCGTCAAGAAGTTAATTACGAGACCCCATTAATCTTTCTATACAACTTTCTTGAAAAGCTCTTCTCTACTTCAATAGAATCAACAAATAAGGGAAAAATCAAAAAGAGAACCATAGAAAATTTAAACCTTGTTTCCAATAAGTCATAATGAAAGTAGTTCCAAAAACATCACCAAAACTCCGCATCTCTAAAGCCAATATCCACCGTCACAGAAAAGAGCATCATGCATCATCTCAATAAGACAACAGAGATAAGAAGAAAGAGAAAGAACGAGCCACATGGCTATTGTAACTACACAGAGAAACCCCACTTTAATAGGCGCAGGTTCAATCTTAGTAGAAACCTTAGAAAGGTGAATCCAAACACAATCAATAACATACCAAAATAAAGCAACAAAGATCTTGCACTCCAACAGGGCCAGACAAAGCCCTAACACCACATCTCGCCAAACAAAAACAAAACCAGGTCAGGGTAGGACTTTGAAAACATCCAATAGTCGCCTGGACTTCAAACTAAATAGAGACACTACACGCCATGAACTGAGAAAAACTATCAATGATCCACCAGCAAGAGGCCCCTATCTCAACAACCACTGTTATTTCAAAAATAAAGAAGCTTAAAAGCCTCCCAAGCGGGGTACCAATGAAACCAAAGATAGATAGTCCCCAAAAGAGACTAGGCTAAGACCCACTAGTGACGAGAAAGGAGCCAAGAATATTAAGAAAGATAACTAATCCCACCAAAAATAGAAAACCAACAATAAAGACAAATGGGCACCTAACCAAAATGCCCCTCCACTCGATAGATCCTCCACCTGAGCCATGAGAGAAATAACCCATATGGGTAGGATGTAACACCACAAAAACATCGCTGTACTAAAACATCCCTCCACCATCACTCCCTCAAACGCTGCAAACCCAACATGGGTGACAGCCCTAGAAACCAAAATCTGCATCCCCATTTCCATATATGTTGTCTTGTTGATCATATCTTCTTGAGCCTTCTGCTAAAACCCTAACACCACTCATGCCTCTTCTCTCCATTCAAACATGTGAATACACGTAATACATGATGTAGCTTCAGTTTTTTAGCTTCCATAAACACATTCTTGTTTTGAATGATAATTAGTTTGTCTCACTTGTTTTTTTCCCATTAGAAACATTTGGTTATAAGTTATATTTTTGGCATTTATTGTAAAAATGTTTCAGATCATTATAGTATTTTTTTTTAAAACATGAGTGTATGAGGGAGAGTACATTACACATTAAGCCTTGATCTATAGGCTAAAAGTGTTAAATCGTCAAAGTTGACTTATTTTTCCAAACTTAATTTCCTTTTTAGTGTGTGATGTTCAAGGGTGGCCAAGAGAGAGAAGTGGAGAGGGTTGAAATCAATAATTTTGTAACAACTTTGGAAGAGAGGAGATGTGATGAAAATATGAGGAGAGTGAGAGTGAGAGTATTAAGAAGAAATATGTGTCCACAGATAAAGGGAGATAAAGTAAGATAGAGTTATATATGTAATGACAAAGAGAGCTTGATGATTATTGAAGTATAACTAAGTTTAGAAAATTATAAGATCTATAGGTTGGGTAGAGATGAGAGAAAGAGATAGATAAAGGCATTTAGGAGGGAGAAGGAGAGTGATATGGAGATAGATAGTTCTAGATATAGGTGGAGAAAAAGAGAATAGTAATAAAAGCCTATTGATTGCTGAATTTGACTATCTAAAAAAATAAAAAATCTCTTAAAATTTAGAATAATTATTAGGACTCTTAGGGCTTGTTTGGTTCATGGAATTGTCGAAATCAAGATTTCTACAAATCTCGATTTAGCTAAGTCAAGGTTTTGCAAACCTTTATTCCTATTTTTTGGATTTTACTTGAATCATTTGTTTCACTCAGAAGAGGAGTGGGAAGATACATTTTTATGTGTTTGGTTCCTCAAATTGGAATTGGAATTATAACACATAATCATGCAATGGTTTGAAAATGGAATCAAAAAATAGATGTATAACATCGTTCTAATGTAATGGCTTAAGTGCAGAATCTAATCTCTAACATTGTTCACATGAAATAGTTTAAATTTAGAATCAGACAATATATCTCTCTCATACATTCACATCTTTCTCATTTTTAACTCATTTTTCTGCATGATTCCTCTACTTCACTCCTAATAACATGCTTTGAGCAACCATGATTTCTAATATTTCTAAGAATAGATTCATAATTTATTAAAAACATGGCTTATAATGTCATACCTTGTATATTTTGAGAAGTCATTGATTTGAGTTTGTTCTTCTCCTCTTGGTGGTATTTTGTTGTTAATACCTTGTTTACAATTTTTTTACTGTATTGACACAATGTTGGGAATCTTACCCATGGGAAGAAATTACTGTACTATTCTTTATATAATGAACTACTATTGCAACTGGCATTATAAAAAGCTTTGGAAAGTCATTGATTTGAGTTTGTTCTTCTCCTCTTGGTGGTATTTTGTTGTTAGTACCTTGTTTACAAATTTTTTACTATATTGACACAATGTTGTGAATCTTACCTATGGGAAGACATTACTGTACTATTCTTTAAATAATGAACTACTATTCCAACTGGCACTATAAAAGGCTTTGAACTTCAAAGCTAGAGGAATTCATTTTTACACATTGTCAAGAACCATGATTCCTAATATTTCTAAGAATCTTTTTTTTTTACACTCCTCAAAAAGTGTAACCAAAATTTGATTTTCAATTCCTAGTTTCTGATGGGAAGTTGATAACCAAGTTTTGAGATAAAATTAGAAGTCTGGTATTTTAATTTCATTTTGGCAATTTTGAAACAATTTTTTTTTTCAAATCTAGATTATAAAAAGTCAATTCCTATCATCTTCCATGAACTAAATTCACCCTTAGATATTTGAAACAATCCTTAAACATCTTAATAAGATATACATAAATATAACCTAAATTATAAGCTTCTTCTAGTCTTTTTCCTTTCTTATAGTTTGATATTATAGTGTGTGTGCTACACACATATCTAGATTGATAAAAATATGGATATGATAAAAGGGGTAAAAAAATTGGAATGCAACATGCATTTTTTATCTACATTTTATTCAAGGAACATATAGACATTTTGATTGTTTCACATAATTTGTACATGCATTATGCTTATTTGGAAAAAAAAAAAAACATTTATGCATTTTGTTCTCATAAAAGTACATGTAGTTCTTTATTTAAGCAATTTCCTTAGGAGGTTTATTTCACTCTTTTTCAGATTTTTTTCAATCTATTTTTTCAACATCTTTCTTATTTGGTTTACACTATATCAAATAGGTGTATCAATTATCTCTCTGTTAAATTACAATTCCATAATTTTACACATCTTATAAGATTTACTTTGATTTTTTCAACATTAAAATATTTGTATATTTATTTTTGTTAGTCTTTTCATAATTCTCTAGATATATGTATGCAACCTTTTAAATAACTTTTAACAAAGTTGTTAAAACTTGAAATAAACATTACATTATTTGCATACACTTCATTCTTAACAAAATTTTTTAAAATCATATTATTTTAGGCAAAGTTATACATGAACCATTTGGATAAAATTCTAATTTTCAACATTCATTCACTTTGAAAAAAAAATACTTAACAAAGAATTTACGAAAACATATGAAACTTCTAGTTCTCACTCTTAACTATCTTTCTACCAAAAGACTTTTCAAAAGACTAAATATAACTATAATTGTTTTTGACCTAGACCCCAAATACTATCATACTTAATTGAAAAAATGAACACTTTGCATTTAGGAAGGATTTGTTCCTTTTGATTTTATCTAGTTTTGATAAACTTTACTCATTCAAAAACTACATAAATAGTACTACAATTCTTGGCATTTTAATATATCCAGATTTTGAAAGAATGAGTCTCAAATTTCTCAATATTTAGTTCTACTTGATTTCAAGAAAAAAAAAGTCACTTATATTCTACGTTTTCTTCTCTATCTTAATGCACTTATCCATGATACTAAATTTAACATTAACATAAAATTATACTTCTATATCTAAAAATGAGGATGTCTTTTTCAAGACTATTTCCAAATGTAAAATCAAAGGAAAGCCAAGGGTAACTGATTTTTAAATTTGTGAAATGGATATCTACTTTGAAATGAATAATCACTCAAAAATGAAATATGTATATATGGTTATAATATAAATGAGTGCACATATTTTAAAATAGTTATTCATTTTAAAATTAGACATGATTTTCCACTCTAAAATGGGTGCACATATTTGAAAATAGTTATTCATTTTAAAACTAAACACCATTTTCCATTCTATATGTTATTACCAATTAGAATCGTGTAACCAATTACAAATGAGATCCTAAAATAGATTAGTTTCCATGATTTTCCACTCTAAAATGAGTGCACATATTTGAAAATAGTTATTCATTTTAAAACTAAACACCATTTTCCATTCTATATGTTATTACCAATTAGAATCGTGTAACCAATTACAAATGAGATCCTAAAATAGATTAGTTTCTATTGAAAATATGACTAGCTACTTAGATTTGGACACTTAATCTCAAATGGGATCACATTATTATACCTTTCCTTTTAGGATGAATATTTTTCCTCCTAAGTATCTTCCATTGAAAGTGTAATAATCTTTTTAAATCCACCCAATTAATGTAGGGATCTTGAAATATCATCAATAACCTCTTTGATTGCTAGGTTTCCTTCATTTAATTTTAAAGATTATTATAATCAAATAAAATCTATTAGCATGTGGTGAATTTGTGACAAATTGTTAGTTTGTGGTGTTTGATCAAGAAAGTACTATAAATACTTCATAAATTCTTTGGGGCTCAGGGTATTGGCCCAAAAAAAAAATTGGGCCCTATTTTATCGAGATTTTGGGCCAACATGTAATTATTAATTATAACCCTAAAATAGTAAAATACTTGTATAAAAGGGCTTAGGGTTCGGGATTGTTTGACAAGGTAATGCGAAAATTGGTTCTTGCGGCAGTATTGTACTATAAGGGATTACGAATTGTAATCAAGTTGTAATCACTAGATCGTAAAATATTAGACTTGTTATTTGGTGGACGTACCCCAAGGTTTGGGTGAACCACGTTAAATCTTAGTGTCTTATGTTTTTTTCTATGTGATCTATTATTTTCTGATATTGGTTAGATTGTCATGTATTTGTTATTTCTCTCTGTAGTTTAATCCTAACACAAATTATGCTTACTCTCTTTACAAGTACTATTTTTTTATAAAAATTGGTTTTAAATAAAATATCATCAAAAAAGTTAGAAGAAAAAAAAAAGTTTTCAATATCTAGAAAACATGAATATTTTAGTAGAGTTGAAGGAAGTGATAAAATAGAAACAAAATATATGAAACATCAAATGGAACAATTTAAAAAGTAAAAATAGAAAATTATAAAAAATAATAACTTGAAGGTTTGTATTAAAGTATTATTTTTAATCATTTATTATTTATTATTGTTTATTATTTCTATTGAACAAAAAGTAATATTATTGAATAAGAATTATTGCATGATTTTTTAAAATTGAATTTCTTTATATTTAATATATATCATTTACAAGATCATAAATATAATTATATATATTTAATTATTACTTTTAAAGCATTATACATTGAAAATAAGACATGAAGTTGCATAGTTGTTATTGAACTCATTAAAAATAAAATCTCAATGAATGTAAGGCTCGACATTTTGTTTCTATCAATAAAAGGCATAATGCCTCATATATTATATTTTGAAATAATTTAGTTATGCTTTTACCTTGTTTAGAATGAAGGCAATGAAGGAAAAGAACTAGAAAGAAAACCCCTAGGACATTTAATGCCACATATTTGTGTTGATACATTCACCTTTGTTGCTATTCAAAGGTCTTTGAGAGGACATACACTCCCTTGCATTTTAGAAGGATTTAGGATGGTATATAACTTCCTTTACAAAGTGTATTTTTATACTTTAAAAGGGTTCTATAGAAGAAAAAATATATAATTGATTTCATACGTTGATTGTTTATCAAAAAAAATCCTCTTAGCTTGTTTTCCTTTTCTAAGTCCTACATCTTTTAACACATTTCAAGCTCATTTTAAGTATTAGCTACTAAAGCCCATGCAAATTCTATGATAGTTAAACATGAACAAGGTTTCTAGTTATAGTAATGATTATGCTAATGTAAGGAATTTGTTGTTGATATATAATTTTAAATCCTTTTCTATCTAAATTTTAAGCTATAATATTTGTTTATTAAGCTTTAAGTTTAATTTAATTTGAGAATTAAGAATTCTTTTCTAGACATATGGTTTGTATTTCTTATTTGATCTATAATGATCTTTATATACAATCTTGTTTTAGATTTCAATCCATTTGTACTTTCTATGTTTGGTTTTGCCTCTTTAGTATTTTGAATTATTAGGTAGTCTTAGCATTTGATTATTAGAGGTGATGTATCTTATTTAAGGAATTAAGATACTTGGTGCATCCTTTCCTCCATTAAGTCATGTAATTTAAAACACTTCAAACTCATTTTATCTATTAGCTTTCAAAGTCCATTAGATGCTTTGAGGTTTAAATACAAATGAAATTTCAGATAAAGTGTTAATTTAATATCTTGCTATTTAAATTTTTTTTAATATGATTAATTTATAGATCATAAATTTAAATCTATACCTATAAGATATAAACTCCTTCACTTGTGTCCAAGCAGATCATAGAGAGGAGAATACTTTAGATCCAAACACTTTCATCTTAAAATATCCCATAATAATATCCCAAAAAGGAATGCTATCCCACTACTTACCTTATTTAATTACTAATCTTTCAACATTATATCTCACCAGAACTTTCCAAGGTTTATTCCCCCAAAAATCTTTGAAGATCCACTTGGCTACAAGAGCAATGCCTTGGGTTTTAATATCCTTAATCCCCAGCCCCCCTACTTGTTTAGGCAAACATCACCAATCCCACTTAACACAATGTCTCTTTTTGGACCCCAAGCCATCTGACCATAAGAAATCTCTAAGGATCCTTTCAAGCATCCCAAACTGAGTCATAGTGAACAACCAAGATGAAGTAAAGAAAATATGATGAGAAGAAAGGACCTTGTGAACCACCTAAACCCTCCCAACCAATGAAAGGGAGTGAGTCTTCCATCTCAAATGTTTACCATTAATCTTATTCAATATCCACTCCCACATGTCTACAAACGAAGGATCCAGGGAGAAAGGTATACTGAGATACCTAGTAATAGTTTTAGGTCCATTCCAATTCCACCCCTTCTTAGCTAACATAATAGGGGGAGATCCCTTCCACCCCATAACAAAAGACTTATGGGGGACCACTTTGGATCTAGAAATAGAGAAAAAAAAATTAAGCCTATGAAGAGCCATAGAGAAGTTCTCTTCAGAAAGATCCAAAAAAAGAGTAGTATCATCTGTAAATTGAGCATTAATTAATTCATCTTTATTAGGGAGGGAGATGACTTTAATAGGATGTCCTAAACAAGCATCCCTTAGAATATAGAATAGAGCATCAACAAAAATAACAAATAAAGAGGGTGCAATAGGGCAACCTTGCCTAATAGATCTCTGTAGCATAATAGGTTCAATAACTGTGGAGGCATCTTTAAACAAAATTTCAATCCATTTGCAAAAAATAATATGGAAATCCAAAAGCTTTTAGCATGCCAAGCACAAAGGGCCACTCCACCCTATCATAGGCCTTCTCAAAATCAAGGAGAATCATAGCCACATCCTGCCTACTATCCTTGGCCCAATTCATAGCTTCCCAATTGGTGATAAGATTCTCCAAGATATATCTACCTTTGATAAATCCTGTTTGAGTGATTGAAAAAATACTCTTAGTAATATCTGCAATCCTTCTAGCCAACACTTTAGCAATAATTTTATATGAAAAATTGAGAAGGGTGATGAGTCTCCAATTCTTGACTAGTGATCTATCTCCTACTTTGTGGAGCAGTTTAATAATTCCTCTATTCACATTGCTGCCCAAAGAACCATTATCAAAAGCATTTTTATAGAATAGAAGAAGTTCTTCCCCAATCCAATGTATATTATCCTTATAGAATTCAGTAGGCAGTCCATTTATACCTAGAGATTTTTCATTAGCCATGGCCTTGGTAGCCTCTTGAATCTCTTCTAAAGTAATTTTTCTACTCAACTTATCACTATGACTATCAGAAACCTTCTTAGGGATCATCTTCAGACAATCACTCAGTTGCACATGCTGATCATGATCAAATTCTAAAGAGAGTAATTGAGAGTAGATCTAGTGGTCCTCCTAAATAAATTGTTAGTAACAGGTCAATCTGGTGGGGATTATATGTGAATAATAAGCCTCTTGTCCTAACTCAAAGTTGTTCGGAAAGAAAAAAGAATGAGAAAGGTATTTCTCTTATCAATGATTTGATGGTTAATGATAGGATTGGGAGATGGGATGAGATTTCCAGGAAGTTTGACATTCCAAACTCTCAAAGGAAGACATATACTCTTATGATCAAAGCTTTATGCAAGGAGAAAGGTGGGAAGTTTATGTACAATAATTCTTTTATCAGAAATACAAAAGGGATTGAAGGTACTAGTATTGGTAATGCCTCTATTAAACAAATTTATGATATGTTTAAAAAAGATCAATCTGTATTACAGTGTATAGTTAATTTTTGGGGTCTTAATTGTCCTTTCTCAAACTGGCACTTTTTAGATGTGAGCCTAAGGTTACTCATTTTAGATGGTTGTTGATGCTTAAGAAACTTGCTATAGGGTTAGTTTTGTCATCCATTAAAGTTGAGCCTGTGATTTGCAACTTATGCAATAAACCTAAGAGCTTTGAGCATGTTTTCTTTGAATGTATTTTTTCTTCTAAAGTTTGGGCCATTTTTTTTTGTTATCTTATTGATTGGAATAAGAAAAATGGTTTTTCATGGTGTGAAATCTTGGCTGGTTATGTGAGATCTTTTGATTTATCTCTTAATAGATTTTGGTTTGCTCTTACTAGTGTAGTGTTGTGGTTTCTTTGAAAGGAAAGGAACAAGGAGATTTTTCAGAATGTGAGAAGGGCCCCTACTGAATTTAATTTTAAACTCACACATTTTTACATCATGTCACAGGTTTCTCTTTGCTTGGAGATTACAAAGCCCAGATTTATGAAGCTAATGCATGATGGGATGTTGATGGTCTACAAAGATGAAGTTAAAGCTGCTCAATATATTGAATGATATCAAAGTTTCCTTACCCAAAAAGAAATTCAAGATTTGAGCAAACTCATGGAAAAATGTCATCTGGATGATGATAAGGAGTCAACTACAGGTGTTGGAAATTATTCAACACCTATTTATGAGACTGATCTGCCAGACTTGGGTCCTAGAATGTATTAAATTTCAGTTTATTTATTGTCTTCCTAGATGTAGTGGTATTTCTTATATGGTCCTAGATGTACATATTAGAAACTATATGTAAAAACTTTTAGCTGAGTATCTCCTCCCTCCAATTTTGTATAAGTATTGAGGGTAGGCTATGTGTCAAAGTAACAAAGTGTACTAGATGCTATTTAAACTTTTTTAATATAAAAAAATCTATATCTATGATTTCTCTTAATTATTTAGTTCAATTTTTAAGTTTAGATTTTATTTGATTTGGGTTTTAGGATTTGTAATAGGACTCTTAATTGGAAAGTTTGTGTTTCTATTTAGATAGTTTGTTCTACCAATCAGTGCTATTAATATCTTAATATAGATTTGTGTCCTTTTATATCTTATAAGCATCAATTTCAAAAGTCTACAAGATAATGATAAATTATGAGCACCAATTGAAATCTACTCAAACTTAATAAATAATAATAACTAATCACAATACATAACCAATAAAAACCAAACAAATCTAATAAAACTAATAAACCTAACCCAAAATCATTTAACCTAAATACATATAGGCACCCTTCTCCCATATTAAATAGTTAAAATTACAAAATTACATGGATGACCCTTAAACTAAAAACTAAACGCACGCTCCTGACAATGGATTGAGTAGTGGATATGTAGTAAGGGAGGGCGGTGAATTCTGATACCCTCCTCCTTTCCCACGTCCTCTCCTCTTTTGAGACATGGGATTTTGAATCTACCATGCGAGAGCTTTGGGAATCATTCAACTTCCATCTAATCCTGGTTGAAATTCCCAATACAACCTTCCATGCTCTATTGCTGCCCAAGAACTAATGACTAACCAAAAATGTTAACACCCACATTATACGCTATTAATGGAAATACGGCTGCCCAGTACGAGGTAGACTGTGGTCCGATATCATTTCTGCTCTGATCCTACCTTACAATTGTGCTGTCCAAGAATTTATATGACTAACTAAAAATGTTCACAACCAGTGGAAGTATAACAGTTCGAATTCTATTAATGGAAACAAATGTACCTAGTATGAGGTAGAATGAATGTGCCGGGATATTATATCTCTGCCCACCTTACAGTCTGTGGGTGCACACAGAATGTACTAAACGTCAAAAATTCTTTTCTTTACATTTTCCAGAATACAGTGAATTTTTCTAAAATTTCTTGTTGTTTTTTATTCTAAAACATACAGATTATGAAGGAATTGTTGCAAGTTTCAGCAAAATCTGTTGTATTTTTAATTTTTTTAAATTTTAGCAAAAAAAACATTTTGTTGGGCGCATCGTAATTCGTCAGTTTGTCAGCCTTTTTTACTTCAAGTCAGCTCCCTTTCCTTTGACTGCTATCTAATACTTCAAAAATCACATCGTAATTTACCTGAGTAGAGAGAGAACACTTATGAGTTCAAGTGCATTTGTGACCAAAACGGCTTTGAACTTTGCTGATTATAACTGGCCCTTCCAAACTTGTTCAGGAGTGGGAAACACTGTACCATGCGTGATAAACTTTTGTGGAATATTTAAACATCTTCATCACAATTCGCAATGTATACACTGTTCACTTTTGATGGACGGGGATGATTAGCTGGCATGGCAAGGCCTTAAACTAAAGAATTAAGCCGTATGACAAAGAAGATAACCTTAAAAGTCGAAGAATCCAATTCAATGGGTTATGCACATATTGGTTGTTAGTGGTACTGAAATGCTTCACATACGTCACTATTGATTAAAGCTACATACATTATAGTTATACAGCAATACAGCAGAGGCTTAATAGTCAAAGTTGATTTAATTTTCCAAGCTTAATTTCTTTTTGAGTGTGTGATGTTTAAGAATGTCAGCCTAACAGTGACATACCAGTTACAAACATAAGAAATCAGCCAATAGATACCAATCATATTTAATATATTTTTATTATTTTATCACACAGACAAAGATGACAGATTGTTTAATATTATTTAAATTGTGAATAAAAATTAGTTATTGACAGTTGATTTTTTTTTATTTGTCACTTAATTATTGCAAACTCAACTGCTCAGGGTTATGGTATGTGGCATGACTTACAGAAATGAATATTTTTTAAATATGATAACAAATTAGTCAGTACAATTGTAATGAAATCAATGTCTTCCATAATTTACTAACCCAGAGCCAATGGAAACCATTATTTGTCATTTGCAAAGATTGGTCAAGGGATTGTTAATTTTACATATTAAGAACAAAACTATTATATTTATAGTGGTACAAGACCTAGTTAGAAAACACAGCTGAAAAGCTTAGAAAAGAAAAATAAAGAATACAATATTTCCTTCTGTGAACAGTGAGGAGGAGATAAAGCCCGTTTTCAATATGACCTACGGCAAGTGGAAAAGCTTTGACATATATAGTGTGGGGGTCGGTGTATCTTCAAGTAACAACATAAAGAACTTACTAGTTTTTAGTTGTCATTAAGTTTCATCATTAGATTTTTAAATGTTTTTTTTGTTAATTCTAATACTATGTTGAATTTTCTTTCTTTATTGATGATGATTTTAATGTGTTAGCTCCTTACTATTGGTTTTTTTCTACTTTTTATGCATAAATTATTTTTAAATTCTTATTGTTGGGTGTTAGTTATTAATTTTTTAATCTTTTTATTTTTTGAAGGTTATTTTATTTCTTTTCATTTCTTGTGTCTAATTTTCTCTTTATCTTTTGAGTTAGTCCACATCTACAACTCATTTTTATTCTATTATATCTATTTCTCTCATTCACCCTGATGGTGGATCACTACCCGAAACATTGACGCAAAAAATATACACAATGGAATCCACAAAACTTGTATAATAGTAACAACTTTGTTACATTTACTTTATGTATTGAATGTATTCCACACGTTGAGGATACATAAATGGAACAAAATCAAAGTATTTTATTGAAATTGTTTAGAAATACCAAAATTGATTATAGATTCTTCTCTCTGGAATCTACATAGGAGGCTTGGAATTTGATGGTCACCCATGCCTATCATATGCATTTTTTATGACAATTTGGTAATGTTAAGACCTTTGATTTTACATTCTAAGATATATATATATATATATATATATATATATATATATATATATATATGAAAATCTCATATCTTGTAGTTTCTAGAAATTCATGTGTTTTATAAAATATTATAATTTTTTAGAAAATAATTATAAATTAGAAATATATGTCAACTTATAATGTTTCTAGGTTTATATTTTGCATAACTAACATTTTTAATTGGTAAAACAAATTTATATAGCATATTTTAAAAACATCAACTATAATTAAATTTGATGTTTTGTTGATAAACATAAGTATCATATTACGATTTTATGTCAATCAATATGTCTAATGAATTTTTACCCTTCATATATGGTTTAAAACTAGAAAAATAACTAATATGACCATGAAATTCCAGGCCTACTATAAAGCACTAAGCTTGTTGAAGATATGAAATATAAGAAAGTTAATACTTTTCTAGTAGGATATGTAGAGATAGATCTACTTACCCAATTGTAATGTTGCTCTGATTGGCTTTGCTACATTTGACAAAAATATGACTATCATTAACATTTGACTATATCTCTCTTTATGTGATGATAACATTCTATAGATTGACATTTTTTTGGAGTGCATTATGTCAAAGAAATGTTGTCCATTTTGAGTATCTCCATTCATATCTGTAGCTTCTATTCCCATGCAAAACATTCTTCCTAAAAAAAAAATTCATTTGAGTATGTCTATATCAAGGGTAACAATACTATTGCAATATCATCATCGAATTACCCTACAACTTGTTCATTTCATGGGTCTACATTTTTTTGATCTATTTATTCAAAAATTACCTATTATGGATAGGGTGAATCCCTAGATGGTTTAAACATCATGATGTGATTTTTTATTTGAAAGTCTGTTGTGTTTCTTTTGATTCTAATTGATCGAAATTGCATGGTTTCAGTCTTTGCCAATTTTTAGGTGTCTACAAATGTCCCTCTTTGAGCTAATATGTGAAGCATATTAGTTCAAAGATGGTCTTGATTTTTTGATTTTAGGTTAGCTTTTGATGATTGGATGTCTATTTGATGATATTTTGACATTTCATCATTGTCGTGTGTCTGTTTGCTAATGGTTTGATGTTTGATTGTTGATGATTTAATGTTTTGATTGTTATTGATTTGATGATTTGGTTGCAGTGTTGATTTGGTGTTGCGATATTTTTTTTCTTGGATAACCTAGTTTTGGTAGACTTGATGTTTGAAATTTTTGGCTATGGTAGGATGTTTTTTATTTTATGAAAAATTTTGATGCCCTAGTTTGAATGCCTCGGTTTCATATGGATATACTACCCCCTTAGAAATGAAATTGGAAAAGCAATAATGGAAGTGTGAAGATTAAATAGGTTCCAATTTTATTTCTGAAATGTTGGATAGTTGATGGGTAAAGATGATCAGGTTGGTTTGATACAATAGCCAATTCATTGTGGTGAGCAAAAGGATGCCAATAGTGGGTAAATAGGGTGAAAAGGTGACATATATGTCCCTTAGGGGGGTTAAATAGGGAAAAAGACTTTTTACCCTTTTCATTTTCACACTCCCCATTTCTAGTTGGTGATTTGGAGCTCTGAGTCAATGAGGATGGTGGTCCCTTTATGAGAGCACAAATTTGAGAGGGGTCATTAGTAGGAGCATCCAGCAAACTACAGCGCCCCGTAAGTCATCGAGATCCTTTTTTGTTAAGATTTTTGTATTTTTACCCATGTTTTTGGAGTTTTCCATGGATTCTTAGGGTAAATGTGGTAATTTTAGGCTTTTAGTGCATTTATATGTTCTTTTAACACTTATGCATTCTTTTAGCGCATATGAATAATGTTTTAGCACGTGCATGGGGTGAATCAACACATATAAAACCCTAGATGTCATAGGAATTATTACATAAGATAAAAATAATAATAGCACATATAGGGGTTTTAATGGCACTTTTAAGAGTTTCAACGCATATGAGTGATCTTACAGTGCATATGTTTGATTTTTGAACGCTTTTGCATTAAATAGCACATATTTCCATTAAATAGCACATATCATCATTTTAATATTGCATATGCATTGTATAGCACATATGATGTATAAAAGAGCACTTTCAAATGTTAAAGTAGTGCATTTGTCTATTTTAACACATTTAATTGATTTGGTAGCACATTTTTCTTAGGAAATAACACAAATGATTATTGTAGAACAAAATCTAAGTGTAGGGCCTGAGTTGAGCATAAGATAATGCAAAAGACTAGTTTCTTGATTTGTCAGCCAGGGATGGTCATAACGAATAAACAATATAGTCAGTTATTCAAAAAGTGATGTTGTAGGATCAATCCGATGATAGATAGGTGATGCCCCATCTCAAGATAAAGAGTAGGGAAGACAAGCAAGTCTGAATCAAGATAGAGAGAGATGAGCAATAGGTCCAAGATAGGACTAGTAGCTAGGTAGCTAGATATATGTGATTGATGTCTGATGATCACTTTGTGACAAAAACTGATGTGTTTTGTTTATCTGATGAACAATAGGTGTGTGGGAAAAATCTCATGGTGTGAGGACTCTATCCATGGTAGTTAGAGGTAGTGGGCCAATTGTGACCTAAAACTTAGTAGGTGATAGATAGATGTAGTTTCACATATTTGTTACAAATGCCCAAGTTTCGAGTGAATAGGGGATTACTAACAGTTGTGGCCAAAAAATGGCACTCAGATGACAACACATTTCATTTGCCAATGGGGGAGATGACAATGACTCCCGAGGATGTATACAAGATTTTTTGGATCCTGACAGTAGGGGATTTGGTTTATTATGATCAGATTGTTGATGGTGCTACATTTTGAGACTTGTTCAAGGATGACAACATCAGTGATGACATTGTATCATGGTTTCAGATGTTATAATATGATGCATTGCCAGGAGTGTTGGCTAGTTTGATAGGGGGATTTCTATTGCCAAACAACCAAGGGTGAGGGTGTTTGGTTGAATGGGGCTGAATAATACATGATATGATCAATGAACCACAGAGATTTGCATGAGGTAGCTATATTTTGGCCCATTTATATCAAAACTTATATCAAGTGGTGTATTCTAATGCATCATCATTATCAGAAGGGGTAATTTTATTATAGATATGGACATGGGAGCATTTTCCCATTACTCATCTAGTGTGTGTGCGAAAATGACCTCAGGGTATGCCATTCATGTATACCTATTCTAGTCTGATCATGTAGCCCCATTTGGGTAAGACAAAGTATTGGTGGTAGATTTTGGATGATGTTGATGAGCTCATGTAGAGACCTTACATGTTCACAGAGTCGTGGGTAGAGGATGATGATGAGATGGTGTATTTACTTAGCCTGAGGTATTTTCTTGGTTGGATTCCTATCACGATAGAGTGGTTTTGTTTCAAGTGGGTGGTGAGATAGTTTGGTCGGTGGTAGGGCATACCATAGGGGACAACACATTATGCCTAGGTATAGTCAGAGAGGGCAATGTGGGGGCCAACGCTAGAGTATGAGGCCTATCTAGAGACCTTCTTGTAGATGATAGACACACCATAGCTATGGGCCTTGTGAGATGGGGTGGCAGATGCAGGGATGGAAGGAGATTATGCACAGTGGTTTTGGGAGCATTTGTTCCCTAGATACATAGATCTAGCTGAGCCTATTCTAGGGATTGATGAGCCATCAAGTGAGGGAGAGGATGATGATGATGAGGGTGTTTGGAGGAGAGGTAGAGGGAGATGATGCACTAGAGGAAGGGTGAGAGTTGTGGTTAGATCATAGGGGAGGCAAGGCTAAGTAGTCATGGTATTACCATAGAGGGGAGTGGCATGAGGTCTAGTGTAGGGACTAGTGGGTGTAGGGAGGGTTAGAGGTATTTGAGGCCAGGGTGGTGCATAGGTGAGAGGAGAAATGGTTGGTCAATGGGATAGAGGGGAGGAGCAAGCTAGAGTAGAGCAGGTGAGGGCCAAGTTGCTAGAGGATGTGCAATTTGTCTAGCGCTAGAGGCTATGGGTATAGGTTCCTATCAAAGATCCACTAGGTGCACAACAAGAGGGATAGTAGTAGGTATTACCAGAGGCACAACCTCTGGTACAATAGTTTATACCACTAGTAGCACATCTACCACCAGGGAGGCTAGGGGGATCGACTAATTTGGAGGTTTGGATGAGTGCCATAGAGGCTCAGATGGGTGAGGTGTTGAGTACCTTATAGAAATTCATAGTTATGATGACACCAGGGCTGCCACCACCACCACCATTACCACTAAGAATAGAAGGGGCATCAATGAGTCAGATATTCAATGTGGCACCAAGGACATATGTGATAGGGTAGGTGCCCCTAGTGAGCAGGGACCATCAGATCAGGTACCTTCACATAGATGAGTATTCATTATGTATTGTGTCCTCACTCCTCATTATGTATGATTACATGTTTGATGTCCATTGGACATTTATGTTGATGTACTTAGTTGATCCTTGATTTATGGATGTTCATGTTATATGATCAAGTGATGTTTGTGTTGGTGCATTTTATCTGATATTCATGTGATTTTAGCCTTTTGATGGATTGTCTAATTGTCATGTGGCTTTATGAGATATCAAAGATCAGTGATGTTTTAGATGTGTGCACTTGTTATATCATGGACTTATGTGTGCATGTGATTGTTTTATTTGATGGATATGGTAGTAGTAGATGTGGATGTGTATATATATGTGAATGTTTGATGTATATGGATAATGATTTATAATAGATAGTATGTCACTAATGAGGTAGTGAAATGTGATGTCATTTTATAAATGTAATGATATGAAATAAAATGTGGTAAAAGAAAGTTTGATGTAATGAATTGGTCATAATGGGATGTAATAAAATGGAATATAATGACATGTAACATGATGTAATGTGATGTAATAGAATGAATTGTGAAAAATGAATCATAATGAGATAAATGGGGTGGTAATGAAATGGAATAAAATGATATAGGTAATGAAATGAAATGAAATTCATTAGGTAATGAAATGGAATGAAATATCTAACAAAGGAAATGATATGTGATAACATGATAGGTAATGAAATGACCATGGATAATGAAATGAAATGGAATTTGTTGTGATGAGATGCAATGTAATGTAATGATAGGAAAGTGAAATGAAATGACATTTGTTGCGATGTAATGTAATGGTAAAAATAAAATGAATATGGAAATAAAAATTGTAAATGAAAAAATGTGTGGCAAAGTGTCATGGAATGGGACATGATGAAATGACAAATATGAAAAAAATGAAAATGCAAAGATGGGATGAAATGATATGATATGATAAATGAAAAATGGGATAAAAGGTACTATGACCAATGAACGTGAATGAAGGTGAAAAATGGATGGAAATGGAATTGGTAGAGATTTGAAAGTAATGAGATGGGACATCAACTTTTGAGATTCAAAAGCCATGAAATGAAAGAGATCAAATGAATGAAATAAAGGTGATGTGATGAGGAACACAAAATGCAAGTCACAGACGTAGGAAAATAAGGGAAGCCAACTAAAATGAAACAAAATATGGTATGGGATGAAATGAAATGGAAGGGAATGATATGTGAGATAGTGAATAATGATAGATGAAAAAGAAAGGAAGTGGAATATGACGAAATGATATTCAAAAAGCCATGTAATGTAGGAGAAGATGGGGTGTGATGAGAAATTAAATCTAATACATCGCAATAGTGACTAGAATTGTTTGATATTCAAAAGCCATGAAATACAATAGGTGGGATGAAAATATAGGATGATGATAAGAAATAATGAAGTGTAGTGCATGGTGGAATATTGTGAGGAGACAAAGTCCATGATAATTGAGCACTAAAAGTTTGTCTAGAAATTGATGTTGGTGCTTATGATTGGATAACCAGTCGTAATTTTGCTGGGTGATGTCATGAAATTCATCTAGTGTAGTCTTGACATATGTGCCAACTGTTTGTTTTCAAGGAACCCAAGATGAAAATGCAAACTAGGTGAATGCAACTAACTGTCACTTTTTAAAGAGATGCAAACTAATTGTCATCATAGCGCATGTGATAAAAAGTGACTAAGTACAACCACCACTAGCTCAGCCATAGTGATATGAATACTATGTCACACCGAGAAGCAATAACCAAGACAAACAATGTACATGAAAATATGACAACTATTGGAAAACAAAAACTATATCTATAGAAGAATAAAAATAGGCACACAAACAGTCACATGTCAAATAGAAAAGCTCACCTAAGATAGTGCACAAAATTGGTCAAGGTACACATGGCTCTCTAAAGGAGAGGAGGCACTTACAATTGGAAACCAATAATGTGCAAAACCAAAGGATCATTGGAGTTAAATAGTGAAAAAAATATATATATATCATGACTTCATCCCAATACCTCTAGTAAAGCACATCATAGAGGTACTAAAAGCACATGATAGCATAGAAAGCCATTATTTGTAGACTAGGCATGCTTCTAGTTGTGCATAATAGTATTGAGTTTGTTTAGTTCTGCTAGGGAGCAACTATTGTACAAGGAAAATAAGAAAGCATGGGATGTGTTAGCAATGATTTAGTAGTAGACTCTAATGGGTAGTGTGCATCGGCGAGAATTTGGGTGGTTGAATGTTAGAGGCAAGGATCAAGTATACTGGGTACCAGTGCAATAGGAATGCAAAGAGAAAATATGTGGAAGGCTAGTAAAGAACAAGTCTTGGGTGAGTGATGGCTATAAGTAAGTTGATAACATGGGAATCGATCAAGGTGAGGTGAAGAGAAGAATGTGATTATTTGATGTTTTGAGAAGTTACAGGAATTGCACAAGTGAAGGTATGTCGGGCTCACCCAATCAATCATAGTAGGAGGGTGATGCTAGTTAGGGAAGGTGGATGACACAAGGATGAAGAACAAAGCATGTTCGACAAACCTCTAAGCAGTTGGTGGATCAGTCAAAACTTCAAGTGTTAATATCGGGGCCAGGCAAGGCAAGTCAAGCGGGACAAGGGTCAGTGTAACCTGAAGAGGTGGGGATTAGGGTTGTCAACTTTGATGATATTGTCAGGGACTACAACACAATAGGCATTGTAGGTGATAGTAGATGATGAGCTAATGACGTAGGTGGAGAATAGTCCAACTGGGAAGACGAAGAGTATGTTAGGAGCAAAGGAGGAGGCAAGGGAAATAAAATCTCCTAAAAAGTCCATTGGAGAAGCTTTGGAGGATGAGAGGGGCATTGGTAGGGGTGAAGTAGTGAGTGAGACACATCAATTGATTAATCTCTAGACACCAGGATAGGGGACAATAGAAGGGGGGATGAGCAGTGTAAATGTGGAGGAGCCACAACTAGAGGTGGGAGGTAGAGATCAATCGTTATGGGATGTGGAGGAACTATAGAGAATGTTAGATGCTGAGAGAGGTCGAGTGGGGAATGTAGAACAAGAAGTCACATTTTTGTTGGGATTGATGGAGAAAGCATGGGAAGATGGGGTGCAAATAGATGCAAGATGGCTACAACTAGTGGTGGAGGCAAAGCGGGTGCAGGTGCAGTCACTGGAAATGGAATTGTATGTGGAACATGTGTGAGGGGAGGGAAGTGATGTGAGGGTGTAGGCATAATGGTCACAAGCTCAGTAGTTGCAAGAAATGCTAAAGAAGGTGCAAGTGGGGTTAGGGAGTGCTTGGAATGAACTAGCGTTAATGTAGTTGCAGTATGAGTCATTTAGGAAGGCAATTGCAAAAGAAAACTCCTTCGCATTGAAGTTGTAGGAGTGGCTAGTGTTAAACAAGGGAAGGGTAAGACAATTGTAGTAACATTTAGGTGAGGCAAAAGTAGATGTGGAGCATTGGTGAATAATGATTGATCAAATGCAACATGAGGGATATGTGACCCAATGGGTGATCATTGTACTGGGGTAAACAAGTTGGTCGAGAATGTGTTCGTGGAAATGCACCGAATAGAGAAGGTACATCGAGAATCTTCATATTGGATGGGACATTATTATTAGGTGTTCCCAAATGGAGACCAATGAGAGACACTATTTATAGATAGGGATTTATACAGCTGCTGAACAAGAAATTATGTGGCAGGAGGTTCCTAATTCCCATGGATGTGGTATGGGTATAGAGGGGGTTAACACAAGGGCCTTCTTCATGTGGAGCTAGGCCAAAAGAGACACCATTGATTGGACACCCTATTTGGCCATCTTCCCCAACGAGGCCTAAATAAATAATCCACTAGACACTATTTAAATGTAATGTTGTTGTTGCCTTCGTAGAATAAATAGTTTGTGCTTATTTTTGTGGCAATCAAAGGGACAACAGATGTTGATTGTAATGCATTGTCATGTTTCATTTTTAGCATTTTGTGGAATTTATTTGGATGTTTTTAGTGTTTTAAGGAATATGTGAATATTTTCAGGATTTTTGATAGATATTTGGATGTTTTTGTGTTTTGTGGAAAGTATTAGAATGGTTTTAATCTTAGTAAAAGTAGGAATAATATGATCCGTAGAGTAAGGATAACCATTACTGGTGGGTAAGAATGTTTGTGTGAGCTCATAATGGAGGAGGAATATAGATTTATACAATATGTGGGGAGCCATGATGGGTAAGGCATAATTTTGTGTATATTAGCAACTGTTATAGACAATAATAAGGCCAATGTTGGATATTCCTCTAGGTATGTATCGGGATGGATATTCTCAAGGACTATAAAAAGGTGTTTGAAAAGGACACTTGGGCCTTGAGAAAGGTACTTAAAGAGCTTGAAGAAGGCACTTTAGGCCTAAAAAGGCATTGGAGGGGTCAAAAAAGGACACTTGGGCCTTGAAAAAAGTGCTTGAAGGGTCTAAAAAGGCATTTTGGGCCTAAAAAGGTGATTTGGGGCCTAAAAATGTATTGGAGGGGCCTACAAGGCACTTTAGGCCTAAAAAGGCACTGGAGGGATTGAAAAGGATGCTTGTACATGTCCAAAAAGGACACTTGAGCCTTGAAAAAGGTGCTTGAAGGGCCCAAAAGGATGCTTTGGGCGTAAAAAGGCATTGGAGGAGTCCAAAAAGGACACTTGGGCCTTGAAAAAGGTGCTTGAGGGGCCTAAAAAGGTGCAAGAGTGGCCTAAAATAGGTGCTTGGGCCTAAAAGGTGCTAGTGGGGGAAGCCAAGCTCTCATGCTTACGCTTACTTATTCTATGCCTTTGGTTGAGTGAGGATGAAAGAGTCTGCTGGATATCCGGGCTTTCAAAATAGCATTGATATATTTGTTGAACAAGGATAGACTAAGCATGGCCACTACAACATAAATAAGACTAATGATCCATTGGGAATTTTTGTTCTTGAGAAGAGGAAGGAAACAGGGGCACCTCTTGTGCTATCCACGTTGTGCCAGATTTTCCAAAGTCTAGCGAAATGTTTTAGGACATTCCTACTCTGCTTCTTAATATCGGCAAGGCATGTTGGGTTCAAAATATTTTATGTCCTATTGCATAGCCTAATTGACCTAAGGTGAGGCAATAATTAATAGGAATTTAGGGGTGTTGTGAATTTTTCAAGAGTTCATGGCTATGTTTAGTAATTATGGACCCATTTTGAATGCCTTTGGCAAAATTCAATTTTTTGATAATTTTGGAAAATGTTTAAATTTTTTTGATATAATTTTTTGGATGATATTTTGGATTTTTTTAATAATTTTTGGCAATTTTAATTTTTTTTGATAATTTTAGGCAAAATTTGGATATTTTGATATGTTTAGGCAATTTTTGGATTTTTTTGGTAATTTTAGATGATTTTTTATTTTTTTTGGTAATTATAGATGATTTTTGAATTTTTTTTTTATATTTTTTAGATGATTTTGGGATTTTTGGGAGTGGAATGAGGATGTGAATGAGATTTTTTGGAATACAAGGGGTAACCAAGACCATGTGAGATACCTAAAGAGGTCAGGAGACCAAAATGGACCAAAAGGTAGGAACATGGATGTGGATGGCTATGTTTGGGATGTGGGGGGTGTAATCAAAGGAGTTTGGGACATCAAAGGGGTTGGATGAGGACTAAAACAAGCATTTGTGATATTTGGTCACGATGGATAGCTAAGATGTGCATTGATTTTCCTACAATTCATGTCTATGGTATCTCAATACATAATCAGACTCCCTGTTTGGCTAAATTTGTTGTGCTCCCCTTTGTTGCTATCATACTTGTTGTCTTTGCTAATGTGAACTACATTTGATGCCAAAGAAATAGAAAACTATGACCCACAAGTTTTTCTCAATTGGGTATGTGTGAAATTAACTTGATTGTGTTGGATGAGCCTTAAACAAGAAAAATGTGTCCAAAGGCAGTTGCTTAAGGGATATCTCAATTTTTTTCAGCATTGAAGGACTTGTGTTGTTCAAGGAAGTCTAAAGGTGTTGTCTCTCATCCCTTTTCAACCCAAGGTTGGTACTCTCACTTCTGTTGTACAAAAAAAATAAAATTATTTTATTTATTTATTTATTTAGTATTCTCTAGTGTTTTTGATTTTTTTGGTATTTTTGATGTGTTTCGCAAGGCTCTAAACATAAAATCTCTTTAGATAAATACTATTGATGGGTTCTACTAGATCCATGCCATCACAATCTTAAAGTCTATAAGTACCAATCCCAAAGGACTCTATGATAATATAAGGAAAAATTCAATTGGCCTCCCATTTTCCTTTCTATTTTCTAGCTGCTTGGTTCTTAGGGTTTTCTTAGAGCACCAGGTCACCAATCTAAAAAATATGGGGTTTGACCTTTTTTATTGCAATGTCTTGATAACCTATTATGATACACTTTGAGATGTTCATGTGGTACACATTGATGTTCTTCTAACAACTCTAGCTATTCTAGATGGACCACTCTATAATCCTCATCTGATAGGACATCTCGAAGAGTAATTCTCAAGGATGGGATCTCAACTTCTAAAGGAAGAATGGCTTCACAGTCATAAACTAAGGAGAAGGGTGTCATGCTTGTAGGTGTCCTAACACTCATCCGATAGGCCCAAAGGTAGGGTTCAACTATAAGTGCCAATCTTTACCAATATCATTGGTGGTACTTTTGAGGATGTTGATAATGGTTTTGTTGGTGGCCTCTTCTTGACCATTTCATTGAGGGTAATAAATTGATAAGGAGTAGTGTATAATGTGAAACTTTTCACATAATTCATCAATTATTTGATTTTTAAAGTATAGGGCATTGTCCATGAGAATGGTGTGAGGTATTCCAAACTGACAAATGATATGGTTTAAAATGAAAGAAGAGATTTATTTTCCCTTAGAGTCAGCAAGTGGCACTACTTCAACCCACTTGGTGAAGTATTTGGTGGCAATGATAATCCATTTATGTCCATCAGAGGAGGGTGGATGGATGGCTCCAATCAAATCAAAGCCCCACTGATAAAAAGGCCATGGTGTGGCCAAAGGGTTAAGCTCTTGGGCTGGTGCATGAACAAAGTTATCATGGATTTGACATTTTCTACAAGTTTTGACATAGTCGATAGAATCCTTTTCCATGGTTGGCCAAAAATAGCCCATCCTAAGAATCTTCTTTGCTAGTGTGAACCCACTGGAGTGTGATCCACAAATCCTTGCATGGACTTCCTATAGAGTGACTCTATATTTTTTTGAGACATCTAAATAAAGTACCATCAAGATCTTTCCTTTACAAGGCATACTGGCCACCAAGGTGTAACATGAGGTTTGTCAAATGAAATTTCATTTTTTGTTACATGAGAGGTCAGACGGAATGGTATTATCATGAAGGTAAGTGATGATGGGACTGTACCAAAGGGAATCAAAAGTGTCTAAGTGGGAAAAGATAAGGGAATTAGGTTGAATAAATGCAATTTGAACCACCTCTTCTACTAAGAACTCATACTGCTCATGCTACTACAGGAGCTAGAGTAAGGAGGCTAGGGTGGCCATAGCATCTGCCACTCTATTCTTTTCTCTGGGGATTTTCTCAAAATTAATGTGGACAAAATATTCCTTGAGTGTATTGACCATATGTTAATAAGGCAATAATTTTTCATCTTTGGTTTGATAAGTGTCAATGACTTGATTGATGATCAACTGGGAATCTCCATAAACCTCTAATGCTATCAATTTCTATTCTAAAGCTAGCTTGAGACCTAGAACCAAAGCTTCATATTCGGCCATGTTGTTGGTGTAGAGGAAAAGTAGTTTGTAAGACTTAGGGATGGTAAAACCTAGTGGCATGACAAATAAGATATTGGTGTCTAATCCATGGTGTGTGTAGGAACCATAAAAATAGACTTTCCATGTTACTAACTATGTCTAAAGAATATGCATGACTAGGAAATACACTAGGATAGGATTTTAACTCTCTATTGGTGCATCTAGGGTATGTGTAGGATCATGGTGTACCAAACTATGGCCTTAAGTGGCAGTGAAAAACCAGAAAATTAGGGTTATGTAAACTTGACACATAATTTTAGAGTGGTTCTAGACTTTATATCAAAAAGTTGTAAGAATATAATCTATAAGAAATTTAATCTAGTTTCTAAACCTCAAGGCCTTATCTAGAGAAAACATTATTTGATTAGTACTACAAAAATTTCAGGGCAAAAATAAAAAGTAGGTGTATGTCTGACCACCTTAATCATAATCAAATGATAATATTTTTAAATATAATTTTAGATATAAAAAATAGACTCATGTCTGGATGTGACGCATATTTTTGGGAATTTTTATTCCAAATAAATAATTAATTATGAATTTTCTACTATACTATTATCAGAATTAAAAAACTCCCGTGTCTGACCACCTTAACTAGTTCAAAAAATATCAAAATTAAGTTTTTTTTTTTTTTTTCTTATACTAGTTGAAGCATAGAATGTGACACATCTCTTGGATTTCACAAATCTTATATGGTTTGAAAGTTATAGCTATTTTTCAACCAGTATGTCAATCAACACTTTGTAGCTAACTCCATTAGAAAATAAGTAATAATTAGTTACTGAACTCATAATTTGACAAACCTTACATTTATGAAAAGCTATGAACATTCTTAGGAAACCCTTTTCATTACATCAAATTTTGGTTAAAAAAATTTCGTCAGCTACATGCTTGAAGTAAAAAACACATAAGTACATGCGAAAAACACATTTTCGGGATGTTTTAAAGATGACCATATAAGGTTGGTATCGAAAGATATAGTAGGAATTATAAAGGTATTAATTTTTTTCATTTAGTATCAGGATGGGTGGTAAAAAAGTTGGAATAGATTTTGAAATTCTTTGAGGCATTTCAGAACTACATATTTTTCAGATCACCACTTTTTGGCACACCATGATCCACATACCCTCTACTAATTTATCAACAATGGCATATCCTTTTATTAACTTCCTATCAACATACTCAATGTCAAACTCACTTAGGATCATCACCCATTTAGCCAGTTCACCAATTAATGTTGTTTTGCTGAGAAGATATTTGAAGGGGTTGATTTTGGATATGAGCTTGACTTTTTGTGTTAAAATGTAGTGGCATAGATTTTGGGAAGCGAAAACTATGGCTAGGCAAGCCATTTCAATAAAATAGTAAGTGAGCTCATAATTGACCAAGGTACGACTGATGTAATAGATAGCCTATTCTTTTCTTTGATCATTTTCTTGCGCTAGGAGGGCTCTGATTGAATTATCTATTACAAAAATGTACAATAACAAAATTTTGTGTGGTATAGGAGGTATCAATAGAGGTGGATTCATCAAGTAGGTTTTTAGTAAGTAAAAAGCCTTCTAACATTGGTCATCCCACTTAAAATTTATATCTTTGTGTAGCAAGTGTGTAAAAGTTATACACTTTTCTGCCAACTAAGAAATGAATCAACGAACTGCTTAAAGCCTACCTTGAAGAGAGCATAACTGACTCAAGTCCTTTGGAGTTGGCAATTTTATTATGGCTTGTACCTTTTTGGGGTCAAATTTTATCCCTTTGGCTAGGACAATGTATCCCAAGAGCTTGCCTAATTTGATGCCAAAAGTGCATTTCTTGGGGTTGAGCCTAACATTGAATGCTTCTAGGTGGGTGAATATTTTGGCCAGTTTGGGATTTGGTGAGAATTTCATCCACATAATCTTCCATAAAATTATACATCATATCATGAAATATGGTGGTCATGGCTCGTTGGTAGGTAGCCCTAGCATTCTTTAGCCCAAAGGGCATCACATTCCAATAAAATGTGCCCCACACACAAGTAAAAGTTGTTTTCTCTTGATCTTCTAGTTCTATCTTGATTTTATTATACCTTGAAAACCCATCCATGAGTGAAAACATGCAATGACCTACTGTTAGATTGACAATGGTGTCGATGTTGGGAAGGGGAAAGTCATCTTTGGGACATGCTTTGTTTAAATCTCGAAAATAAATGCAGATGTGTATGTTGTCATTCTTCTTTGATATGGGAACAATGTTGGATATCCATGACACATACACCAAGGGTTGGATGAAATTGGTGCTAATTAACTTTTCTAACTCTTCTTTGACTAATAGAGTGATATGTGGATGAATTTTTCTAAGCTTTTTCTTTACTGGCTTGGCCTCTAGAGAAATGTTGAGATGATGGAGGATTAAATTCAAGTCTAAGCTGGGCATGTCTGCATAAGACCATGCAAAATTTATCTATCTTTCTTCAAAGAAGTGATTGAATGTGTTTCTTTCCTATGTGCTTAAGGACTGTGCCAAATAAATGACACTTGCTTCTTTCTCTATGTTGATGTTAACGAGTTCTTTTGGTTCAATCAAAATAGAAGATCTTTCCTCGGAGTGTTTAGGTAAAGTATCAATCACCCCATTCGTGGGTGCCACAGTTGGGTTTTCACCTTGGGATGCATCACTTCTATTTGTTTCCATTTTGTTTCTCAAGGTCAGCCACAACTTGGCAGTGATCATTGAGGTTGTGGAATGCTTGACCTGTTCTAGTGTGACTAAGGTAATTGATACCAAACTCGACTATATTCCTTTCTTCTATTATTTGTTGATGAGATGGTTTAACCATGTTAAGATAGATGAAGACTTCATGGTCAATGCCAAAATGAGGGATGTGATGAGGCTTAGTTGTATACTAGTTAATGAGTTTAGGATGGACTAGGGGGAGTGATTCATAATATGAAAAGGGCTCAATAGGGTTTAAAGACATGATTTCATTGGATGGCTCATATGCTATATTGGTTAGATCTATGACATGAGCTTCTTTTAGAGTATCAAGAAAAGTAGAGCTTGTGAGAGGCTCGTAGTATTCATCTTCAACTTCTATTGGAAAGAATTCAGGGAATAGGGTTTGAAATTGAAACCCTTCAACATGTTCATCATCTTCTAAGTTGCTCTATTGTATCTTGATTCTTGGTGAAGTGGGTCTCAGACTAGAGGTTGTTCCTTATGTAGCCAAACTGTCAGGTGTGGGTATGTGAACTACATCACATTCTTTATCATGAAGAGACTCCTTAGATAATGACTCAAATTCCCATTTAGTGGAATTGTCATTGTCTTCGTTATTAGAGGTGTTTATAGATGGTTCTTTCATGGGATATGAACCTAACAGGGATAGGTTCACATTTATGATGTCATTTTTTTTCTGGCTATAACCATCCTTTTGTTTAGGTACCCATGCTAGGGTGAAAGAGGCTAAATCACTATGCTTAGGATGAGCTTCAAAAAAGGCTTGTGTCCTATCTTTTTCATCATATCCTACCCCCATTTTGGACTTGTTGGACCTAGATTGTGCCATTAGAGGTTCAATGATGTCTGTCCCTTTCCCTAAAGGACCATCTCCCATGTATCCCATCTTTTTCATTAGGTCAAAACCTTTTTTGTGTAAGTGGGGAGAGATTTCAATGTTTTGTTGACTATTTTTTGCCACTAAGTTTGGAGGTGTGTTGTTGCTTTGATAAAATGTGCATGATAAGCCTTGGTGGATAACGGTTCTCCATAAGATCTTGGAGAAAGTGGGGGATCAAATAGGGAAATTGAGTATTCATCCACCCCTTCTCAATGTAATTTATACTTTCTATAAAATTCTTTCATCAATCTATCCATTTCTTCATAGTGTGACCATTTAGGGTCTTTGGATGATGATGATGAAGGAATGGAATGACCTGAACAACCCACTTTCTCTTTACCCTTAGTTGATGTTGATGAGTGGTTGTTTTTTTGATCGGTAGAGTATGAAGTGTCTATAGTTGTGGATTGGTTGGTGTCATCTGTTGGTGTGCTAGTTTCTTCTCTATTTTGAGGGACAAGAGAATTACAATATTGGGCAAAGTGTTGATCTCCTAGTATGGTCACCTCTTGACCCATGTAAGGGAATTTAATACACTGATGATAAGTGGAAGGAATGGCCTACATGTCATGAATCCATGGTCTTCCAAATGGATGTTATAAGTTAATTATAGGTCTAATACCTAACAAAAAGTCTTTTTTACAACTGGTCATACTTTGATTGGCAAAATAACCATGCCTTTAGAGGATCTTTCCTTGTCATCGTAAGCTTTGATGGTAATTTTCTTTCTTGGCTCAACAACATCCTCTGTATACCCTAGGTCTTTTACTAAATTGAGTGTGAAAATATTGAGTCCTACTCCACCATCAACCAATGCTCACTTAACTCTATTTTTATGGATAAAGACTTCAATATTCAAAGGAGAGTTTTGGGGCTAGATGATGGACATATCATTTTGGGCTGAAAAAGATACACGGTGAGGGGCAACCAAGTTGCTAAAAATGTTCTAAAATCTACTCACATCCAGGTCATTCAGTACTAAGTCTTTGGTGAGTATTTCTTTATGCTCTGAGGAAATCTATAATAGTTTAAAAATGGAGATATGGGCCAAAATCTTAAGTAATTGGCTGACTAGTTTTACTTGGGAAAGGAGGAGCTTGCAGTTGCATGATTAGGATTTGTAACAAGTCCTAGTAGGATAACTTTAGAGGCTTTGCCTCAGGTAATGATGTTTGAGGATTTTTTTTTGTTTTTATCTTTAACTATGATGACATTTGCAATCTCATCAAAGCCAAACATCATGTTAATGGTATTGTCCTAATGATGCACATAATTAACTTTAGTGTGAGGGGGTGCATTCTGATTGGTTTTGGAAGATTCACCCTTTTCATGACTCATGAAGGGGTTCTTGAAGGTCATATGGTCTTCATTATTACTAGGGTTGTTTACTTTGATGATCCCATCATTGATTAATTTTTGGATTGCCCCCTTAAGGGAAAAACAATTGTTTGTTAAATGCCCCCTATCTCGATGGTAGGCACAATATGCTTGTCATTTTGCCATTTTGTTTTGACTTGGGGTTCATAGGGTTTGGCCTTAGGAAGTACAATGAGTTCATCAGCCAAGAGGGTTTGCAAGACACTCTCATAAGACACCTCGATAGGAGTATACACCTTGGTTAGGATTGGTATCTGCAAGGAGGGGGAGCTTGATTGTAAGCAACGTGTTGATTGGTCATCGAGGGGGTTTCCACATTACATCAATAGAAAGGGCAGGCATTGTCTTGTTGGGGTGTGTTTGGGTTAGTGTTGTTGACAATAGGATATGATTGGTTTAGATGGGATTAGGTTTGAGGTTTGACATGGTTGGCTTCAACCATCCCATCATTAATAGTGTTCTTTTTGTTTTTTTGCCACCACAACTTTTCTTTATTAGTGGCATGATCAGAGGAATTATGAGTTTGCATGGAATTATTTGAAAAGCCCTTACCATCTTTTGATATTTTAATGATGTCATTATTCAGTAAGATCACTTCTACCTTAGCATCATTTTCTAAGGTGGTTTTGAAATCTTTAGGCCCTTGGAGTTGGAGCTAGTAATTCATTGGTTAAGAGAGACTATTAATGAAGATGTCAGTCTTCACTTTATCAAGTATGTCTTTGTGACATTTAGTGAAAGTGTGTCTCCACTATTATAAGAAATTTTTGAATGACTTGCCGAGGATTTTTTCATGTTGCATAGGTTGATCATTATAACTTCCCTTTCGATATTGTAGGAATATTGAGAGATGAACACAAAAGCCAATTGGTCAAAAATTTTGATAGAATGACTCTGTGGCTTGCCCTCCAAGGCTCTAGGAAATAGTTGCATTAGGTACATCATTTCATGGACAAATTCTATACTTAGGGTATAGAATTGTCTGAGGTGGTCTTGTAGATTTGATGTGCAAAAATACTTGTCATACTTTGGTATTTTTACATTTTGTGGGAAATGTATGAAGGTAATGTTCTTATCAAAGGGGAGAGGACACACCTTTTCGAGGCTAAATTCTGTGGGTTGCATTTTTCCTCTCTTCATTCTTTCCATTTCCATTTGTAGGTCTTGTAATTTTTGTGTGACAATGTCTAGGGGTGAATCTTCTTCATCTCATTTTAAGTTGGTCACATCAAAGTCAGATGGAAATTTTGCACCTTGTTAGGTTAATGCTAGTATGTAATGTTCCTTGTGTTTTTTGAGTATCTTGTCCATGATGTCAACAAACTCAAGATTTTGTTGAAAATATTTAATCTTAGTTTCAATACTTTTGTCATCCCATACATTAGATGAACCCAGTATGGCTATGGACTCTAAGTTTTGATTGAACAAGGGTGACTTGTGAATAGCTATGTTCAATGAGAAATCTATTGCTATAGTAGGTTCGAGGAGATCTAGAAGTTTTGTGCACTTGATGGTTCAGTTAGCTATCCTAGCACTCACTTGTATAGGCAATCAATTTTGTTTTGTAGCCACACTAGTTTTATGTGGTGGCATGAAACATGAGTAGGATTCCTTTAGTTCTTAGGCATTTTCAGAATGTGAGGGTTTTTGTTAATCATAATTTTTCTATAGAAACAAGCTAGATTGGACAAGGCATTTGCCAATGTTGATAGGATGAGTTTCACTTTTGCAAAGTCAAGTAAGGGATGAACGTGTGTCTCTAAATGTTTCTAACTTGATGCACAAAATGAATTGATGATAACTATTGGGTTGATAATTTTGTTCATAGCATTACTTGTTTCAAAAAGATGTTTTCGATTAGATACAAAATTTCTCAAACTTTTTAAAATACTAGCAAGGAAAAAGGTATCCAAATTTGTCATTTGTTTGCAATTATTATGCACGTAGATGGCCTCTATTTTATGTTTTTCTCAAATGTTTCTTAGGATTGGTTCGATGCATTATTTAATTGATCATATGCATTGTTCTAATGCTAATATGTGCTATTCCAATTGTTATAAGAACTATTTAATGATTTAGATGCATCATTTTGCTGGGAAAATATGTTGTTTTAAGGGTCATATGCATTGTTTAATAGGAATATACATTATAATAGAGATTAGAAGCATTATAGGAACGTTCAAAAGTGCTATTTTATGTAGTATATGCGCTACTTTTAGGATTATTCAGCAATATTTTTATCTTGGACTTGGTTTCTCGATACCAGTTTGAAGTTGTTCTTCTAGAAGGATTGTGATCTACACTAGTGTTTGTTATTAAGTTAAAAGCACTTCCAAGCATGATAATAGTAAGATCAAACAAAATATAAAACCACACACACCTAGTAAATGGAGAAAAATCACTTCCTAGCAAGGTTATCTAAAGTCAATGACTAGTGGGCATTAGTATTTAACCAACTACATTTAGATTTACCTCTCTTGTGACAAAGAGCTTCCCACCAATGGTAAGGAGGTTTTGCATAATCCCTTATGAGACTACTCGAGGAAGCCTATATTTTGAACATGGATGGCTTGCATTCAATTAAGAATAAAAGTTTGGGAGGCAATCCCTCTCACCAACCCTGCTAAGGCAACTCAAGAGGTAGCCTTTCTATGGAAAGATAATCCTACCTAGCGTGAAGCAAGAAATGGAAACCATGACAGATCTAGGAGTTTGATCACTTGAAGAGAATGAGAGCATATCCCTACTATTTTGACTTCCCAAAACACAACAGACATGAAATTTTGATTACCAACCCTTATACTACTAAAGATAGAGGGGCTCCTTGTTAGGCTATGTGTGGGTTCTTTCCCCATTTCATTATGACTGATCTTTATAGAAGGTCAGGCATTCTGATCAACTCAGAGGAGTTGAGAGCATAGGCCTACTTCTCTTTTAGATCAACAAGATCAAATGCTTCTATTAAGCTATGTTTGGAACTTGGAAATTCTACACTTTTAATAAATGACAGTTGAGGTCCACTTACTTGATTTGGAGATAGAAAAGGCTAGGAACATTTATGTAGGTCTTTATTCTTGTTGTGCATTGTTTGCAATCTGAGACCTTTTTCGTTAACTGAGAAGGAACCTGTAAGAAAATGACATTCAGATTTGGAAGTTAGATTTAGGAAATTGTAATTTTTACCAGATGTACTATAGAAATGCTCATATGCATTATAGAAAGCCTTATATGCATTATTTAAACTAGAAAATGTGCTATAATAAAATTAAATGTGCTATAAAGTACTTCATATGCACCTTAGAAATGATCAGATCCATTACAGTAATCTTCAAAAGTGCTATAGAAAGATGCAGATGCGTTGCAGAACTATATGTAAATACATTATAGAACTATGTATATACACTATAGTAAGATTAGATGCATTAAAATAGAGTTCATAAGCATCAGAATATCTCTTGGAGTCATTAAAATAGAGTTTAGAAGCATCATAAGATTTAGATTTGGCCCTTGTGTGCTTGGGGAAGACTTGAGAATGTTGTTCTTGCTGATATGAGGCCTCCCAAACGTTGTAGAACCTATATTCGATCAAATCTGCACAAGAGAATAGCAAGAAACATAGATCTACACTAGAAATTAAAGATTAGACTAAAAATTTTGAAAATAGAGAGGCTTTTAGTCGAGCCATACAGTGGGGGCCAATTTGTACACAATATGAACGTGTATTCATGAAACCTTAGTGTAGAAGGTAGATAGACTAATGATGAACTAAAGTAAACCCAAGATATCATCATCAAAATTTAATCTCTATGAGCATCTCATGTTTCCCTAAGTACAACTACTAAAATGACTCCTAGACCAACATCTTAGTGATAGTTCTAGAATGGAAGTATGCTAAAAATGTAGATCTACAAGAATGTGTGCAAAATCTATGACTATAATGCAAAGTATATGCTATCAAAACGGATATGAAAAAAACTAAATATGCAATAAATGATACTAAATAACATAAAATCAATACTAAAATACTGTGAACTTGCTAAAAGGATAATTCTAAAATGATGAATCAAAATATGCCTATAGTGCAGATGCCTAAAACTTGGGCCCCTTTGCTCTTGGATTTCCCTCCCATTTATAGGATTTTAGAAGGGAGTGGGGTAAGAATCAAGATTTTCACCTTTGACTAGTGGGTGAAAGTGAAACTGAAAATATCTCATAAGAGATTAGGAGGAAGAGTCCAACAAACTTGATTTTGAGGATAATTGAGGATATTTCTAATTCTTTTAAAATGAAAAAGGGAGATTTCCTATTTTGTGAGGATGAATGATTTTGTTGATTTAATAAATGCCTTATTTATTTTCAACACTTTTGTCTTTTTTCTCGTCCTTTTTTGAATTTCATTTTATGAATTTGAATTGTTTTTCTTCTCTTTTAAAGTTGATTTATGTCTTGTCAATTTGATAGGTGATTAATGACCTAATGTGATTTTTTATTTGAAAGTCTGTTGTGTTTCTTCTAATTTTCTCTTTAATTTGCACTAATTGATCAAAATTGCATGGTTTTGATCTTTGCCAATTTTTGGGTGTCTACAACTACACCAATGTTTTTTAGAGTTAATTTAAAAAAAAAGAAAAGTAGACGAGGCTACTATCTATCTATCTATCTATCTATCTATCTATCTATTGATATATATATATATATAGAAAGAGAGAGAGAGAGAGAGAGATAAAAACCTAGTTCAAAGGCTTCATGAGGAAAAAACTAGGAAGAAAACTCCACTTCTTAGCCCCATTACAAAAAAGATATATATAATTACAATATTGAATATGAAGTTAAATAATAGACTGGACTTCCCCAAACTTCTTACTAACTAAAACTAAGAAATTGATGAAATCAAATCCTAGCTTACTACTCAAATATGATGGTTGTTAGCATGGGATGTAGATAAAGTACCTTATCCATGTCATTTTCCACGATCAAAATATCATCACAACCTAGGTTAGAAAGATTATTAGTATCTGAATTAGATTCTCGGTATATATGATAAATTGTACATGAATCAAAGGAGTCAATAAGCCTCCAAAATTTCTTATAAATATAGGCCAAGTTTTTGTTAATAATTTTTGTATTAATACATGCATGAATATACATCATGGAATTGTTAGAGTTAATGTTCCAACTAGTCAATAAATAATTGTTGCACATGTGGCAAATTTTTTTGAGTTATTGGCAACATAAGTTTAGTTTAGGTGTGAGTCAAGGAGTTCTAGTTTGAATCAAATTCTTATTATAGATGTGTTTGAGTTAGGTTTCCATAAGTTTCAATTAGTTATTAGGTTTGTGTGTGTTGTCAATCATGAAGTAGTTTGTTGTCAATCTAATTAAAAGTCATTTAGCACTAGTACATTTGGGCTCATTTTTTGACCTTTATTGGTTGAAATTTTGACCCATTTTTTGACCAATCTTTGACCAAATTTGACCAACGAATTGGTCAATAATTTTTTGGTCAAAAATTTGACAAACCTACTGGATGATTGAAATTTCAACCAATACGTTGGTCAAAATATGTCCAGGTTGTTGAGCCATTTTCTGTCATTCATTGGTCGAACTTTTGACCAATGCTTGGTAGAAATCTGTGGGGCATTGGTCAAAATTTTGACCAATGCATGGTAGAAAACTAGATGGCACTAGTTGAAAACTTTTTGGTCAAAAATTTGACCATCCAGTAGGTTGGTCAAAACTTTGACGAATACGGTGGTCGAAAAATGTTTGCATTGTCAGTGCATTTTCTGCCATTCATTAGTCAAACTTTCAACCAATGCTTGGTAGAAATCTGTAGGGCCCATATCATGGATAGTGATATCATGGACCCACTTTCGGTGTATGATGTATGAAGATATTTGATCGTGAGATCGAGCCAAGATCAAAGGGTAGCATTGACTCGCTATGAAGAAGTGCTCGAAAGTTAAGTATAGTGAGTTAGTGAGTGTGGGCCACTACTATTGAAGTAAAATTGCTGTCCACAAGATCAAGTCTAGATCGACGGCGCTCGTGGACTTGCTATAAAGAGATGTGCAAAAATTAGGTATAGCAAGTTAACGAGCAATGGACCCACCATCATGTTCTTAAAGGTTGTTTCAATTGTCTACCACACGGTTAAAGTAAGATCAGTGATCATCATTAGCTCGTTGTGGAAAGGTGCTCAAGAATTATGTATAACGAGTTAGCGAGTTGATGACACGTGTGCGTAGTCATGCATGGGCTCGGTTTGAAGTGCTAGCCTTGAAGGAAAGGTAGAGGTGGAGGTGTTTTATTGGCTTGACTACCAATGTGTTAAGAAGAAAGCTGAGTCAGCTTAGTTGTCATTCCCAGATCGTAAGATTTTTCAAGGATCAACGACACAGGTTTAAAAAAGAAAGTGCGACACCACTCTGTTTTTCTATTCAGTGCATTTATGATAAGTGAAAGCTTTGCATGCGGGAGAAACAGAGTATAACACAGAGATTTTCATTAATGCCAGTCCCACGCGAACAAAGATTGCAAATTTTTTGAGCACAAGAGCTTGATTGATTGTGTCGTGTTAAGCCTGGTAAAGACATGAAACTATTCTTCTATCATTCAAGAGAAATTTTAGAAGTTCAGAGAAGAACAAGTTCAGCAAGTCAAGTAAGTACTCATATTATAACCTCTATGGCATTCCAATTCTCTCAATACTGTCAAAATGCCTCCTAAGAAACCATTCTCTAGGAAAATTAATTATGTGGATAGGAATGTACATGATGATTTATTAGAATTACTCCCATAATCTATTGTATAGCCTGCACAAGTTAAAAATTTAATTTCCTTAAACCCTAGGCTTAAAATTGGTGATGGACTATATGACAAGGGGAACTGGGTTAGGGATGCAAAAACTACTCAAATTGGCCTTATCTTGTTTAAAAAGTGGTTTTCTAAAAGAAAGTTGTTTGCCCCACATGCTAATGTCTAGAATTTTGATTTGGGAAAGTTAGTAGTCCCAAGTGCTTTCATGGATTATGATTTTCTTGAAGCCATTGCTAAGAATTATGACCAAGCCATTAGGGTTGTAAGAAGAAAGGATGGTGTGCCTCTGGTCTCAATTACTTCTGAAGAAATTAGAGAGGTTTTTCACCTGGAACCATTATCAGACTACCATGTGCAAATCAATCTGCTAGAATTAGAGAATGAATATAAAGAAAAGAAGGATGTAATTAGGGGAGGTGCACTAAGGGCACATATTGGTACAATAGGAACTTTGCAAGTAATTACTACAGCCTCTAGAGAGCCTTTTAAGAAGAGTCTTTTCACTTCCTGGGCTGTAGAGATATACAGGACCTTATGCCGAGTTTTTGGTGAAGATGAGCAAGAATTTATGTCCATTGGTTTCATGTACATGATGGTTCAAATTGCTTCCTTCGATGTGGATGTTATTTTTTATTTTACTTCCTTTTTGGCTAAAGAAATTCACATTGGTTTAGTTGGGATTGCGAAGGGCAAGGTGGAAAAAACTTTTGGTCACTACTCTCTACTAATGCACATGTTTTTATTCAAAGGAGTGACATATTTTGGTAATGAGATGGAACTAAACAAAGAGGAGAATGGGGAAATACTACCAGTCCAGTTGTGGAGTGCAGATATGACCTGGGATGCAAGTAATACTAGTTTTTTCAGATTTGATAGATATTTTGCTGCTAAATTGATATGCCTCATATTGAGTGACAATCCCAGAATCCCTAGGGTACTAATGAGTCTCATCAGGCCTATGGATAACCCCCATAACTTGAAAGTTTCACATAATTGGAGAGATATCATCCCCTACCCTATTTCTACTATTTTTAGAATCTATGGTTTCAAGGGGAACCCTCATGTTTTGCCTTACCAAGTTCCTTTGAAGGTGGGAATGGCTGAAGTTTTATGGCAGTTAGGGGGAGTGGAAGAAATGTTTTTGTTGAAAAGGAAATTAGGGTCAATTTTCCCTACCTGCATAGTGGCCCATCAGTTTGTGATTACAAAAGGGGGATGGATCTTTTTGCATAAAATTTTGGAGCAATATATGATGGTTGTCTCTCATCCCCATTTTTCTGATTCTGAGGGATTTTTTAATTAGATGTTGAGGCATAGAATCAAGTTGGGACCGGTCAAGCATGATTCTTATTAGCCAGAGGATATTATAAGGAATGAATTCTCATTGCAAGAGCAGGAAACTAAAAAGGAAAAATGGAGAGTTTATTCCTGGGTCTTAGAATTCATTCATTGTTTTGATAATAATTATGACTCTTTGGATAATGCTATTATAGAGGTTGACAAAATAAGTAAGCTCGTGAATACCTTCCCTGAAATAATGGAGGTCATGAATGAAAAGAAACAATTTTTTATTGATTCATATCCTGATAAGGCCAGAGAGGTCATGAGGAGGTTGGCTTTCACTCCAAATGTGAGAATTGATAAAATAATTGTACAAAAGAGGCTTGGATATACTATAATTTAGAATAAAAGGGTTCCTATAGAAAAGGGCAAACAAATAATAGGATCTACTAGTATAGCCCAAGAGGAGAGACTTGAAGAGCCTAGTCCTAAGAGGCAATAGGTAATGACAGAAGAAAGGCCTCAAGATGAGGAATATTCACCCACCTAGTCCCCTTTGAGGATTGGAGAAGAGCAGCTCACTAATGAACAAGTTGAACAAATGGGATCATAGGGAGATATTTTTATTACTCAAGCAGAATTAGATGAGGGTAACCCTCCAGAACTTCCTCTCCCAAGTTTGGATCTAAAAATAGTTGATTATAGAGGTAGGGAGTTGGACCCTATATTAGAGCAGGCAAGTCATCAATTTTTGACTGATGACTATTTTGTGAAATCAAGGGCTTTTGAGCAGTTTGCATGGAGGAAAAACATGAACATTTTCAAGGAGAAATGTAAAAAGATGAAAATAGAGCATCCAGAAATGGATGAAACTTCCATGCAAAACCAAATTAGAGAAGAAATGATGAAGGAATTGTAGAATATAAGCCCTGAGGAGGGGAGGAAAATGATAAAGGCATCTAACATTTTATTATTGCCCAATTGGGATATTGCAAATGCATTAATTTTTAATTCTATTTCAAGTAGATTGGAGTTGCATGACCCAAATAGAAGAGACTTCCAAGGCACTTCATTTATTGAAGATCAAGCTTCATTGGTCAGTTGGTCATTGAGAAAGGGATCTAGAGCCACACCATCACAATCAGATGAGTGTGGGTTGATGGGAAATATACTTGTAAGAAGGGTTGCTGACACTTCACATGTATAGGCAGCATATTGGAATGTGGATTCTTCTAAGTTTGTGTTGGCCACTGCTAAGAAGGAGGAACAAGTTATGTCTGAGTTACAGAATAAATATGAAACACTTCTTGAGGCCTATAATAGGGAGGTAAAAAGGAGAATTGAACTTGAAAACAAGTCAATGGGGAAATCCACAAGGCCAAGAATAACATACCCTCGTCCTCTAGTGGAACCTTTTAAATCCACCCCCCTTGTAGAGATACTAGACACACCTCAAAAGCTTAAATATTATACAGATGAGGAATTTGAAGAAGATAAGAGCAAACTATGGGCCTTACATGTAGAGTTAAATATGCAGGATGAGGATAAGCTTAGAAAGGCTCTAATGTATTTAGTGGACAAAATTGAGTGGCCCTTATTCTTTGATCAGTTGGTAAAAGTAATAGATATATGGGAGGAATTGAAAACTCATGATGATACCCTAAAGCCTATTGTTAATAAATGGGGAAGAAGGGAAAAGGAAATCACCCTTCTATGTTATTCAGTTATAAAGTCTTCCCATGACCATGTTGAAAAATTGTATGATATTGCTAATGACCTGTTAGATTTTGATAATAGGAGAGTTTCTCTGCAACTGAAAATTGTTTCTTATTTGAATAAGTACAAGAATAAAAAATTTGATCTATTTCCTTGTGCCTTGGATAGAAAGAAGAAATTGAAAAATAAGGAAGATTGGAGTAAAGAATTGGATGATCTTTTCTGCACAAGGATAAATAAAGTTATTAATGAAAAGGGGCATGCCTGGTGGGCCACCATGACAGAGGAATTGGTTAAAGTCCAATTATTTTTTGATTCTTTGAAGTAAGAATTTGTTGGTTTTGAAAAGGAGGCTGGTTATATTTTAAAAAATAAAAATGATATCCTACAGTTCAGCTGGTCGGATGATATACAATTTGACACTTGGATGGAAGATCTTCTGTTGGACAAGCAGTTAGAGGAGGACAGTTTAGATGATGATGAGAAACTAGAAGGCGAGGTGTAGGTTATTGACACCTCTACACTAGAACTGAAAAAAGAAGAAGGGGAAAAGGTAATAATGCCTACTTAGGGTGAAAGCAATGAGAACCTGGAGGAGAAAACTAATTTGGAGGTATCACAAGATCATCCTTCTTTGGCCAGCTTGGTAGCCACGTATTCTAAGGAGCCGAAATAATGAGAGACAAATCAGAAGTTGATGATTCACAACAGAAACTGGAACGAGTCTACCTGAAGGAATACTTGATATGCCTAGAATTTTGTTGTGATTGTTTTTGTATTTTGTATGATGCTTTGTTCATTGACACTTGTCAGATCACAATTGTCTTTTGCTTGTTGCAACTCATGCTATATAAATGAGTTTTCAAGGCATTGTGATGGTCTGAAACTTGTGCAATTTTTTGTTTCTTTCAAGAAGAGTACATATTCAATTGGTCCAATAGTATACAGAGGTTTTGAGTTTGCTTCCATTGTACTTACTAATAAGAAAATTGAAATGATAGAAATGCCAATCTATTTTGGGCATTCAATTGGTTTTCTATTGGTTATTGTATTAGTCATATGAAAAGGATAATACAAAGGGGTATTTACACTATATCTGTGGATCATCAATTTCTGTCTCTAGTTTATGGGTTTGTTTACTTTGAAGTCATTTAAATAAGGTTTATTTGGTTGAATGCAGTCTAGATGGGTTGTATGTTGGTTTTATTGTTGCTTTTAATTCAAGCAATTATATAAATGCTTCAGTAAATTAGTAGGGTTTATGTGTTCATAAAAGGGATATTGCATAAGAATGGAGATGGGTGATTACAGTTGATTAATTCTTATACAAGTTATTTGAATTAGATCTCCTACCAATAGTCAATTTCTTGCCCAATGGATAAGGCATTGGTCCTATAAATCAGAAGTAAATAAGGATGAATTCTGCTGCTGCATATCAAATCATCTTACAAAATCAAAATTATTTTCAATCCTATTCAAGAATTATAAATGCTGGTCTCAACTCATTTATATCTAATTCCTGAGTCTTAGGTAGTTGCTATTTCCAGGAATATTTGTAAATTTTAGGAGAATTATGACCAGATATGCTGATAAGTGATGTGTATAAGTTTGAGAGCATTGAAGAATTGAAGTGAGCTGTGTATGTATGTGAGGGTAACAGAGGAGAATCAGAATGAAACTAAGATAATTTCTTTTTTGAATTCTACTACACCATGCAATTGTACAGATCCTTTCTTGTTCCTCTTTTTGCCCACCACTTAGCCCACATTATTGAGTGTCCTATACAAGAAAGTCTTATAGCAAGAAATTCACTCAAGATTCTTGGAGTTGTTCCACTATAAGATATGATGAAATCATGAACTAATTGCCTATTATTTAAGAAAATGAGAAACACTATAAGACACTTTGTAGTGCTGCAATAATAGCCAAATCACCAAAGTAGGCATGATTTTTGGATCATATTCTCTCTCAAACACAAATGTAACATGCATTTTGGTTGCAGGTGATTTCTAGGAGCTTGGGGTTCACTATCAATTCCAACACCTTCGACTAAAATTTGTGAACAAGTCAAAAGTTGTTCCACTATAATGATTACTAATAAACTTTATCATTGTTCAATTCAAAATTTTATCATTAGAAAAAATGGTAGATAATTTTTTTCATGGTCTCAAGGAAAACAAAGACTGCTTGACAATAGCAAGAAACAACACAGATGACTTAGAAATAGTCTATCACAATGAAAGACATATTTTACCCATCATAACACTAGCAGTGCTCTACTGTCTCATTTTTTGTAACATAGACACCCCCCAAACATGAAGGATTCACCCCCTAAACATCTTCAAACATGAAATGATCCACTGTCTATTAGATTGGTGTCTAATCCAGGCTAAATCTCCATCAGCAATTACCATCCAACACTGCACTTGCACCAAGTTTTCCCACTCTCCTGCATTTGGTTAATGTAGTACAAATAAATTATCACAACCTCATTATCTCCCACCAATAACAGTGACTATAGGTGGTAGGAGAGAATCTACATTGGAAACTTTAGAATAAGTACAGTTGACTATGCCTAACCAGTCACTAGTTTGAATGCACCAGTCTATTATTCCTTACTCAACCCGTAATGAAAATTAAAAGAATGTGTGGACAAGATAACAAAAATAATAAAATATTCTCACATTAAATATTAGTCAAAATTCATTTGATACATCATAGGAACTCACTGTTCCATGGGACAGAGACTGAATTGTAGAGAACAGGATTATTTTATTGATTATAATTTTTTCACAATAACTTGTCTCACCACCCCAACTCTACTTCTCCCCCAAAAACTTGACAAATCCCTTCTAAATAACCAAACAATAGTAAAAAACCATTGCTGTCTAACTATCTGACTGTTACCAGTTAGTTATAAACTGAAATTTGTTGTCTAGTTGACACAAAGTGTCAACTTCGATAACTTACAATCATATATGCCTTTAATATATTTCACTAACCTTTTCAAAGGTTTTATAACTTCACTAACCCTTCCAAAGACACCTAAAACCCTTACAAGTTGTACTAGGCCTAAAGACACCTAAAATCCTTACAAGCTTTTCTTTGAATTTTTTCTACATTTGATACTTTTCTTATAGGTGGACATGTCTATCACAAACATCCAACATGTCTGTCCTTAGACTTCATGGAAAAAACCCTACAAAAAACACAAAAAAAATAAGGACATGAACCATCCAAACATCTCTAATAGCTTGTGGATATCCCAAAGATGCATAAGTGCATGACTTGTGAAAACCAAAAAGATAAGACTAACTTGTATAACAAGCAAATAACCAAAATGATTTTGTCTGTGTTATGTTTGACAATGACAATGATATTTGGATTCAAGTATGAGGAAATTTGTATCAATCAATTCATTAAATATCATTTGAATACAAAGAAGATTTTAAGAGATTCAAGAGCATAATTATAAGCCAAATTTTTGGAAGACCTAAATCAAACCTAAGTGAACAGACATGTGAAGGCTTATTTTGAATATGATGAGCAGATCTAAGGTAGAATTTTTATGAAGGTATATTCCAAGTTTAGAGCATTTATTGAAAAATAATATTTCAAATCTTTGTGGATTATTCATAAGTACAAGGCAGATTTGTTGAAGACCTCAAAGGAGATCTAAGGAAAATCTACCTACATTATAAACACTTTGCATTTCAAAGGTCAGTTCCTTCTGAATTGCAGGATTTGAGGTTGTTGTCTCTTGCTAATTGAGTCTACACATTTGTTTGAAGTTATATGCATACATACATACATATGTGTGTGTGTGTGTGTGTGTGTACATACACACACAATTCACCTACAAGGATTTCCATGCTAAATAGTATATGCATCTTGTCTTCTTTTGTTAGACATCAACTATGTGAATGCTTTCTACATTGCTTTCAATTGACTAAATATATATAATAAAATATGCAAGTTTCTATGCCAAACTAACTCCAATGTGGAAAAATATCTAATAATTGGGATTTAAACTAAACAAGAACTATATGTTCAAGGAACCAAAAGATGACTGCAATGAGACTATTACAAGCGAAAAAACTTCAGTCTCATTAAAGAGAATTCGGATGTGTGTTTGAAGACTTAACAAATTTGAGCTTCACTTGGTTTCAAGAATACTATAATATTCTCTACTTAACAAGGCCAATCATGTGAAGGTGGAAGCTCATCTGGTCTCACCCCCCTCCCCCTAACATCAATCTAAAGTACCCATTATCATCTAATTACATACTTCATTTATCCATTTATGAACTATAATATTCAATCAATACAATCACATAACATTCATTAATATGATATAAAAATCATTAATACACAATACTAATCAAAACTTCATTAACACATAACAATATTCATTAACATAAAATAAAAATCTGTATTAATACCCATCATTCATACATAGTTACTTAAAACAAAGTTCTTTCATTATCCAACAAGGTTTATCAAAGAAGATTTTTAAAACATCATTTTTTTTCATTTTTTTTCTGAGCTCTCTTAAGAAAAGCGCTCATAGGGACATCCATATCTACTTCATTCTCCTCCTCTTCTTGCATGTGTAATTTCAAATTACGATGGCTCCTTCTCTTTGGAGGAGCAGGAGGTTGCTGCACTAAAGGGGGCTCTGTTGCAAGAATAAGTGAATGCGATAAATTGGCATACTCTTTTTATTTTTCTAACTATTACAAGTTTGTAATTAAGTACGAGTACAAAATAAAATGCATTTTTCTTACCTGACAATGCCACATCATGTACATTAACATTTTGATCTGCCACCACGTCAACATGCTGAACACTTGGAACATGGTCCAGTCCTTCAGCATGATGTTCAACATACTCTGAAATATTCAAAAAAAGGATACATGTCAAATTCCAATTGAAGATGTTAAATTATATTCATAATTGCATAATTAATTTCCAATAGCAAATCAATACCTCCACCACTATAATGCACATCATGGCCTTTTTCAGGAGTAGGTTCTGTGGTAGGATATGAAGGCTGTAGTAAAATGTTATGCACATTGTTATGTAGTCAATTTACATTTAAAACTAATACCAAAAAAGAATCTTCTCAACTATTTAATTTCATTTACTTTTCATCTGACCAATTTACCTATGAGATATCATTTGGTGCAGTAGATTCTTGGGCAAGGCTTATAGATTCTTCACATAGGCATGAAACCACAACTTTATAGCCTTCCTTCAAGGCAATTTTTCTATCTTCATCTGTGACCTCCACATTGAAATCTGTGCCTTGTGGATTTTGCTTAATAATGTCAATTTTCCATGTATGGTTTCATTAAACAAAACTGTTTGCAACATTATATTAAAAAAAAAAAACAAAATTCATTGCTCTACTTACAAGTCGAGACTGTAGATTCATATAGCCACCAGAGCCAAGTTTGTGTTGGCCAACCTTTCCTATTCTCACTTTTGTAGCCATGGATATGTCTTGCAATCTATGAACAATTTCAAAAATCTTAGATTATATATTTACAAATATCAATAATTAGTGCATGATTACAATGTACTTAATACTATAATGACATACCTCTTTTTGCCCTGTGCTGCTTCATTATCTCTATCTTCACATAGCCTTTTCTCCTTTGCATCTTCTATTATTTCATTCCACTCCCTTGGTGGAATCATAGGAGGACGGTCATACTTTGGGTTATCCTTAAGACCCCTTCTATATTGATCCCTCACAATCTTTATATGCTTTGCTGCTCTTTTCAGAAGTAGGCCAGTGTCAAAAATGGTTTTCCCAAATTTCTCCTCAATGGATGCAATCAGCTAATTTTTTAATTCCCCAGCTTGTAAATTCCACCTTTTTGAAAACAAATAGATTGTTAGATCAATAACTTTAATATATTACAATAAATAGAAGAAAATAAAAATTATGTAGCAATGATATGAAACTACATACCTTTTACGTATGGTGGGTCCAAAGAGTCTCAATGTCATATGAAAAAGATGTTCAAAGAAAACATTATTACCTACAAAAAAATAAAGGATTTATCAGTCCAAAATGAGTAATGTAAAAGTAAACTAAATTTACACTTTAAAAAATATCAATTTTAAAGCACCTGGAAGCTTTTGTTCTCTTAATGGAAACATAGTTTTCTTATTCAGCAACCAGTACTAATCACTCAAACTACTCTAAGAAATGGATAAGCTTCAGTAGTACTACTCTCTATTGCTCTATCAACGGAAATGTCATAACAATTAAATGACAATTTTAGTACTGCTCTCTATTGGTCTACCTCCCTGCCTATGTCCATGTCTCTCTATGTGTGGCTATATATATATGTATGTATGTATGTATGTATGTATGTATGTATGTATGTATGTATGTATGTATTTATGTATGCGTGGTGTGTGTATGCATGTGTTTGTGTGTATGCAAGCTTCTGTAGACATCATTTAAGCACTAATGTGCTACTTCGTTGTTCATCAACTTGTAGAAAGACATTACAAAATATAGCAAAACAAGGTTTTACTAGTTCTACTGGACATAGATGATGATGTTTGCATGGTCCTTGTTGCTGACAATGCAGCAGATAATAGTGGACAGCCAACCGAAGGAGGAGTCCGCACTTCATCATGAGCTAAAGAATAGAATATTGTTAGCAAAGATATTTGCAATGGATAAAGATCAAATGGGATACTAGCAAGAAACATCGACAATAAAAAAGGTAAATGTTATAATGTTGATCAAAACAAATAAAGTGTTACTTACACGAAAGTACTGTGAAACAACCCTGACCATGTTCAACATGTGATGTCACTACTAGCACATATGTCTATACAAGAACACATAAAATCAGAGATCATGATCCATAAGATACTATAAAATATTAATATCTATTCAACTTCTATTACTTCTTTAGTCGAATTACTGCTTACTTTCAAAGATTGGATTCTACAGTCCAATTCTATTCTCAGTGCCTCTTTCTCCTCACTTCTATCACCCTTGATGATAATTTGAACAAGCTCATCAATGTATCTTTGTGTAATTTGTTGGGTGATGAGTACAAGGTCAGTACTAAGGCCAATGTCATGTAGATATGATGCCTGTATTTCATATTACATTTGATCAGCGATCATTGTAGCTTTTTTCTATCAGTTGTGACATCAAATATTCATATACTTTCATCAAAATAACTCCAAAGCCATAAAGAAAAGAACATAATAATAGGACATTTTTCTCTATATTAACATTAAAATTTACAATAATTAATGTTTACCTCTACTGAAGGTGTCTGACATGGTGCATCCATATCGCCCTGTGAAAAAAATTAGCAAGTCTTAGAAATCAGCAGTAAAATTAAAGTAATAGACTTACCAAAAAAAATATTAATAATAAAGTAGATTGTATATGTAAATCATTTGTCTTAAGTTAAAAATTTAGCGTAACTAATGTTTATATCTAAAAAAATATTTGGCATGTTCTACTTAATGTTTATATGTGCACATATGGTTTGGAAAGAAATATTTGGTCATACAAGACCCCATCATAGTTGACATTGATCGCACCTGAAGATTTCATTGATCATCATGATCATCATCCATATCATCATCATCATCATCATCACCATCATCGTACTCATCGCTTTGATTTTCATTGTCACCACCACCATCTTCATCACCATCATCATCCTCTTGATCACTATCATCATCATGACCATCATCGCCATGATCATCACCATCTTCGTCACCATGATCATGATCATCATCAGCATCATCATCATCATTATCACCATTATCATTAGCATGAACAAAATCATCACCATCTTCTTCTTCTTCATCATTGGGTAACTGTTGTCTCTGATAATCATTTACTTCCTCTTGTGCTTCTTCAATATCTTCTTCTTCGATTACATTATACTTTACCGGCCTTCCTCTTGGGTCATGTCTAACAACAAATGACCAATCTGGTTTTTGTAGAACACCAAAGTAAAACACATTCTCACATTGACTTGGAAGAACATAGGGCTCATCTCCGACTAGCTCAAATGACCTTGTATTAATCATAGTAAATCCATTGTCATGTTCAATAACAGTCCTATCGGGATCATTTCGATTCAGTCATAACCTAAACCACTTGACGACAAATAGAAATATTTTGAATGAATTAAATTCACACTCAATTATATCATCCAAAATGCCATAGTATCAATTTTCAAATTGTTGAGGATGTATGTCAGTTCTAGATGAAATATTGGTGACTGCAAAGACAACACTTATCCTGGAATCACACGTTTTTTCCATTTCATCTAACTTTTTTGTGTAGAATTTATAGCCATGGTAGTACATATCTTTGTACTGTTTGACTTGCAATTAAATGTGTCAAAAATATTCTCATTGATTTGTGAGTTGATATTAAACTTATCTCTCATGATTAGTAATCTTATGCATACTTTTGTATCTCTTAAGCCATATATTAGATCAAGTACCATTGGTGTAACATTGGGATCTCCATTACGATGAGCTTCTTTAAGAAATGATGCAACACCATCCCATGTTAATGAGCGACCATTTTCTTGAGACTGTTCAATCCACACTGTCATCCAATCAAGATTGTTTGCAATATACAAGTGTAGTGCATCCCACTCATGACCAACTATAAAGAAGACAATTACACTAGTTAGAAACAACTTATATATATTGATGATGGATAAGAATTGTTAAATTACATAAAAAAACTTATAATTACCTCTCACCCTCCTCAATCTACCTTTCCCCGTCAGGTACTCCCCTTTGAATTTTTCATTACAGTTGGGATCCCAAATGCGATCTAGATGGATAGCTGCTGCAAACTTTGGAAGATATTCATTGATATACACCATGGTCTGGTATATCATAAATCCCTCTATCATAGAACCCTCAGGAAATGCTCTTTGTTGAACCAAGCCCTTCATAAATTTCAAATGCCTCTCAACCATCCACATTGATCTAGCTTGTACAGGTCCACACAATTCAATCTCCTCAACTTGATGTATGAGGTAGTGTTCTTGAGCATTGAAAAACATTGGAGGTAAACACTTTTGCATTTCACACATAAGCTATGGAATTTTTCTCTTCCAATATTTTATATCTTTTTTTATCAATTTCTTTAGATGATAACCACCTAAATGAGATTCAACACGCAAAAACACATAGAGGAGATTTCAAATAAAATTATACAATAGATTTCAGATAAAAAGCTACAAATCTAAGAAAAAACACTCTTCTAACCTCATGTATTTTCCAAGATCATATATAATTTTTTTAGTACTATTGTCAAACTATTGTGGAAAGGATAGAGGTAGGACGAATTGCAATCATTAAAAAATGATCTTTTCAATATATTATTAAATAATGCAACTGGTACTACATTCAATCTTACAAATATACTATAAATAGAAAACATGACTTACCTTGAGGAAGGTATGCCAATCATGTGTCTTCAACCCTATCCCAAAATCACCTTTCTTTGATAGAAGAGTGCTTGTATTTGCAGCAAATCCTGTTGGAAATTTTGTTTTATTTATGACTTTTTTTAATGCATCAGTTTGTTGTTTCATTAATAACCAAGGAAGGGAACTTGTATTTATGCGATCTCCATTCCTATTTGATTCAATGAAAACTTTTAGTGCATGATTAGATTCATGAATGTCAGTACAAATTTTAGCAATTTGTTCTCTATCACGCCTTCTATCCAACATTTTCCATAGTGTCTCTGTTACATTCTTTCCAATATGCATAGCATCAAACAAATGCACGATTGGGAGATCCTTGTAGTATGGTAAGCTACTAAATTGAGTAGGATAACTTTTCATTCCTCTAGGAAGTTGGTCATTGATGCCTTGACGACCTTCATGAGCATCAGTTACAACATTAGTAAATATAAGACAATATCGAAGTACAAATTGTAAACTTTGGATGACAAATTGGACATTACCTCGACGATTTAGTCGATCGTATTCCAACTTCCATAAATGAGGTGTCATTCTTCGTGGCCTTGATGATGTCTCTTTATTCCCATTGAAAATATTTTTTTTGGCAATTCGACGCCTATGATTATTGCGGAGAAAGTGTCTAAAGTCATCAAACACCTACTTTCCTAAACTTCTCAAATGATGACATTTCATCTTCGGACCACAAACTGGACATGCAAATTTTTCCTTTGTCTGAAGACCTAAAAGATCATGTATAATTGGATCATGCACAACTTAAGCATTTGATAGTAATGTGTAAGCACTATAACAAACCAAAAATATGTGATCTTAACAATATAACATACCGCAAAAATGAGTTTTCCCAAGGGCATCATGTATTGTCCATACAAGAATTGCATGGAATTGAAATTGTCGATGTTCTATTGGTCTAGAGATGTCATACATAGTGATGCCATTCCATAACTTCAACAACTCATCAATTAGGGGCTCAATATACACGTCCATATCTTTATCTTGGTATCTACCTAGCAATTGAATGAACATAAACATTACATAATTATTATGACCATTTTCATGCACTATTTATAAATTAATTTAGATAACTATAAAAAAAAATACTTGGCACAATCATTAACAACATTATGTGCTCCCTCTTTATGGAAATCCAAGGAGGAATGTTATTGTTAATAACAAAAATAGGCCATACTGAGTAAACAGATCTCATATCTCCATATGGATTGACACCATCCGCCGCCAATGAAAGTTTTAGATTACGAGGTTCTTCTTTAAAGTGTGACCATGTTTCTTCTATCTCTTTAAATGCAGAACCATCGGTAGGCATTCACATAATGTCATCCTGACTTCTATTGTGTGCATGGTAATCCATAAATTGTGCCAAGCTAGCACACCTAAATAAGTGTTCCAAACATGGAATAATGGGAATGTACTGAAGAACCTTGTGAGGCACTTTTTTTGTTATTTGATCTGACCGATATTTACTAACATGACAATCAAGACATTTTGCTATAAATTCATGTTGTTTATGATATAGAATGTGATCATTGGGACATGCATGTATTGTCTGATACTTCATTCCAATCTGATCCATAATGTTAGATAATTCTCAGTACGAACGAGGCAAAATGTTTAATGGTTGTAACAAAAACTCACTAATCAACCTACAACAACAAATATGCATTGTTAATATAATGAATAGTAATTGTATGCTAACCTTGAAGATGACAAAAATGACATACCTTAGCATACGTGATATTGCTACATTGGATATGCTATTCATAACCTTTAAGTTCACCAACAACACTATAGCCGATAGTAGAGTTGTTTGGGAGCGTGGGTATAAGGGCTCATGTGCCTTCTCAAGTAAAGGTATATCAAGACCATCTTCATCATTATTATCAGATTTGCTAGTACCATCATTGTGAGCCTCTTCATCACTTGCCCCAATACCATCTTCTTCAATCATGTCCTCTGGCACATTATCATCTTCTTCCATGGGAGCATTATCCTCAACTTGGATATTCACACCTCCATGTTCCTCCAGTAGGAAACCCACATTCAGCAATGGAGAAAAATCGTGGCCCCCTTCAACATGACCATATTGCCTACAATGACTCTGGGCTGTTGCGATTAGAATTCTTTGATTCTTTAAACCCTTACACTTTTTGCAAGGACAATAACATTTATCAGGTTTTCTTCAGAATTGAGCCCACAATGCAACCGTTGTCTCATTATTTTCTTCTAGATTCATATTTTCAGGCGTGGTCTTTCTTCACAGCAAAATATACCTACAAATAAATTGGACATGTCGTGATTAATGTTTATATCTGCACATATGATTTTTGTTAATTAATGTTTTCAAATGTAACTAAAATGATTTATAACATATCAAAAGGACCTTCATAGGGTCTTATTACATCAACTGTTCTAACATGGTCATGTTGGTTATCTTGAGACCTTAATGTCTTCTCATGCCTTCAACCTTGACCTTGATGCTCCTACATCATTCTCCCAACAATCAAGGAAAGTTGGATCATCATGGAATTGAGTAGGCAGACCTTCTAGGAAGTTGCAATACTTCAACCTTGTAAGTGTCACATCAATGCAATGGGTACTAAACAAACAATTTAAGTTGATGAGAAACGGTTGTTATGAATTCAAATTGTAAGCATCACCTCAATGCATTGGGTATTAAACAAACAATTAGAGCTAATGAGTATGGGTTTTTATGAACCAAAATTCATGAAATATGCATTAAGTTCATACCTGCTGTTTACAATGAGTATGGGTTTTTTTTCTAAGAACATACCTGTTGTTTACAGTCAGTAAGTTTCTATATCCTCTAACAAATTTGAAGCAATGAGCCAAAGTCACATGGTTGAAGATGATCATTGTCCCCTCAAAGTGCCATCGTTTGATAAATTGTTGCATTGAAATATGATCTAGAAAGGGCCTTTCCACATAGTATGTTGGCACTATTTGGCAATCATCGATCATGTGGTTATTGAAAGGAGGCTAAGGACCAAGCATGGAATCATGGAGATAGTGCATGGATGTACAAGGAAAATTTGTTTCTCTTTAGCTACTAATCTTGCTTTGTGCTTGTCAATTAAAACATTATTTTTAAACTTGATCTTAATAGTTTTTATAATCAATGGCTTTCTTTTCAATGTCTATCTCTCGACTCAACACATTTTTTCATTTTTCTTTCCTTCTTGCTTCATCATAAATACTTCATTCACAAGCACTTATGGTGTTCTTCTTGCTAATATTATGAAGTGGACAATGACTTTCAATCTAGATAACCAAATGTTTGGCTCAACTTTTTTGCGTAAGTGTGATGATATGTAGTGCACTATAAATTTTATCTTCAATGAAAGGATTATCACCTCTAATTTTCAAATGGAAATCAACTAGAACTAGTTGACAATCTAACCTAAAAAATACATTTTATGCCAAAATCCAATCATAGTTAAAGACATTTAGCTATTGGAAAATGGCAAGATTATGTCTTATTTTAGATATGCAATAAAATGGGCAAGAAATGTGGAAGAACGTTAAGTTTTTATCCACCAAAACATGAGTAAAATTGTATAAAATGAATGTATTTTTAAAAATAATGTCAATTCCCTTCAAAAGAAATATTTTAGATGCAACTTACTTGTTGAAGATATTTCAAGTTCAAAAACTCTTTAATCACAGGATCCACAATAGTTGGAAGCTTTGACTTGTCTGTCAACTGTGGCTTGGCCTGCAGCAACAAAAAATTCTTAGTAGATGCATCTCAACATTTAAAAAATACACCAAGCAGTTCAAGTTAGTTACAGTCTGTAAATTAACTAGCATTTGTTTCTTCTTTAACATATTCTACAATCAAGTACAATTAATAGGAATACAAGAGCAAAACTTGGAATTCTACTAATGTTGTCAATGTTAATCTTGGGTACTAGTACAAAGCCAGTAAGAAATCTGCAGTTGTACCAACCATGATATTTACAAGACTTGATCACAAAAGGTTCATTTAGCACAAAACAACTTCAAAAATATTGTATATATACACTCTTTGACGCTGTCAAAGGTAACAATTATTTTAATGATGTTTTACGTAAGAATTGCTAGAGGAAATGATAAGCATGAAATATATTCAAGTTTTGACACTAATGAATTGAAACATCTGCACTCAGGAATTGCCTGGAGCATTTAAATTCACTTGAATTATGCCTTGCAGCTTCTTTGAAATATAATGATTTAGATATTCAGTGGTATCTTAAGTACTATATATATACTAGTGCTTGCACCTGTATATGAGCAATGTTAGTATGCTAATAGAAACCAAATTTAAATAAAGCTTCTACAAACTAAACAAAATTCATAAACTTCAAGATAGACTAAGATGAGCTCTCAATTGAGAATATGAGCAATTAATGGACTCTCTCAATAAGAAGCTCTCTTGTTGAGTGGCTTTGTCTAAATAGATAGGATGTATGCTCAAGCTTATGCTTCAAAAAGGGCTTCAAATGGAGTTGGAATTTGGGTGTGAGTGTATGGTTTTGATGTAAAATGGCTTCTTAAAATGGCATTATGCCTTTACTTCATGGATTGTGTTGAAAAGGCTTGGGAGGGGATCCAATTTATAGGCAAGAGGCTTGAGGGATTGAGGGCTAAGATGCAAGGATGGGAAAAAGCTCATGGAGGGCTCAGATTGCATGAGAGGAGAGCACATGGATTGTGCTTCCTTACAACCAATCAGGGAGTGACACATGTCACAGGGTGAGAGGATGGAGGAAAAGGGAAAGATGAGTCAACAAAGGAGGCTCAAGGGATAAAATTTTCATAAAGACCCTCATTATGGCTTGTAAGAGCATTAAAAGGGCTTGGAAGAGTCATTTATGGCCTAGTGGGCTTCATAAACTTTTATGGTTGAGATATTTTGAGGGAGATGAGAGCAATTTCGACTTGGGCTTGATTAGGAAGGTTTTAAGCCTGCTTAAGATTGTGCAAATGATTAGAGGATGGATTAGGATGGTTTAGGATTAGCTTAGGGATAGGCAAGTGGATGGCATTTAATGAGGGTGGGTGAAGGAGGAGATATTTGTTAACTTTGGCTTGGGTTAGTAAGTCTTAACCCATTTTTAGGGAATGTGACAAGGTTAGGAGGGGATTAAGATTAGGTTTAAAGACATCTTCTAGAAGAGTCTAGAACTTCTTAGGATGAGGATAAATTAGATTTTTAGGAAATAAATAAAGTTTTATTTATTTCAAGGGTTTGGGTTGAGGAGATATTTATTAAAACTTTTTTAATAAACATGAGGATTAATATTTAATCTTAATTAAATATTTTGAGTTGGGATTAGGGGTAGGAAATGATGGGATTAGCCTTTAATCAAAATTAAAGAAGGATTAGAAGATTTTGGAAGAGGTTAGTGGTCTTAAGGAAATTGGCCAAGTTTTGGGCAAAAAATAAATATTTTATTTATTTTGGGTTTTTTGGTCAATTTATTAATTAAATAATTAATAAATAAGGAAATAATGTTTAAATAACATTTAAACATTTTTGGAAGGGATTCCTTAATTAAATTTTTTTAATTAAGATAAAGGGATTTAATGGGAAAAAAAAAAATTAATTAATTAAATAATTAATTAATTAATAAATGATGATGTCATCAGGGACTTTTTTTCAAAAAATAAAAATACTTTATTTTCTAAAGGTTTTTAGGTGTCTACATTTTGCCCCTCTTTGATGTGATGCCGCAAGTGGCATGGCATAAAAGATAAGAAAATAAGATGCCCAAGGCTAGAGCAGAAGAGGAGAGAATGGGCTATGAGATGGCCCCTCAAGAAGGCAGCAGGGAGAGAAAGTGAGGCTCGATGGCTTCTTGAAAAGTACAAGAATCTCGGATGAGCAAGGAAACTCAGATTGGCAAAGAGAAGGGGCTGAATTAGCTCAAACTCTCACTATGGGAGAATGATAAAGGAGAATCAGATGCACAAGAGGAAGCAAGCTTAAGACTTTAGGGAAGGTGGAGGATGAAGGAGCGGAGCACTATAAAAAGGAATCCAGGATAGGGAGATGGATGAGAGGATTATAAAGCTGATGCAATAGGATTTCAAAGAGTCAGATTGGCGAAAGATGGGTTTCAGAGATCCCTAGGACTAGGAGTGTGGATCTCGAAAGATGAGGCTTGGTGGATTGATTGGATTGGTGGATCCCTAAGACTAGGATTGTGGATCTCTAAAGCTAAGAGTGATGATTGATTCAAAGAGATACGGTTGCACAAGCTAGGGTAGGGGAGATGGATGCTGGATATGGATGGGGGATAATGGAGAGGAAGGGATTCCATTGAAGCTTTTTGAGCGGGGGGATACTTCAAAGAGAAGTACCACCATGTAGTTGAGCACTAGATTTTCTATAGGACTGTTGGTTAATTGCCAAGGTTACCAAGAACATCAAGGCCTTTTCACCAACTGTCTAGAGGACTGACGAACTAACTCGAAACAAACACACAAGGGTTGCCCCAACATCACACATGAATCCCAGAGGAAGTAGCATGGAACCGACACTGGGTAACCCACAAGCAGAAAAGAAAAGCAAGCAAAAGACATGATCAAGACCTTATGCTCAAATTACCCCATTCGCAGCATACCATGATATGGAAGATCATGGCAACCTTGAGGAGGGAAAAAAAAGATTGCTTGGAAAAGATACTTCAAGACCCAAAAGGGAAGATTCCAAATCAAAAGAAAGCGAAAATCCAAAAGAGAACCGTTTTCCAACGAGATGAGTAGGACAAGGTACTAACGGACCAAGATCAGACATGAGGAAAGCTATATCCTACAAGGATCTATTGAAGAGCACCTAAGCTGGTGGATCGAGATGAGTGATGTGTCTGGCAAGCTAAACTAAGAAGGATAACACTTTGATGACAGGAGATCTAGCTAAAGGATGCATTGGAATAGCTAACCAAGGGTTGTGAGATGTATGCAAGATGCTGACCAAGGACAAACTGACATGAATGCTTGATAGATACAATGGTACTAAGCTAAAGAGGATGTACAAGCTAACAAAACAAGATATTTACAAGCTGAAGCTAACCAAGATAGTTACAAGCAAGAAAAAGCTCAGGATGATAGGATAGCGGGATGGTTCGATGTTCTGCAAGATGTGAAAGCTAAGGGTGGGGTGATAGTGAAAGATATGGATTTGGCAGGATGCATCCAATGATGATGAGGGATTTTGTGACCAAGGATAGCTAGAGGAGGAGGATGAGATGGTTGGATAGGATGGTAGATAGCTAGGATTATGATGGATATAAAGAGATGACATTGGGTTTGCATGAGGATAGCCTAGAGCTAGATACCAATGACGAGGGAGGAAGGACAAGACAAGATCTCCAAGGAATATAGTGCCCCCAAGTAGAAGATAACATGCGGAAAGAGGTCTTATGATGGATGTGATAGGATTGAAGCTAGGATGGAAAAAGTTGAAGGGCTAGGGAGATGGATGATAGCTTGGATGGTTGGCTGAAGCTGCAAGAGATAAGTGGATGGTGATAGATGGAAGATGGAGGACAGAGGATAGATGGATAGATTGGAAGATGGAGTTGGATGTCAAGAGATGACCAAAAGCATGAGGGTGATAGGCTAAGCTGGGGATGGTGGGATTACGCATGACACTTGTTTGCCAAGTTTTCATCATGGAACTTGTCCAAGGTGCTTGAATTGCCAAGTTTTCACTAGTGGACGCTTTATTTTTATTTTTTTGACTTTTTGAATTTTTGACTTTGGACTTAGCTGGAATGATTTTGGCTTTCTTCAGCTATTTTTGGCTTCTTTGGGATTTTTCACTAGCTATTGGAATGTTCAATTTTGTTGCTAGCTATTGGTACACCGGATGTGTGATTTATGCAATAGATTGGATTAGATGGGATTGATGGTAGGGGATGGAGGGATGAAAAGGTTGGAAAGGAGCATGAGATGGAGATGCTTGTAGGATCAACATTGGCACATGTTGGGACGGGTGTGAAAAGAGCAGATGGGGAATAGATGGTAGATGGGGGCTTGATGGAGGATTTGCGAAAGTGCGCTTGGGGATATAGGCACCCAAGATGGAGTTAGGAGATGGGGGACACGAGTCGCTGGATGGGGTATTAGCAATGGTGGATGCCATTATGCATTGGGTTTCAACTTTTTTCTTTGGGATCCACATGGTTTTGGATTTTCTTTTCATAGGCATTTGCATTATTTTGCATTCTTTGATTGGATTTTGTCTTTTTGGAGTATGTTTTTTAGAATAGACATATGATTTCCTAGGATGTGGATTTTTAGCTTTATGCATTTTGAAGTTGGAATTTACATTGTTGTTGTAAGCTTTGGGAAGATGGTTAGGAGAAGCTTTGTGAGATGGAGAGGATATGGAAGAGCATGTAGGGGGATGATGGATGATGTGTCCTGATATGTGCAATTTGTTGATCTTGCATAGGAATGGATGGAATAGGATTTTTATGATGGCTGATAGGAGGATGGAGGATGGTAGATTTTGGGACATAGGGACCCAAAATGGATTTAGCAGATGAAGGGGGGATATAATAGGTTGTTTTGGGTTGCAAAGATGGTGGAGGGGGGATGACATAAGATTTCTTGAAAGAGTGATGGGAGGTTGGGATGGTGGGCTTGGAGATAGGCTTGGTTTGGGGGTGTGGTGTACCAACACCTTTAGATGGTGAGCCTTTGGATACATATCCAAGACCATGAAATCTTGGATTCTTTTGTACAATAATAGGCTCTCCGATTCCTTGCTCTTGTGGTCCTAAACCTTGACCTTGATAATGCCATTGACTGAACATTTGAACTAGCTGAGGATACTTTTTGCTTGTAGAAAATGGTGGAAGTGCTTTATCAGATGTACTACAATAGGGGGATACTATTCTTAATTCTTCTGTTGAGAGGAGGCCACTATGGATGAATGTAAGTGAACCAAGAGGGTATATTATAGATGGTGAAATAGCTTGGATAGGTGGTAAGATGGAAGCATGGAGTGGAGGAGATGGTAGGATAGGATCTTGATTTAGCTGATGGGATGAAAAGGTATCCTACAGTAGAGGAGGTATGGCTTGAGGTTTTGGAGATGGAGGAGATGGTGACTGCACTATGGATGGAAGACATGATACGATGATATCTTCATTTATGCTTTGGGGGATGTCAACATGCTTTTGGGCAGGATCTTGATAGGATTGGTTTGGAGTGGATGGTGCAATAGGAGGTGAAGGGATGGATTCTTCAAAGGGTGTGGATGGATAGATGGGAGATTCAGTAGTGGTGATGGGTGAGTAGAAGATGGATGCATAAGGGTCATTATGGGAGATTTGGGAAATTCTTGGAGGTGAGGTGGATAGGATTTGGAGGGATTTGACAGCTGGTGGGATTTTGGTGTTTGCAGGAAGTGGAAGGATTTTAAGCAATTTGATGGATGGTATGGGGATGATAGTTATGGGAGATGGAGATGACATTATGGATGGGGAAGCTTCATCACTAACTACTTCACATGGTTGGATTAGATGACATGGCTTATCGAAAGTTGGAGGCTGCTTTTCTTGTATTTTCTCTGGGAGATTCCTTGGAGACTTGTGTGTCGGAGGTGGAGGTGAATTGACAGGAATAGCTAGTGTGATTGGGGTGGGAGATTGGAAGCTCGATTGATTGGGTGATGGAGGAGAAGCTGGGATATCAGATGGCATGACTAGATAGTTTGGAATAACTCTTGGATTTTGGGGGATGGTTGGTGGAATGTTTCTAAGGCTCTCAAGATACCCTTCATAGTCAACCAGATTTTCATAGTCATTGGAATAGGAGGTGGTAGGTGCAAGGATGATATGACCAAACACATCATGATAGGATTGGTACTTCATGCTTTGACGATGAGTTTGATGGGGATGGGGTCTTGCATATGGATGAACATGGAAGCTCATGGTCGGATTTGGATTAAGCTCAGATTTTGGATTGGCTGATGAAGGATTTCCTAGGGAGAGTCAAAGCTGTATGATAGACCTAAGGAGGATTGGATGGAGATTTGTGGCTTTCCTGTGGATGGAAGACTTCAAGGGCATGCTATCAAAAAGTGAGAGTTTTTCTTTCCTATGCACTGGATTAGTGGAGATTGTGTCAACTTAAGGATAGACTAATGATCCTATGGGCATGACATGAGATTGACCACTTGTGGATCCCAACCTTTAGCTCAATGTGATGAGGGATACAAGTGACAAAGATGGGTTACCCTAGACAATGCTCTATCAAAGGGATAACCTTGGTGAGATTGGTTGATTGGTAGGATTGATTGGATAGCAAATTCTAGCAGAGTGACAACAACTCTCTAAACGCTTGGGTGTGATTTTGGATTGGGTTGTTAGCTAGCTAGGGGGGGATGATTTGGATGGACTTTGGATTTGGGATTGTTCTAAGGTAGAGAACTAGATAGATTCGGTTGCAGTGGGGGAGCTTGGATGATTTTCTGATGAGGCAGTGACTATGCTAAGTATGCCTTGAGCTGGGAGATTTCTGCTTTTTTGGGATTTTTACCAATGTTGGCAAATATTCATTCAAAAGCTATGAACAAACAAGCAGACAAAATTTTGGAGCAAGCACGTCAAACACACCAACATCTTAGGAAGCTTTCTACAAGGATGAAATTTTGTTTAGCTAGGGAGTCCTCGATATACACAAGGTACGTGAGGCCCAAATCCATAGATAAATACAAAAGGATGTCACACAGCCAAGAGGAGCGGTAATCCACTTCTCCTCTTTCACTTCTCAAGGGTATAAATTTCCTTGAGGCTTAGCCCGAGTGACAAAATCTTGATTCAAAGAGAGGTTTCTTTGGATTCACCTCCCAATTTTTATACTTTTTCGGAACGCTGGAGTTAAGGTTGTCCCAAGGGGTGATGAAATCCCCAAGCAGGCCTCCTAAAAAGTGTAAAACAAGACCACATACATGATCTTAGGCTTTAAACGACACGCGTTTATTCCAATTGATGATTTAGATTTTGTAAGCTATGATTGAAGACACTTGTGATTATGGCATACAATGTTCATTCTAATTTGACAACATCATCAGCATAATGAAATTTGAGAGATCGTCAACATAAGAAATACGAGCGTCATTGAAAATGCATCAAAACCATGTGATGTTCATTGATTGTTAGGCATTCAAGATTGAGTGTGAGTTTGTTTTAAGCCCAAAACAAAGATATGTGAAACTTGATTTGTTAAGCGCATGCCCAGAGGCCCTCCACGTCAAGAGTTGTTCAATTTTTATGCCCAAATGAAGTGTGAGCGAGATTAATGAGCATTCAAGGAATTATCTAACTTAAAAAAACCACTAAAAACCCAAGTGAGTGGAGTTTGATTTGCGTGGAGCACTTAACACCCTCTTAGGTGGACCCATCCCCATAGATGGTGTTGAGATTGCAACCAATGGTTAGATTGATGGGTGATTAAAGAGGGTGAGTCCAACGACAAACTCACTCAAATCATTTTTATTTGTTTTTATAACTTAAAAGATTAAAAAAATGTAGATTCTTTTTATGCTCCAAAAGATGATTATTTGATCTATGGCATTCAAGATTGGATTTGTTGTTTTAATCATGCATTCATAAAAAAAAAAACTTGATTTTAATCCATGGCACTCAAGAGTGATTTTAACAACATGCATTCAAAGACAAGTGATTAAACATTCAAGTTTTTTCCTTTGAGCATTCAAGATTGAGATTTTGTGTGTTGTTTTAAGAACTTTGAAGTGCTTTGTTTTGACCTTAGATCATTCAAGATTGTTTTGGACTCAAAAGTGAAAATGACTCTTTGGACTTAGGTTTTCATTCAAGATTTTGTGTTCTAGTTTGCATATTTTAAGCCCAAAAATGATATTCCTAGATTGTTTTGATGCATGAAAAACCTAAGAAACATTCAAGATTTTGCAACAAGACATTTGTTTGGAACAAATAAGAAAGCTTTTAGGACAATTTTTGGCAACCATTTAGGACTCTTAGTTTTCATGAGATTTTTAAAAGAACTTTAAAATATTTGCAAATGAGGTTCATTTTATCCTTGATTGATGCTTTGAGTTTGATTAAGATTTTAGTGTGCACTTAGTGTTGATTTTGAACCTTTTGAAATGGAAACTTGAAGTTCTTTTTAAATTCCCAAAAATGAAGTGTTCCTAACTTTGCATGAATGCATCTAAAATCTTGATGTTGCAAGGATGTAAATGATTGGATTGGTTTAGTTTCACTTGTTAAAAGATTTTTTCTTTTTTGCAAATTTTTAATTTTTTAATGGATTTAAGTATGATTTGGGGGTTCATTTTAAGCACTAAAAAGAAGTGTGTATGATTTTGCTTCCTTAAAAAAAAATGGCCAAGATCTCCCACAAGAAGAAGAAGAAGAAGTAGATGGAATAAGAAGAATATAGACAAGAATAGGAAGAAGAATTCCAAGTGCTTTGTCCACCTATAAGCTTGAAAAATCTGCAAACACTATGAGATAGAATATGAGTTCCTTTGTCTTCTTCATGCTCATGTGGACCTACAAAACCAATTTATACAATCCTACCAATCACAAAAACAAGAAAAATTAGCCAAAATTAGCAAATGACATACAAAACTTGACTAAAAAAGCTAATGAAGATGACCCATGTGGGGTCCCACCGGGTGTGCCAAAATGTATATGAGCAATGTTAGTATGCTAATAGAAACCAAATTTAAATAAAGCTTTTACAAACTAAAAAATATTCATAAACTTCAAGATAGACTAAGATGAGCTCTCAATTGAGAATATGAGCCATTAATGGACTCTCTCAATAAGAAGCTCTCTTGTTGAGTGGCTTTGTCTAAATAGATAGGATGTATGCTCAAGCTTATGCTTCAAAAAGAGCTTCAAATGGAGTTGGAATTTGGGTGTGAGTGTATGGTTTAGATGCAAAATGGCTTCTTAAAATAGCGTTATGATTTTACTTCATGGATTGTGTTGAAAAGGCTTGGGAGGGGATCCAATTTATAAGAAAAAGGCTTGAGGGATTGAGGGCTAAGATGCAAGGATGGGAAAAAGCTCATGGAGGGCTCAGATTGCATGAGAGGAGAGCACATGGATTGTGCTTCCTTACAGCCAATCAGGGAGTGACACATGTCACAGGGTGAGAGGATGGAGGAAAGGGGAAGGATGAGTCAAAAAAGGAGGCTCAAGGGATAAAATCTTCATAAAGACCCTCATAATGGCTTGTAAGAGCAATAAAAGGGCTTGGAAGAGTCACTTATGGCCTAGTGGGCTTCATAAAGTTTTATGGTTGAGATATTTTGAAGGAGATGAGAGCAATTTCGACTTGGGCTTGATTAGGAAGGTTTTAAGCTTTCTTAGGATTGTTTAAATGATTAGAGGATGGATTAGGATGGTTTAGGATTAGCTTAGGGATAGGCAAGTGGATGACATTTAATGAGGGTGGGTGAAGGAGGAGATATTTGTTAACTTTGGCTTGGGTTAGTAAGTCTTAACCCATTTTTAGGGAATGTGACAAGGTTAGGAGGGGATTAAGATTAGGTTTAAAGACATCTTCTAGAAGATTCTAGACTTTGGATGAGGATATAGACTTTCTAGAATAGTCTAGAATTTCCTAGGATGAGGATGAAGACTTTCTAGAAGAGTCTAGAACTTCTTAGGATGAGGATAAATTAGATTTTTAGGAAATAAATAAAGTTTTATTTATTTCAAGGGTTTGGGTTGAGGAGATATTTATTAAAACTTTTTAAATAAACATGAGGATTAATATTTAATCTTAATTAAATATTTTGAGTTGGGATTAGGGGTAGGAAATGATGGGATTAGCCTTTAATCAAAATTAAAGAAGGATTAGAAGATTTTGGAAGAGGTTAGTGGTCTTAAGGAAATTGGCCAAGTTTTGGGCAAAAAATAAATATTTTATTTATTTTGGGTTTTTTGGTCAATTTATTAATTAAATAATTAATAAATAAGGAAATAATGTTTAAATAAGGAAATAATGTTTAAATAAGATTTAAACATTTTTGGAAGGGATTCCTTAATTAAATTTTTTTAATTAAGATAAAGGGATTTAATGGCATAAAAATAAATTAATTAATGATGATGTCATCAGGGAGTTTTTTTCAGAAAATAAAAATACTTTATTTTCTAAAGGTTTTTAGGTGTCTACAACACCAAGCATAGGTGCAAGAGTATAGTTGATAGTGGCATGCAGTTGATCATTTTAGAAACGTGGTAGCTAGTAGCATTTTTTTATAGAAAAGCCCTATACTATTATTTGGTAGGAAGATAATTAGAACCAAAGTAAACATGGTGTGCACAACTAGCATCATTTGATTGTTTTCTATTTTGAGGTGTAGAATATTTGGTGGATCTTAATTTTTGTGGAAACTATTTTGAGCAAGGATATGCTAAAAATGAGTTCTTCTTCTACAACCATAAAAACATTATTAGATTCACCATCCAAACTATTGAGTTTCAACCAAATATCAATATGTAGTTTACGAACAGTTGGCCTAAATGGTTGTTGTTATAATTGAGAATAACACCGAGCTTGATTTGATGAGTTTTTTTATTGACTCGTAAATTTTCTAATAATTCAATAGATTAACCCATTGATTAAAAAACATGGAAACTCATTAACTATTATTGTGGATTTAGATCTCAACATTGACTCTAGTATTTCTTTAGTTGGCAATCGTGCATTGGTTACATCTGGATTATCACCAACTATTGCAGATGATGGAAGTGATACTATGTATGAAGCTTCTAATATAGGAACTCCATGAGAAGCTAGAGATCATTTAATGGAGATTTAGTGATGAAAAATGGGATCTCTAAAGATGAATAGAGCTCGTTGAATTTAAGAGGGCTTGTCAAAGTGTTTGTTGAAGTGTCGTATGTTTTTTTTGACAAGTAGGATTGGTTATAAAGTGTAATGTCCTCATTTTAGCTCGCCATGGTTTATGTTTGAATTGACCTATTATTGGCCCTCGTAGGTTAAGGCTGATGGCTAGAGGGTCCCATCTGGAAAAACAAGAGGATCTTTCCCTTCTATAGTACAGAAGTGTTTACGATTGCTCCTCATTTGTTTTAGTTAGGTACACTTACAATTTATAGTAAGTTATGTATTCGACGTTTCTACATTTGGCAAGGCACCTGGACTAATCTCAATGCAGTGACAACCCTTGGCACTACTGATTTTATCAAATATTCAGGGACTTACTAGTTATAGTAGGTTAGGAGTTAATAGAGAGAACCATTAATATTTTTAGTAAGGCAGTTGGTTGTGCGATGGAAGCAATGGTTGACCAACTAGTTCAGATGAGATAGAGAGATGATGAGTAATCAATGAGATATTAAAATTATAGTAACAGTAATAAAGCTATTTATAATGGTTATATTGTAAATTTATTACTTATCTTCATAAAGTATTATTGAGGAGCCATTATATTTAATGGAAAAGTATGCCTTTAATAATGACATAACTTAATTCAAACACAAAAAATAGTTATATAAGTCATTAAAGTGACATATTGGTGAAGCCTCATGAGTCAAACTTTATTGAGGAATTATAAAAGCCTTAGAAATGAAATTGATTGATTTTTTGTTTATGAGTTTTGACTTTTATATTGGATGTTCCAAGGAAGAGTGTAATTTGACCTAGGGTTTTATATTGGATGTTCTAGGGAAGAGTGCAATGTTGAGTTACAAAACATTATATGACTACTCCGAGTCTTTATTGCATTCAAACCATGAAATTTAGTACTGGTCCTAAGTTTTTATAGCAATCAAACCATGGATTTTGTATTGATTGATTCTAAGACTTTATATTATTCAAACCATGGATTCTAATGTTAATTCTAGGTTTTTATAGCATTCAAAACATGAACTATAGTAGAATTTATATGGTCTGAAGGGATGCTACCCCACACTTCTCATCACCACCCTTGTAGTCAAATGTTGTTCTTGGACTCCTGGGATATTATTATTGGGTAAAGCTTAAACGGTCTTGAATTTTTTTGTTTTCTTTTTCTATTTGGGGTGCTTTGGAAAGGGAGGAGACCCTGTCAGTGGCAAGCCCAAACTTTAGATTGTTTTTCCTTCTACGGCTTTTGGTGGAGCATTAATAAGTTTTGTTCATTCTATGAGAAGAAATACACATAAGAAAATAAATTCATTCAAAAAACCTGTGACAACTTATCATGATAGACAAAATGGAGATGATACCTTCTATTTGGAAAATAAGTAAATATCTCCAAGGAAATACCAAATTCAAACTCATGCTCAAGTTGCATGTGTCAACATTCCCCATCGACCTTAGTCACAAGGCTAACTAACTTATCAAGAGTGTGTATCCCACAAATGAAATTGGTATAAATGTTACAACCACCAAATTTGGAGGGCATGGAAATTCAGTTGTCACTATCCTATGTAGTACACTTAATTTCATATGTTGGAATCATTTTATGACTTGTACACATGATAGTCCAATAGTTTTTAATGTCATCTTCATCACAATTTTTCTATGATAGTCTAATAGTTGCAAGTGACATTTTCGTCACAATTTTTCCATGATAGTTTTGTTGGTCTAAATTTTTGCATAATCGAATTCCTTTGTCAAAGGTATAGAAGAATTCAGATTGGGATCCACCTATGGTGAATAGGGTTTCTAGCCAAGTAATATTTTGTAGGTCTTTGAAGAAATTTTTTGTCGAAACCCTAGGTCTTGTTTTCTTTTAAATTTTTCAAGTGCGAAACTAAAAATATGCGAAGATTCCCATCCTTTTCAAACTTTTCGCGCCCTGAGTCACATCTTTTCTTTTGTGTTTCTGACCGCCTGATCCCTAAAAGATCTATGACAATCGCTATCTCACTATGAAAAGGTACAAGTATTTTACCCTTAGCGACATAGCGACCACTGCTAAGTTGAAAAGCGGTACCGTCAAGTGGAAATATGGTGACCGAAGATTGTATTATTTCAGAGATATTTCATCACGCTTACAATAGACATGTCAAAACCTAAAAAGGAATTACAAAATTGAGGTACAAAAGGCATCAACAGAAATCTTAGCTTTTTTGATTAGTTTCTTTGTCGCTATCGAAGAAATTGGGCACTTTGCCATTGGCGACATGACACCTTCACCAAAAGTAATGGTCGGTAGTCACTTTTAAATTTTTTGATGATCATAAGTTTTTTCAGGCTGCATGGGGCACATGCTATTTTATTATGTGTTAGATGCATTAATGAGGGTAGTTATGAATTCACTCGCCTTTATCTTTCTAACCTTGAATTTTGATGAGTCACCAAAAATCACTATGTCGCTATTAGAGAATTGGTGTCTCTTGCTGTTAGTGACATAGTGCCCAGACGAAAAGTAGTACTGCGGAAACTTTTCAGAGTAAGTGGGCCCTAGAAATTACTCCATCAAATATCAATTATAAAGCTTTGGAACACGCTGGCATCTAATGGGCTACACGTATATGCCGAGAAAAGCAAAGACACCAGGATTCACTATGTCGCTATTAGGAACTTGTTCTTCTCATCGTTAGCAACATAGTGCCTAGCTAAGAAATAAACAAATATGGGCCCCAAGCAGCAGGTAATATAGCCAGGATTTCATCATGTCATCAACGATTGGACCCACACCCTATTCACAAAATATATGAAAGATTGATCGTCAGATCTATCTCAGGTCCATGATCGTCGCTATCTCACTATGGCGAGTTGCACGAAGGTTATGAATAGTGACATGGTGACAAGGGGCCCACCATATTTCTTTTGAGCAATGCATCAAATGTCATCTGCATGATCAAATCAAGATCAATGACGAGCACTATCTCACTATGGCAAGGTGCTCACTCTTTATGTATAGCGAGATAACGCCTAAGTGACATGTGTCCTCAGAGTTCTGTGGGTCTAGTTCAGAGGTGGCAACAATGAAGGAAAGGTACACATGAAAAATTTTGATTGGGTTGACTGCCAGCTTGTCAAGAGGAACATGAGTCATCTTTGCTTGCATCCCTAGATCATAGGATTTTTCGTAAATCCACAATGTAAATTTGAATATAGAAGGTGATGCCACCCTGTGCATTTATGAGAGCTGAAAGCTTCACATGTGAAGAAAAATAGAGTATAACACAAAAGATTTTCTTAATTCCACTGTACTCAAACAAAGATTCAGAGCATTTCTAAGTAGAAACAGTTGTTGAGAAGATCGTGCTAGATTCGGTAAGATTGTGAAGTAGTTTGTTTGTAGAAAGATTGCAGTAACACTGAGAAGAACTAGAGTAAAATTCAAAGTAAGTACTTGCATTATAATCCTCCTGTTGTTTCAATTCCTTCAAGAGTTAATTAAAATGGCTCCAAAATAGAAAGCATTTTCTAGTCAAGAAAACTATTTGGATAGGAATGTCCACGATGATTTTCTTGAACTGCTCCCTTCTTCCACTATTGAAACTGTAGAAGTTAAGAGGCTAACTTCATTAAACCCTAGGCTGAAAATAGCAGATGGGCTGTATGACAAAGGAAACTAGGTTAGGGATGCAACAACTTCATAGACTAGTCTTGTTTTATTCAAAAAATGGTTTTCAGAGAGGAACCTTTTTGCCCCACATGCCAACATCTAGAATTTTGGTCTAGGGAAAATGGTGGTTCCTAGTGTTTTCATGGATTATGATCTTTTGGAAGTTGATGCTAAGAATTACGACCAAGCCCTTAGGGTAGTGAGAAGAACTGATGGTGAAATCTTGATTACAATTAGTGCAGAGGAGATTAGGGAAGTTTTCAATTTAGGGCCTATCACTGATTATCATGTGCCCATTGATTTGAAAGGGCTAGAAAATGAGTATATGTCTAAGAGAGATGTAGTTAGGCAAGGAGTACTGAGCGCACACATAGGTAGAATTAGAACACTACCAACAATAACAACATCCTCCAGGGAGCCTTTCAAAAGGGCATACTTCAATTCTAGGGCTATAGAAATATATAGGTCCTTGTGTAAAGTTTTTGGGAGAGATGAAGAAGAGTTCATGCCTATGGATTTTATGTATATGATTACTCAGATTTCCTCTTTTGGTGTGGATATAATTTTTTATTTTGCTTCTTACTTAGCTGAGGAGATTCACATTGGACTAATTGGAATTACTAAGGGTAAGGTGGAAAAAACTTTTGGCCATTATTCTCTGTTAATGCACATGTTCTTATTCAAGGGAGTAACATATTTTAGTAAAGAAATGGAATTAGACAGAGAAGAGAGTGGGGAAGCATTACCAGTTCAATTGTGGAGTGCAAATATGACTTGGGATGTAGAGAATGCTAGTTTTGTTAGGTTTGATGGGTATTTTGCTTCAAAGCTGAGATGCCTCCTATTAAGGGACAATCCCAGAATCCCCAAAGCATTAATGAATCTCATTAGGCCTATGGACAACCAAAGTGGTTTGAAAGTTTCACATAATTGGGGAGATGTCATTCCATATTCTATTTCTACTATATTTAGAATATATGGTTTTAAAGGAAGCCCTCACATACTACCCTACCAAGTGCCTTTGAAGGTAGGAGTTGTTGAGATATTGTGACAATTGGGAGGAGTGGAGGAAGCCCTTCTATTGAAAAGACAAAAGGGGTCAATTTTTCCTACTTGCATAGTGGCTCATCATTTTGTAATCACAAAAGGAGGTTGTCTTTCTCTGCACAAGATTTTGAATCCTTATAAGATGGCCACTTCCCATCCTCTTTTTTGTGATTCTGAAGGATTTTATCATTTGGCTCTGAGGCAAAGAATTAAGCTTGGTAAATTTGAGCATGAATTTTATTTTACTAAAGACTTAATAAGGAATGAGTACTCCTTGCAGGAGCAAGAGACTAGGAAAGAAAAGTTGAAAGTCTTTTCTAAAATTTTGGATTTCATTCATTGTTTTGATCGAGATTATAGTCCTTTGGATGATGTAGTTAAAAATGTAGATAAGATGAGAAAAATTATGAATAATTTTCCTAAAATAATAGAGGTAATGAATGAAAAGAAGCAATTCTTTATTAGGTTCTACCTAGATAAGACCAGGGAAGTAATGGGAAGATTGGGTTTTACTCCCAATATAAGGGCAGGTCAATTAACCGTCCAAAAAAGGCCGAGATATACTATTGTTCAAAATAAAAAGAATACAGTGGATAAAGGAAAAAAAATAATTGAGTCCACTAGTAGGGTTTTGGAAGAGGGGCCTATTGAGCCCTCCCCTAAGAGGAGGAAAATAATAAGAGAGGAGGATTCTCATGTTGAGGAGTATTCACCTTCATAGACCCCTTTGAGAATCGGGGAGGAGCAGCTCACTATTGAGAAAATTGAACAAATTGGATCACAAGGGGGAGTTTTTCTCACTCAAGCAGAGATTGATGAAGGGAACCCCTAGGAACCTCCTCTGCCAAGCCTCGAGCTGACTGTAGCTGATTTTAAGGGAATGGAATTGGACCCTATTTTAGAACAAGGCAGCCATCAATTTTTGTCAAATGATAGTTTTGTAAGGTCTAAGGCTTTCCATCAATTTTCTTGGAGGGCAAACATCCACAATTTTGAGGAAAGATGTAAGAACATGAAAATAGAGCATCCAAAAATGGATGAAGCCTCCATCGAAAATCAAATAAAGAAGCAAATGATGCAAGAATTCTAGAACATTACCCCTGAGGAGGGAAGGCAAATGGTAAAAACTTCTAACATACTATTGTTGCCTAATTGGGATATTGCAGATGCATTGATTTTCAACTCTGTTTCTAATAGACTGGAGTTACAAGACCCAAATAAAAAGGAATTTGTAGGGACTTCTTTTAGTGATGATCAAGTTGCTCTTGTCATGTGGTCATTAAGAAGAGGCTCCAAGATTGTATCAACATAGCCTGATGGTTCAGGACTGATAGGGAATATTATTGTGAGGAGAGTTGCTGATACCTCACATGCACAAGCAGCCCACATGAATGTGGATTATTCTCAGTTTGCCTTGGCTACTATTAAAAGGGAGGAAAAGGAAATTTTTGAATTACAAAGTAAATATGAGGCAGTTGTGGATGCATACAATAAAGAGGTAAAAAGGAGAGTTGAGCTTGAGAACAAGCTATTGGGAAAATCCACCAAGCCTAAAATAACATACCCTCACCCCCCTGTTGAACCTTTTAAATCTATCCTCCTCATTGAAATACTAGACACACCCCAAGGGCCACAATATTACACTCCTGAGGATTTTGAAGAAGAAAAGAGTAAATTATGGGCCTTACATGTAGAGCTAGAATCTAAATATGAAGATAAACTAAGAACAACTCTTACATATCTAGGAGACAAGGTTGAATGGCCACTAATCCATGATCAATTGGCCAGCTTGATTAACATCTGGGAGGAGTTAAAAGCAGATGATGAGGCTCTAAAGCCTATTGTGAACAAATGGGTGAGAAGGGAGAAAGCAATAACCTTATTGTGTCTATCTGTTATAAATAATTCTCGTGATCAGATTGATAAAACCTTTGACATTGTTTCTGATCTTGCTGATTTTGATAGCAAAAGGATACATTTACAAAAGATAATAATAGGCTACTTAGACAAATATAAGAGCAAAAAATTCAATTTATTTCCTCATGCCCTAGATAAGAAAAATAGTTTGAAAAGCAAAGAGGAATGGGCGAAGGAACTTGATGATTTATTCTGTTTAAGAATGAATCAAGTAATAAATGAAATAGGGCATGCACAGTGGACCACCACGATAGAAGAAATGGTGAAAGCCAAAATATTCTTTGATTTTTTAAAATAGGAATTTGTTGATATTGATAATGAGGCTGATTATATAATAAAGAAACAGAAGGATATTTTGCAATTCAATTGGCCAGATGACACATTATTTGATAGCTGGATGGCAGAAATGCCTTCTAGTGAACAGTTTGATGTAGATGAAACTAACAATGCTGAGGTGTAGGGTGAGGAAGTCCAAATCATTGATACCATCACTACTCAAACCCAATCAGAATAAGAAGACAAGAAAAACCTATCACTTTCAGTTGTAGAACCAGGACCACAAGATGCCAATACAATTAAAGAAAAGGAAAAGGTAGAAGTTGTCCTTACCATGTAGAATGAAGGTGGTGGAAGCCTATAGGTGGAGGTTAATGTGCCCTCGTCAGAACAAGCTTCATCGTTAGCTAATTTAGTAGTTACATATTAAGATAAATTAGATCAATAGCCAACTCAGCAACATCAGAACATGTAACAGAAGCTGACCCACCAAAAGGAATGATTTGATTTTGATATCATCTGTTACCCGTCGTTTTGTCATTTTGTGATAGGTGTATGTAGATATTCCTTCTAAAAGACACATGTTAGTTTCTCTTAGCCTAAAGCTTGTTGCATTTCACACTATATAAGTGAAATTCCAGGGCAAGAGAAAAGGTTCAAATTCTATTTGCTAAGTGATACACTTATTCTATTTTTGGTCCACCATTTTTGAGGAAAAGTTCATGATGTATTTTCTCTATCAGATCTTGAGAATACATGAATATAGAATGATCTGTGTTTCTTTCTGAAGGTCATTCTGAGTCTATTGTAAATTGTATACAATTTTCAAGGAAAATGAATAAAAATTATGAATTGTCCCCATATCAGTTCTTTCTGAACTTTGTCTCCTTTTGATTACTTGGTTATCTTGACGTTGTATAAGTAAAGGCTTGTGCAATTGAATGCAATTCAATTAGGTTGTATATCTGTTTATCATGGTTGTTAATTCAATGGATTAAGTAAAAGCTTAGATGAATCTGATAAGGTTGTTGTAGTAGTGGAAAGGATTTTGAATGATGATTTCTGATAAGAATTGCTGATAAAATTTGTTGTAAGGCAAAAAATTAGATCTAGAGATTTGTAGTAGACTATGAACCCCAATGGATTAGGCACTAATCAAATTTAATCTAGCTGAAAGAGAAATGTGTCACACATGATTGTAAAAATGCAAAATTATAATCAACTTTACTTTTATTTCTTGTAGATCTTCAAAGTTGGCCTCTACTTGTTTACATGGAATGTTTTAGCTTTAGTTAGCCATTATTGCTGAGAACATTTGCAAATATATAGAAGATTTTTGGCCATATCTGTTATATGGGATGTGTTTATTAAAGTATCAAGAATTGTACATGTATTGGAGAATTTGAGATGAGAATAATAATGAAACTAAGATAATTCTCATACAGTTTTCCCAGTCTTGTATCATCCTTGGGTATACCCACCCTGGTTCTGCAGAGCCAAAACAGTAGAAAACCACCGTTGGTTTTGAAGAAGTTTGGCCCAAATGGTGTGCACATACAATTGATAATAAGAATTGGCTAGTCTTTAGACTGTGTGAATATTGTCATCTTGGTATTAAGCATTTTGTTGCTTAGTAGTTTTAAAACACCAACAAGTTTGTTATTCATCCAAATGGAAACCCTTGTAGGAAGACCTAATTGCAATGCAACAATTAAATGTAATGTTAAAATATAGGAGAGAGATTCTTTTGGTTGAACTAGAAGATAAATCATCTTCTAACAAAATGATAGAGACTTTCGGTGAAGGATCCAAAGTACATCAATTCAATTATAGTCTAGTAAATTTAGGTGCCATCTTCATCATAAGTTTTTGAAGATAGTCCAGTATTTGTAGGTGTCATCTTCATCAAAAAATTTCCATGATAGTCTATTAGTTTGAGGAGTCATCTCCATCACAAGTTTTCCATGGCATATGGTGCAGGAGCACCTAGGCTACCCTCTATTGTTTATAAGTTTTTGGTTTGTACTTGACTCTAGCCAAGTCAAGAGGATAGACTTGTTTTTTTGAAGACCTTAGAAGGTCATTTTCAATGGTTGTTAGGTGAATTAGTCACTAGGACTAAGGTCACTAATTAACCTTTGTTTGTTGTTTTTTAAATTTCCTAGTGTTAGGAGCTTAGCTTAAGTTGGAGTCTTAAATGTGTTCTAAACACATAATGGTTGTTGTAAAGATGCCATAAGGTCATAAATGGCCTTGGATCCATGAAACATAAGTGGTTATGAGTCCTATAATATAGGATTGAGGCACATGACAAAGTTTCCAAGTGTTGAGAAGAAGTTGTCTTCAATTTTGCAATTATTGCAAAAGAGTGCATGTCATTCAAGTATCTTTGGATTCTCTAAGTTATAGGATGGTTATGCTGCAGCCAGTAAGCCCAAAAATGAAGGAAATGGAATCTAATGATACCTAATACTCAAACACAAAGTATTATGGAGGCATTGTAATAGTTTAGAGAAAGTTTAGAGAGCTCTGCAAGCATTTTTTAGCAGATTTTTACTGGTATTTGTGTTGACAGACATATTTAATGGACTGAACGACTAAATATATTTCTTCATTAGTGTTCTATAGGTTGTTTATGAACTTTTTCATTGGAATATAAGGTTATTTTGAGTTCATCTAAGTACTAGTTTTGGGCATTTTAGTTCAGGTAGTCTATTTTCAGCTTGTTTTGAGTAGTTTAGAGAGTCATGGCTCCTCCATGAAATCTAACCATGGATAATCATTCATGATAGATGGAAATGGAAGAGGATTCATCATTGTATATATTTTTAGGAGTTAGGAGTCATGAAATCATTAAGAACTATATATTATGCTAGGCCCTAGGCGAGTTTGTGCAACCCGGTTAGAGGTTTAGAGGTGAAAAGAGTGAAGAAACATTGTATGATTGTACGTATCTGTACTACTCCAAGAATTTTTTATGAAGATAAACATCATATCTATCCAATATATGCATATAGGAGTCATACCAGTCATTTAGGATTTTCTTTGAACAAGTTTGCTATCAAAACCATAGTTCAGTCCTAGAAATTAGGCCAATTAGGCATCTTATCCTTGTTTATAGGAACCCCCTGTACGATCACTTTTAGACCCAGAACCCTTAATGAAATTTTTAAAAATTCCAAAAGGGTATCCAAATCAAGTTTTATTTTTTTGAGTTGTTTGGAAAAATTTTACTAAAAAGGGGAAAAACAGACTGGTGAAGGCTACAAGGAAATAAACCTATTTTAAGGTCTCTACATGATGAATCGATGAAGCTGATTGGAAGATGATTCAAGATCCTTCCAAAATGGTTCAAATTGGAAATATTATGATTTTTTTTCACATTATGGAGAAGACCCCTGCAATGTTGGAGCATGTTTATAGAGATTTGGCACTTAGAGCCTTCTAAGTGAGTGTGGAGAAGTGAATCAAAACTAGGGTGTTGATCATTCAAGGTGAAGTTTTCAGAGATTGACTCTTATAGAAGAGTTTGAATAGGTCTTATTTCATGATCTAAGCCTATTGGAAGATCCTATAGAGAAATAGGATACTAGGAGGCAAGTGAAGTCTCTTGGAGGGTGTGAAAACAAGCCTTGGAGTTTATCATACACCATATTGGTATCAAACTTGGTTGATCAAGCTTGTGGTCAATGCATCAATCTTCTGAATCAGTAGGAGAAAATACACCAGCCTGAGCCATGGTGACTAATGCTGAACTAGAAAAGAAGGTTGGGGAACAAGAAGAGGATAACAAATTGTTAAGACAAAGAATAGCTCAAATGGAGTAGCTCTTGGGTGAAGTCCAAAACAAAGCTGATAGGGTCAAAGAGAAGATTGAATTTAAAGAAGAAGTTGAAGCAAAGGAGAAAGAATTAGAGTTGGAGGAAGAAGCACCAGCTCCTAATCCTATTCTTCCTGAAGAGCCATTCTTGAAAGCATTGAAGGCATTGAGTGGCAAGGCTTTAGAAGGTGTTCCACTTTTTAGTGGACAAATGGATCTAGATTCAGTTGTGGATTGGATAGACAGCATTGAGAACCATTTTGAATGTGATGGTATCTCTGAAGCACAAAAGGTAATGGTGGCCAAGTCTAGACTAAGAGGTTCAGCTCTTACTTGGTGGAAGTTTGTGCAAATTGAGAGGGAAAAGGATGGTAAAGGTCCTATTGTGACATGGAAGGGTATGGTATCCAAAGTCAAGAAAACATATCTTCCTGATGACTATGAAGTCCAAATGCATAGAAGGAGACAAAATCTTAAGCAAAAATATTTGGATGTCCAAGCATATACTGAAGAGTTTCAAAAATTGTGTTTGAGGTCCAAGGTAGTTGAAGATGATAGCATCAAGCTAGCAAGGTATTTGAATGGTCTCAAATGGTCTATTCAAGAAGAGATGAGCCTAGTGAACTTCAAATCCATTAGGAAATGCTATCAAATGGCCTTGAAGATAGAGGAGAAGAGCAAGAGAAAGCAAGATAGCTCCAAAGGTAAAGGCAAAGGAAAAGATACAAAAGGTCAAAGAGGTGGCTATGGTGGAAGAAGTTCTGATTCTAGAGCTCAAGGTGAGGTAAAATTTAGTGAGTAGAAAGAAGGAAGCTCAAGTAGACGTGGTAGAGGAAGGAATTCTAACTCTAGCTTTAGAGGAAGAAGTGGTGGTTCTTCACAAAGAGGAAGAGGCAATTATTTTTCCAATATGAAGTGCTACCATTGCAATCAAATGGGGCACCCTACCTATAGATGCCCTGAGAAAGGTGGCTCATCACAAGGAGGTGATAAGAGAGCTAATCTTGTTCATGAAGATACTAATACAGCAGATAAACATTCTGAGATTCCATTAAATTCAGAGGAAGGGGAGAACCTCATGATGAGGAGAACTCTAATCAAGGAACCGGTGAAGAAGGAGCCAACCCAAAGAAGATCTTTGTTTAGAATCATATGCAAGATAATGGGAAAAGTATGTAGGGTCATTATTGATTCAGGCTCTACTGATAATATAGTGTCAGAAGAAGTAGTCAGCAAGCTCAAATTGAAAAGGATATCCCATACCAATCTTTACAAGGTTACTTGGCTCAATAAGGGTCAACATGTGTTAGTAAATGAACAAGCATGGGTGGAGTTCTCCATTGGAAGGTACAAAAACAAAGTTTTATGTGATGTGTTGCCTATGGATGCATGTCATTTGCTCCTAGGTAGACCTTGGCAATTTGACCATCAAGCCATACCTAATGGAGGAAAGAATTCCTATTCTTTCAAGAAGGATAATACTACCTTCAAAATTCAGTCATTGTTGGAGGATGCTGAAGTAAAGACAGAAATTCCAAATGTTCTTATGGTAAGTGAAAAAGAGTTCCTACAAACCATGGAAGAAGGTGAAGGCATAGGGTATGCATTGATGTTGAAACCAAGAGAAGGAGATGAAGACAAGGTGACTAAGAAGACTGAATTACCAAAGGAGATTCAAGGTATGTTGCAGACTTACCAAGGCATTGTAAGTGATGGTCAACCTTCAACCTTACCCCCTCAAAGAGCCATAAGTCATAGGATAGACCTTATCCCAGGAGCTACCCTACCTAACAAAGCAGCCTATAAGATGACCCCTCAACAAAATGATGAAATAGCAAGGAAAATACAAGAGCTCTTAGACCAAGGCCTAATTAGAAAGAGTATTAGTCCATGTGTTGTACCCACCGTACTTGCACCTAAGAAGGGAGGGAATTGGAGGCTGTGTACTGATTCAAGGGCTATTAATAGGATAACCATAAGGTATAGGTTCCCTATCCCTAAGATTGAAGACCTAATGGATTGTTTTGGTGAAGCAAAGTACTATAGCAAGATAGACTTGAAGAGTGGCTATCACCAAATAAGAATCCATGAAGGAGATGAGTGGAAGATAGCCTTCAAGACTAATGAAGGACTATATGAATGGCTTGTCATGCCATTTGGATTGTGAAATGCCCCCTCTACATTCATGAGGCTCATGAATGAAGTACTCAAGGACTACATAGGCAATTTTGTAATTGTATATCTAGATGATATACTGATTTTTAGCAAGAAAAAGAGTGAGCATTTGAAACATCTTGATATTATCTTCAAGAAGCTGCATGAAGAGAAGTTGATGATCAATTTGGAGAAGTGTGAGTTCATCAAATCAGAACTGGTATATCTTGGGTTTGTTTTATCTCATGGTAATCTGAAAATGGATAAGAGCAAGGTAGAGGCTATCATGAATTGGCCTACTTCAACATCAGCAACTGAGGTAAGGAGTTTTCATGGTCTTGCACAATACTATAGGAAGTTTATAAGATAATTTAGTGCAATTTGTGCTCCTATGATGGATACTATCAGAGGAGGAATGAAAACCAAGTTTGTGTGGAATGAAGATGCTAACAAGAGCTTTGAGTTGTTGAAGAAAAGAATAGCTACCCAACCTGTTTCGGGGTTGCCAAGCTTTGAGAAGCTATTCACCATTGAATGTGATGCTAGCAATGTAGCAATTGGGGCTGTCCTAAGTCAAGAGGGTAGACCGGTGGCTTTCCATTCTGAGAAGTTAAGTGAGGCTAAGAGGAAGTACTCCTCATATGACTTAGAGATGTATGCATTGGTCCAAGCTCTAAGAAAATGGAGGCACTACTTGCTTCCCAAGGAGTTCATTGTGAATTTAGACAATCAAGCACTTAGCTTCTTGAATTCACAAGAGAAGTTGAGTCACAAGCACATGAAGTGGGTTGAGTACCTACAAGCCTACACCTTCCATATCAAGCACAAGAAGGGTGTACTAAACAAGGTGGCTGATGCATTGTCAAGAAGAGCCCTCACACTACAAGAAATTCAGTTGAAAAGCATGGGGATAGATCATTTCAAGGATCTATATGTAGATGATGAGGACTTTTCTGACATCTATAAGGTATGTGCTGAATACAAGAATCATTTTCATAGAAAATATGTTGATTATACTTTGCAAAGTGATCTCTTTTTCAAAGGGAATCAATTGTGCATTCCTAGAGGTTCTATTATAGAGAATTTAATTCAAGAAAAGCATAATGGTGCTTTGAGTGGTCACTTTAGGATCACTAAGACTCAAGACCTTGTTTCAAGGTTTTACTTTTGGCCTAGAATGAATCTTGATGCTAGGAGGTATGTGGAGAGTTGTGTAGTATGTCAAAAAGCCAAGGGCTCTTCAACAAATGTTGTTCTTTACCAACCACTACCTATTCCTACTAGGCCATGGGAATGCTTAAGAATGGATTTTGTAGTTAAGTTACCGAAGAAAAGACAAGGAATGGATAGTGTGTATGTGGTTGTGGATAGATTCAGCAAGATGGCTCACTTTGTGCCATGCAAGACTACACATGATGCAAGTCAAATAGCTTCTCTATTCGTCAAAGAGATAGTGAGAATACATGGACTACCAATCAACATTGTTTCAGAAAGAGACACAAAATTTATGAGTCATTTTTGGAAGACTCTTTGGCAAAGATTGGGAACTAACTTATCCTTTGGGTCAACCTACCATCCCCAAACCGATGGTCAAAATGAGGTTGTTAATAGAAGTCTTGGAAACCTTCTAAGATGCCTAACTAAGGAGTATGGACAGCAATGGGATTAGTTGATTGGGCAAGCTGAATATGCCTATAATGACATCATAAATAGATCAACTAGGAAGAGTCCATTTGAAATTGTATATGGCCTACATCCTAGAGGTGTCTATGAGTTGAGAGATTTAAAATATTGAGTCAAGGCAAGTGCATATGCTGATGACTATGCATTTGCTATGCAAGAAGTTCATGAAACAGTGAGGAAGACATTGACAGAGAACACTATAAAACATAAAGCCAAAGTGGATGAAAGTAGAAGGACAGTTGATTTTAATGTTGGTGACTTGGTTATGGTGCATCTCAACAAGTCAACACTACAAAAAGGTGTCCCCCACAAGCTACAAATGAGAAGGATAGGACCCTATCCTATATTGGCTAAATATGGTGACAATGCATTCAAGGTTGAACTGCCAAAAGATAGTGGATTGTCACCCATTTTTAATATTTCTGACTTAGTCCAGTATAGAGGACCACAACAAGACATGGATCAGACTCTTCATGAAGTGATCAGAGATGTGGAGGATCTCCAATTATCTACTACTACAGTTATAGGCCCAGACATCATACTAGATACAAGAGTCTATAAAAAGACAAGGACTAAATAGTACAAGGAGCATCTCATTAAAAGGCATGGAAAAAATGATGTTGATTCTATCTAGATAAAATAATTAGAGTTCAAAAAGATGGGATTTGATCCTACCATCATCAACCCAAGGATGGATTGAATTTCTTATTTTGGGGAGGATGGTGCAGGAGCACCTAGGCTAACCTCTATTGTTTATAAGTTTTTGGTTTGTACTTGACTCGAGCCAAGTCAAGAGGATAGACTGGTTTTTTTGAACACCTTAGAAGGTCATTTTCAATGTTGGTTAGGTGAATTAGTCACTAGGACTAAGGTCACTAATTAACCTTTGTTTGTTGTTTTTTAAATTTCCTAGTGTTAGGAGCTTAGCTTAAGTTGGAGTCTTAAATGTGTTCTAAACACATAATGGTTGTTCTAAAGATTCCATAAGGTCATAAATGGACTTGGATCCATGAAAAATAGGTGGTTATGAGTCCTAGAATATAGGATTGAGGCACATGACAAAGTTGCCAAGTGTTGAGAAGAAGTTGTCTTCAATTTTGCAATTATTGCAAAAGAGTGCATGTCATTCAGGTATCTTTGGATTCCCTATGTTATATGATGGTTATGCTGCAGCCAATAGGCCCAAAAATGAAGGAAATTGCATCTAATGATACCTAATACTTGAACACAAAGTATTATGGAGGCACTGTAATAGTTTAGAGAAATTTTAGAGAGCTCTGCAAGCATTTTTTAGCAGATTTTTTATGGTGTTTGTGTTGACAGACATATTTAATGGACTGAAAAATAAATATAATTCTTCATTAGTGTTCTATAGGTTGTTTATGAACTTTTTCATTTGAATATCAGGTCATTTTGAGTTCATCCAAGTACTGGTTTTGGGCATTTTAGTTCAGGTAGTCTATTTTCAGCTTCGTTTTGAGTAGTTTAGAGAGTCATGGCTCCTCCATGAAATCTAACCATGGATAATCATTCATGATAGATGGAAATGGAAGAGGAGTCATTTTTGTATATATTTTTAGGAGTTAAGAGTCATGAAAACATTAAGAACTATATATTATGCTAGGCCCTAGGCGAGTTTGTGCAACTCGGTTAGAGGTTTAGAGGTGAAAAGAGTGAAGAAACATTGTATGGTTGTACGTATCCGTACTGCTCCAGGAATTTTTCATGAAGATAAACATCATATCTATCTATTCTATGCATATAGAAGTCATACCAGTCGTTTAGGATTTTCTTTGAGCAAGTTTGCTATCAAAACCACAGTTCAGTCCTAGAAATTAGGCCTATTAGGCATCTTATCCTTGTTTATAGGAACCCCCTGTACGTTCACTTTCAGACCCAGAACCCTTAATGAAAGTTTTAAAACTTCTAGAAGGGCATCCAAATAAATTTTTAATTTTTTGAGTTGTTTGGAAAAATTTTACTAAAAAGGGGGAAAACGGACTGGTGAAGGCTACAAGGAAATAAACCTATTTTAAGGTCTCTACATGATGAATCGATGAAGCTGATTGGAAGATGATTCAAGATCCTTCCAAAATGGTTCAAATGGGAAATATTATGATTTTTTTTTACATGATGGAGAAGACCCCTGCAATGCTGGAGCATGTTTATAGAGATTTGGCACTTAGAGCCTTCTAAGTGAGTGTGGAGAAGTGAATCAAAACTAGGGTGTTGATCATTCAAGGTGAAGTTTTTAGAGATTGACTCTTATAGAAGAGTTTGAATAGGTCTTAGTTAATGATCTAAGCCTATTGGAAGATCCTATAGAGAAATAGGATACTAGGAGGCAAGTGAAGTCTCTTGGAGGGTGTGAAAACAAGCCTTGGAGTTTATCATACACCATATTGGTATCAGAGCTTGGTTGATCAAGCTTGTAGTCAATGCATCAATCTTCTGAATCAGTAGGAGAAAATACACCAGCCCGAGCCATGGTGACTAATGATGAACTATAAAATAAGGTTGAGGAACAAGAAGAGGATAACAAATTGTTAAGACAAAGAATAGCTCAAATGGAGTAGCTCTTGGGTGAAGTCCAAGACAAAGCTCATAGGGTCAAAGAGAAGATTGACCTTAAAGAAGAAGTTGAAGCAAAGGAGAAGGAATTAGATTTGTAGGAAGAAGCACCAGATCCTAATCCTGTTCTTCCTGAAGAGCCATTCTTGAAAGCGTTGAAGGCATTGAGTGGCAAGGCTTTAGAAGGTGTTCCACTTTTTAGTGGACAAATGGATCTAGATTCAGTTGTGGATTGGATAGACAGGATTGAGAACCATTTTGAATGTGATGGTATCTCTGAAGCACAAAAGGTAATGGTGGAAGTTTGTGCAAACTGAGAGGGAAAAGGATGGTAAAGGTCCTATTGTGACATGGAAGGGTATGGTATCCAAAGTCAAGAAAACATATCATCCTGATGACTATGAAGTCCAAATGCATATTAGGAGATAAAATCTTAAGCAAAAATATTTGTATGTCCAAGCATATATCGAAGAGTTTCAAAACTTTTGTTTGAGGTCCAAGGTAGTTGAAGATGAGAGCATCAAGCTAGCGAGGTATTTGAATGGTCTCAAATGGTCTATTCAAGAAGAGATGAGCCTAGTGAACTTCAAATCCATTAGGCAATGCTATCAAATGGCCTTGAAGATAGAGGAGAAGAGCAAGAGAAAGCAAGATAGCTCCAAAAGTAAAGGAAAAGGAAAAGATACAAAAGGTCAAAGAGGTGGCTATGGTGGGCAAGTTGAATATGCCTATAATGACATCATAAATAGATCAACTGGGAAGAGTCCATTTCAAATTGTATATGGCCTACATCCTAGAGGTGTCTATGAGTTGAGAGATTTAAAAGATGGAGTCAAGGAAAGTGCATATGCTGATGACAATGCATTTTCTATGCAAGAAGTTCATGAAACAGTGAGGAAGACATTGACAGAGAACACTATAAAACATAAAGCCAAAGTCGATGAAAGTAGAAGGATAGTTGATTTTAATGTTGGTTACTTGGTTATGGTGCATCTCAACAAGTCAACACTACAAAAAGGTGTCCCCCACAAGCTACAAATGAAAGGATAAGACCCTGTCCTATATTGGCTAAATATGGTGATAATGCATTCAAGGTTGAACTGCCGAAAGACAGTGGACTGTCACCCATTTTTAATATTGCTGACTTAGTCCATTATAGAGGACCACAACAAGACATGGATCAGACTCTTCATGAAGTGATCAGAGATGTGGAGGATCTCCAATTATCTACTACTACAATTATAGGCCCAGACATCATACTAGATACAAGAGTCTATAAAAAGACAAGGACTAATCAGTACAAGGAGCATCTCATTAAAAGGCATGGACAAAATGATGCTGATGCTGTTTGGATAAAATATTAAAAGTTCAAAAAGATGGGATTTGATCCTACCATCATCAATCCAAGGGTGGATTGAATTTCTTATTTTGGGGAGGATGGTGCAGGAGCACCTAGGCTAGCCTCTATTGTTTATAAGTTTTTGGTTTGTACTTGACTCTAGCCAAGTCAAGAGGATAGAGTGGTTTGATTCAAGACCTTAGAAGGTCATTTTAAATGTTGGTTAGGTGAATTAGTCACTAGGACTAAGGTCACTAATTAACCTTTGTTTGTTGTTTTTTAAATTTCCCAGTGTTAGGAGCTTAGCTTAAGTTGGAGTCTTAAATGTGTTCTAAACACATAATGGTTGTTGCAAAGATGCCATAAGGTCATAAATGGCCTTGTATCCATGAAACATAGGTGGTTATGAGTCCTATAATATAGGATTGAGGCACATGACAAAGTTGCCAAGTGTTGAGAAGAAGTTGTCTTCAATTTTGCAATTATTGCAAAAGAGTGCATGTCATTCAAGTATCTGTGGATTCCCTAAGTTATAAGATGGTTATGCTGTAGAAAATAGGCCCAAAAATGAAGGAAATGACATCTAATTATACCTAATACTCGAACACAAAGTATTATGGAGGCATTGTAATAGTTTAGAGAAAGTTTAGAGAGCTCTGCAAGCACTTTTTAGCAGATTTTTACTGGTGTTTGTGTTGACAGACATATTTAATGGACTGAAAGACTAAATGTAATTCTTCATTAGTTTTCTATAGGTTGTTTATGAACTTTTTCATTTGAATATCAGGTCATTTTGAGTTCATCTAAGTACTGATTTTGGGCATTTTAGTTCGGGTAGTCTATTTTCAACTTGTTTTGAGTAGTTTAGAGAGTCATGGATCCTCCATGAAATCTAACCATGGATAATCATTCATGATAGATGGAAATGGAAGAGGAGTCATTTTTTAATATATTTTTAGGAGTTATGAATCATGAAATCATTAAGAACTATATATTATGCTAGGCCCTAGGCGAGTTTGTGTAACCCGGTTAGAGGTTTAGAGGTGAAAAGAGTGAAGAAACATTGTATGGTTATATGTATCTGTACTGCTCTAGGATTTTTTAATGAAGATAAACATCATATCTATTAATTCTATGTATATAGGAGTCATACTAGTCGTTTAGGATTTTCTTTGAGCAAGTTTGCTATCAAAACCACAGTTCAGTCCTAGAAATTAGGCCAATTAGGCATCTTATCCTTGTTTATAGGAACCCCCTGTACGATCACTTTCAGACCTAGAACCCTTAATGAAATTTTTTAAAATTCCAAAAGGGTATCCAAATCAAGTTTTATTTTTTTGATTTGTTTGGAAAAATTTTACTAAAAAGGGTAAAAACGGACTGGTGAAGGCTACAAGGAAATAAACCTATTTTAAGGTCTCTACATGATGAATCAATGAAGCTGATTGGAAGATGATTCAAGCTCCTTCCAAAATGGTTCAAATGGGAAATATTATGATTTTTTTTTACATGATGGAGAAGACCCCTACAATGTTGGAGCACGTTTATAGAGATTTGGCACTGAGAGCCTTCTAAGTGAGTGTGGAGAAGTGAATCAAAACTAGGGTGTTGATCATTCAAGGTGAAGTTTTCAGAGATTGAATCTTATAGAAGAGTTTGAATAGGTCTTAGTTAATGATTTAAGCCTATTGTAATATCCTATAGAGAAATAGGATACTAGGAGGCAAGTGAAGTCTCTTGGAGGGTGTGAAAACAAGCCTTGGAGTTTATCATACACCCGCATAATTGTAGTTAGAGGTGCATTGAAGACCTTTTATCACTACATGAGCTAGTAGTAGATGGTGATTATTCATTATCATCATCATCATCTAACATAGAATCACATGAATATCATGTTTTGTAGCCCACATGGCCTAGGTATTGAGGGTACAACTCCAAGCACTAAACACACCAGATTTCAAATTATTATCTTTATGTGTTGATGTCTAAGTTGAATGTTCTAGAGTTGAAGAGAGAAACACACTCAATTTTTTTTTCTTTTTGTTCTTTGTTTGAATATGAAACAGTTGTCTAAATGATACAATATAATTATGTATTATTAAAATAAAAATACAGGAAAAATATGATACCAACACAACTATATTTATAAAACAAAAAATTTGTCATTATTATTTCTTCTAAGCTTTTACAACTACAGCTTCTGCATATACATTTCCTTTCTTTTCTTTCATTACTATAACAAAAAGTATAATAGTTACAATAGACCAACATTCCAAATGATAAATCTGCATCTACACACTTTCAATAAAAAGAAACAAGTACATTACATTCTTTTTGCAACTAGACTCTTTCTAACACTTATCATCAAAACATCACTAAGAAAAAACACTTGAGCAGAGACTCTCCCATTTATATTACACAACAATGGCTAAACTTTGGCATAAAAAATAATAATGATAGTAATAGTATTCACTTCTATCTTCAATATTATCATAAAAACCTACAACAAAAATACACATGTATCTATGGAAATATGCTCGAAGAGAAATCCCTCTCCTCAACCATCGGAGATGCAGGTGTGATTCGAGGTCATGAATGGAACAACTTTTAAACTCAAGCACATCAGGAAGAATGAAAGAAAGACAATATCGAGAGTTTCAAACTACTACTCTACCCCCCCTATATTGATGTAAATGTAGGGGGCCCTTTCATATTATTCCCAGGGCTAGTAGGCATCATTAATCAAGTGGTTGGAGAAAACCTAAAACGAAACTGGGTTCAGTGAAAACCATGTGAAAATACAGAGATAACCATGTGAAAATGCTTCAAAATGTCAAATGAAACTGGGTGTGAAAAATGTAATTGGGCAAATGTTTTTTAAACTTTGCAGATGTATAAGCCCTATTTTGGTCAAAATTTTGACCAACATGGGTCTTATATGTAAAAAAATGAAAATTTTGCCTTTACATTTTGACCACCCTAAATTTATTTAGTTGATGGTCAAAATTTTTGGTTGAAAAAAGATGTTAAATGTAGTAGTGTGGGAATGTTGTTGGGTCAACTATTGTATAAATTTGCATCTATTATTCAATAGAATAACAAGCTGGAAGTTCTTTCTTCTCTTCTTTTTTTACTACTATTCTACTTTTTCAATATGGTATCAGAGCCATCTTCCTATTAAATTCTATCTTTCAGAGAAGTTGTTAAGAAAATGAGGCCATGAGAAGAACTGCCTGATGATTACGTGTTCATTGAGAAAATTGTTTGATTTTGAAAGAGATCAATGCTTTGAAAAATAGAAAAAGATGTGGTTGAGGATAGATGTATGCTTGAATAGTTTGAGGTTCTATAGGATTAGAGAAGCTATACCTTTAAGAGGGTTATGAGGAATTCTATGTAGAGATGGTGTATCCAATAGTTCAGGGAGATCTAAAAGTTTGGAATCTTGGCACCGTAGCTTTACAAGGGTTATGAGACATTTCATGAGAAGATGGTTTTTTCAATGGTGTTTTGAACCTAGATGATAGCTGCATTACTATGAGAAAGTCTCGCTCATCTATGACATATTTTCAAAGTATAATTTCTACATAATGTTTCCTTTAGTTGTCACATTAAGTGGGGGTGTTAGAGTTAATGTTCCAACTAGTCAATAAATAATTGTTGAACATGTGGAAAACCTTGTTGAGTTGCTAGCAACACTGTAAGTTTAGTTTAGGTGCAAGTCAAAGTGTTCTAGTTTGAATCAAGTTATTATTGTAGATGTGTTTGAGCTAGGTGTCCATAAGTTTTAGTTAGCTATCAAGTTTGTGTGTGTTGTGAGTCATGAAATAGTTTGTTATCAATTTAATTAGTAGTTATTTAGGAATTTTTTTGGGTCAACTATTGTACAAATTTGCATCTATTATTGAATAGAATAATGAGATGAAAGTCCTTTCTTCTCTTCTATTTTACTAATGTTCTATTTTTCCAATAGGAATCCCCTTCAACATGGATACAAGTGCAACCCAAAGAACTAGCAATCACTAAGCCCTGTAATAATGCAAAAAATTCAGCCACATTATTCATACCCTATGGGATGGGAGATGAATATAAGGCAATAGGAGTTCTCCAAGATGTTTTCTCAAGAAAACCCCAATACTTGACTTACCTGGGTTCCTGCATGAGGCTCCATCAAAATTAACCTTAATAAATCCATGTTCTAGCGGGGACAAGGAAAATTATACTACTAGTGGAAGTTGTATAAGAGATTGAATTCTATTAATGGAAACCCAAGTGGAATGTTGTAGGATATCATTTCTACTTTAAATAATATGCCTCACATAGAGCAAACACCCATACAAGCTCTGAGTACATCTATGACCAATATGACGTCCAAAAAATGTGGTCTATCAAATCATATGATTGTAGGATATTTTTGAAATGCATCTAATGAAAATAATTCTACATGAGAATGTCTAGTGACTTTCACTACTATTCATTATAAATTATTTAAACCCAAATATAATGGAAAAAAACTTTAAACCTAAATAAAATAATATTCAAAAAAATATCTTGTTAAAGATAATAAATAAAATAATATTTCTTAAACATCAAATGAATAATTTTAAATAGATATTCCTTAGAAACATAAATAATTGTGAAATCTGAAATAAATATTTTTATGATTTTTTTATGAGCATTCAAATTTTAACATGACATGCACCTTAAAAATATTGTTGTAATCATGCATTTCAAAAAGTTCCAAACAAGTTAGATTCACTTTGTCTCTTCCAAGTAGACTAAACATAGGTGCTTGTCTCCTCAAAAATATTTCTAAACATAGCTCTGTGAATAGCTTAAACATTTCATGAATTTGGTATCACAGCTTCCATTGTAAGTATTAGGAAGAAATTAGAAATTAACTATAAGATGAACTTCCCTCCCCATTTTTATATTAGAAACCTCTAGATTGAATAAAGGAAAATTAAAAATTAAAAATTAAAAAAAAAAAATAGTGGTGAAAGTCACTAGACATTCCCATATAGAATTATTTCCTTTAGAACATTTCAAGCATGTCCTACAATCGTATGATTCAACAAACTACAAGTTTTTGGATGTCATTTTGGTCATAGATGTACTCAAAGACATCCTACAACATTCCACCTAAGTTTCCATTAATAGAATTCAATCTCTTATACTTCCACTAGTAGTGAACACTTTTTGTTAGACTTATATCTCCATTCCAATGTTATGAGTGAGTTTATTTTCCTTCTTAAATTTAGCACAAAGGGAACCTTTTTCCATGAGTATGTTGGGATTTATTTTTAGACAAAGTGTTTGATAGTAAAAAGTGATTAATTTTTTCCAACTTAACTTACTATTTGTTTAAAGATACTTTAATTGTCATTTATAATTCTTTTATTAAATATTTTATATTATGTGTAAACAAATTTTAATTCAATATTAGTTTTAATAGTTTGAAAATTTATGTGTTAGAGAGTATTGAAGTATATGTCTAAGCTCATTCTATTATGTTTTTTAGTGTGACTTAATAATTCTTACTACTCTCCACATAAAATGGTATGACACAAAAATTAAAAATTGATGATTAAATTAGTAAGGGAAAATGAGTTTTTGTATGTTTACATGAAGAATAGTCCTATTGTTAAAAAAAAAAATCTAGTAAACAAGATTTAATTCTGAATAGACTAATTTCATAACCATTCAACTTCACTTTTACTTTATAATTCATGTTTTTCAAAATAAAAATAAATCTAAAATGATTTCTATGTGAACGTACTTATTTAATAACATAATATTATCTATAATTTAAACTAAATCTTTGAACATTTCTATTTAGGAATCACAATCAATCAAAATATTAATAAATAATTAATTTTTTTTTTTAACACATTCATTTGGCTAGATTTACACTTAGAAGGAAGAGTTCTTATTGTTTTCCAATTGAAAGAATAGTAATAATATACATTTAACATCAAATAAATAAACACTATGAAAGATTAATAATCCTTGTTGATTATGTATTATTCCATGTCATATATTTTATTTCAAGCTCATAATATCCTTGAACACTACTTAAAGATAGTCTTAAAGTATTCAACATATTAAAACAAAAGTTTATTTTCTAACATCTTTGTCGATGATGGTCTGCTCAAAAATACTCTTTTGCAATGAATGATGTTATGACTAAGTAAAGAAAGAGAGGGCCTAGACCCATAACAATAACACAACATCAAGTCCTTCACATGAAAGGAAAAAGTTTCACAAGTTATAACACCTTACAAAAGTAGAACAAACACTAGCTTAAAAACATAAACCAAAAATAGACCCAAAAATAGCACAAATGAGCAACACCACAACATAGTAGGGACCCAACAACATTGACCAACATAGAGACTGACAACAACACACCAAGCTACTTTCTTAGCTCCTTGATCTTATCCAAAAGGAAGATTGGTCGGAAGGGCAAGAGGAAGAAAAATGTCCAAAACCAACATCTTATTTAACAACAACCTATATTTTTTCCATTAGTGTCCTCCTTCATTTTTTCGTAAGTTTCCTCTCTTCCAACTACTCCTTAATCCCACCAATAGCTAAATCTATCCTTTCGAGAGAATATTTTTGCTAAGACACTAGGTCCTTTCTTTATTCCCCCAACATGTCTTATGAATCCTTCATGGAGCTTAAGGAAATAATTATTTCATTTTTCTTCTCATGAGAGGGCACCATGGTGTGAATCTTTAATATTTGCTACTCTAAAAACTCACAATTTTGTAATTTTTCCCCTAGGTCTTATTGTGGTCTAACAATACAAGCCCCATTTTGAGTCACAAAATGGGGACCCCCTAAAATTCCAAATCCTATATGATACATACAATCAGGTGCCTTAGAAATTTGGGACCCTTCTCTAGGTCTAGGTCAATCCCTAGTCCTCAATTAGATAGTATTGAGAAATAATGAGGGGTCAAAAATAAGTTTCTGGCTTATAGAATGCATAAAGTGGCATGTACACTAAGTGAAAAAATGCGCACTTTCCTCCATCTGAGGATGCACACATTCACACTTGCACATGTGTGCACCCTTAGAGGTGTGCATTAGACCCCCCAGGTCTATAAATATATATATCCTCACCTGTTATCTCTTCAGCTTTGATTAGCACACCTCTATACCCTCTTCTACTCCACATGTTTGTAGCTCTGCACATCTACACCCCCAAGACTTAAACCTTTTCTAAGGTATAAATAACTAACTATTGAACCCTCAATAGTTATATATGTGTGCTTAAAACTAGCCAAGTTCCTCCTCATGAAAAATGGAGACTTCTCACTTTGCATGTGTGCAATTGCTCTCATGTGCAAAGTGCACAACTACACACTTTTTTTTTTTATAAGGTCACATTTTAGCCCATATGCTCACCTTGTACACTTATGCAAGTGTGCTAGGCTCACCTAGTTGTATTTTAGGTACATGAGGGAGGGGGTTTGCTCTTTTTCTCTTGTAGTCAATCTCTCATTAGTTTGGGCCTTGTCTAAGTGTTATCATAGTTTTCTAACATTGAAATACTAACATTTCTCTCTTTTGTGCAGCTATAATAGCATCACCTTCATCCTACATGGCATAAAAGATCACACCAAATATAGTATCTTTCAAGTATCAAGGACCATTGAAGAAATCCTAGTTCCAAGATAAACACACCAAGATCTGAGACATAGAATTGGGGCACATTGACTAGAATTTCTTTCTCACCCTATGTAGAAAACCTAAAGAGAGGTTAAATATGGTGTTGTCTCTAATCTAAAGTGGGTTGGTGAACATGGAATCTTTCCCAACATCAATTCAATCATATAAACTGATCATAACCCTAGCTCACCACTATATACCAGAAGAGAAGGTAGTCGAGAGTGTGACTAGAGAGATATTCTCGGATCTTAGGCCAAAGAATATTGAAAAGACCTTCCACCTTCTACAAGAAGACCAATACCTTCAAGTCACCTATGAGGGAGTGAACATATGGTATAGGAAGAATAAAATAGAGACCAAAGAGTTGGTACAATTGAAGTACCTAATTGATAGGAAACCCTTGGGTAGAAGAGCTGGCAAGGTTGATTTGATGTGTGGGTATATGATAGATGAGATTGGATACCAAATTGTTGTCCTCAGTATAGCCATGGGCCTTCCTGCAACAAGCCATCTAGAGACATGGATGGTACACTTCATTGAGCCCATTAGAAAAGACAAGATTTCTATTGATTGGGCTATAATCCTAAGTGATAACCTAGACAAGTAGTTCATTTCGACAAAAAATGACCCCCACTTCTATATGACCTCATATATGGTATATATATTGGTGGAAAGGACCACAAATTATCCAATATTAGATAGAAAAGGGAGCATGTAAGATGAAAATTATTGTCCTTGTGTTGTGTACCCACATCTAGTAAAGAAGAAACTCCCACTTCAAAGTGTGCAATATAGGGTGGTCAACAATGGTGTCATCTTTATCATCATTAGGTTTATCAAAGGAGAATATGTGAAGAGGATGTGGGTAGAGGTTGCAACATGGATAACACATGTGGGAGCATATTATATATAATTCAATATATTCACCTATATCTAGGTAGTTGATACCCTCTTGTGCCCTAATAAGCTCTTGAGATATCCTTTAGATAGGCTTATATTATTGGAGATACCCCAACAACTTTCTTCAACATATGACAAGGTAAGAAAATAATGAAAGAAGACCTGGGTGTGGTTGATCACCATCAGAGCCTTCAAGGTGGATAAAAAGAAAGATATTGCTACATTTGATTCAAAATGGGATCAATATCCTCTCAAGGATTATTAGGCACCTTGCCCATATTTTGACAATATTGAGGTGGTGTGGGATCTAGTGGGAAAAAAATTATACCTAAAGAAGCTAGGGAAGATCACTAGTTCAACATTGTAGATGACTCTAATGTCCATATTTGAGATTATTATAAGATAAGTGTAAAACTCACAAAAAATGTGTTGAACATGGAGATCCCTCTCAAATCCTAGGCCAAAGATGCTACCAAAATATTGGATCCCTTGTACGATAGGGATAAGATTTATAAAAGGCCCATTATGAATGTATAAATTAGGCATCAGGAGAATGATGATATCTATCATTGGGCTAGTCATTTCATTGAGATAACAAGAGATTTGTTCAAGTAACCTTTGTGGATGGATCCAATTCCACAACCCTTACCTCTTGAGGCTATAACTAGACCAAAGAAAGGTAAACGATCAAAAGTCGCTATACCAACCTACCCCACTAAATATCTAATGAGTTTTAAAATTGTGCATCAAAATGACAAAGAGGTAGATTACTTTTAGATAGAGAAGGGTAAGGGAAAGAGGAGAAAGAGAGCCCCTCTGGTAAGAGAACACAAGATAGAGACTGAAGCATAATCAACTTATTAAGAATTATAGGCCCAACTAGAGTAAGAACAAGCTTAGGATGAGAAAGAAAAGGTTCAACTAACACAAGAAGGAAGTCCACTACCCCAAGCCCCTATATAATAATCCTCCATGTCAATGCCTAAAAAGGATAAAAATGAAGCAATGGTGGGACAAGTAAAGAAGAGCAAATTGAAAAGGAAAACAAAATCCTCACCCTAAGTGCTAGAAACCATCCTCTAGGTGGAAGATGATGAGCAAGGGGAGTGAATGGAATTTTTCCCTTTGAATAAGAGGACTCATTCAGCTATTGTAGCTGAAGAGGAGAGGAGAAGGAGCTCAACCAAAATGATGCCTTTTTCCCCTTAGGATGCTATCCATGTTGAAACTTCATAAGATGAGAAACAAAATGGATTATAGAAATAGAAGACAAGGGGGCAAACATTTTTGACTTCTCTAACTTTAACTTCATTTCTATAGGTATTGAGATGGTAGGAAAGAAAATATGGGATACTTCCAGGAATGAGCCATTAGGAAAATATTGGAATCAATTACCTCCTATACCAAATGGACCTCTTGGTATTACTCCTCCACTAGCACAAGGTATAACACAAGTAATGAATCAATGATCAGTGGCTCCACCTCCTCTAATGGTTGAACCTCAGATTCAAAAGCTAGAGGAAGTACAATTTGTACAATTGCATGCTAATAAAGTATCACAAGAAGGTCAAATTATAGAAGAGAGACCACATATTCAATATTATATACAAGCTAGGTCTCTAGCCCAACATGATATAGACACCCACTCTGAACCACTTCCTCACCAAGAGAAGACCATAAAGAGGACTAATAAGGGAAAAGAGCCTACCTCTTGTGAATAGTACATGTCACCTATGGGAATTACACCATCATACTTGAAGAGGTATGTCATGTCTAGGAAAAAGAGGCTAGTAGAAATGATGGAAGGAGAAGGTAATGGAGAACTAGTAAAAGTTGTCAACAAGTATGAACCACCTAAGGGTAATGCAAAGACATTAGCCTTCATTATGAAGAAAAAAGATTAGGATATTATTTGGCATATCACCATCCCACCTCCACACAAAAATGCATAAGAGTTACTCTAAAAGACTATTAGATGAAGGAGGTCATAGTGGGTAAGCCCCACAACAGATACCACAAAATCCTTGATTATCATAGGTCTCAAGAAAGTGTTTTCATAGTTATACAAGGATGAATTAGAGCTTATAATGTTGTATAAACAAAATAAATTATCCAAGGGTTATTTTAATGAGGTGGTAGGACCAATAGACCCCACAAATTCTAAAATTTCTCTTGGAGTAGCATTGGAAAAAAAGGATACACGACCATCAATGGAGTCATTTTTTGACACTTATTAGAGGTAGCATCATAGTTTTGAGGAAAGGGGTGTGCTACTAATACAAGGTAATTTGAACCTTCTACAAAACATCTATGCGAATACTAAAAAATTGGTTACTATTATAAAACAAGATTTTGCGTTGATGGATGAAGTGTCTACCTAGACCAATGATTTGCAAGCACTCAAATCTATAAAATGGAAAAGGTACCAAATGCTGATGGAGATATACTTAGAAGAGGAGTTAGATAAGTTAGATGATTAGATAGAAAACATATATTTTGGAAATAAAGTCATGAAGGGGCTACATGAAGGTATTTAGAAGATAAAGAATAAGGCCCAAGAGCAAGTTTTGGAAGAAGATAAATACTACAATGCCATTAGCCTTAAGATTTTTGAAGATGAATTAAGGACCAAACTCTTCTCAGTAAAAACATTAGTTCAACAATTCAAGGGTTCTTTTGACATGACTTTGTTAGAAGATGATGTACTTGACAACAGTTCAAAATAGAAGAAATAATGTTTGAACTAGATTCTAAGTTGGACAGTTTTGTTGATACAAGGATAGAACTAAGTAACTAATCACAAGTAGTTCTAAATAAGTATGATTAATTATATTTACTTGATGTGAAGGAAGTGGAGGAAATAATATCAAAATTAAAAATAAAACATCTGGACATCATTTTGGTATAAAGGGGAAGAAAGCCCAGATGCTAGAAATCAATTTTTGACATTTGGAAGATTTTTTGGATTTTTGGATCCTATCACCAAGGTGTGATTTTTGAAGGTTCATTTCACCAAGGTAAACTTTTCCAAGGTGCAATTTTAAGTGGTTCACCAATATTTAACTAATAGTTTCTATTTTAGAGCATTCCATGCATTGAAAATGTGTTTTGACAGTAATTCAACTTCCAAAGACACCTAGAGAAGGCCAAGACTCTAGTTTTAGAGCTCTTAGTGACTCCCAAATCATCTCATGGCTTCTATCTTCTTATTTTCTCATTCTTTTATTCTTTTATGTCATGTAAAGGCTTATGCACCCATTAATTAAAGAAAACAAGGGTGGAGGTCTACTTAGCACCATTTAGAGAGTTAGTTTGTATGTAAATAGCTTTATTTTATTAGTTTTATTAGCTTGAGTTGCATTAGAGGAGCTTTCACTCCCAAAACTATAGGAGGGAAGGATTTATTTTAAATACATGGATGTAATATGTGCTCCAAGTCATTATTTTGATGCAATAATATATGCTATTGGTGCTCTCATTTTGAGTGTGGTAAATCTTGTTAGAGTGCATTATTTTTGTGAATGCATATTTATGAATAATAATACTTTTATTGTCTTGTTATAATTGTGCAATATTTTAATTCTTGTGTTTTCCTTATGTTAACAAATTTCACTATGGTGACAAATTGGAGAAGTGATCATCTTTGTTCTTGCATATTGTTTTTTCTCGTGTGGGAACACTTTTCGTGGCCTTGCAATTTGATGAAACATGAAACATCTTTCAGTTATTATTAAAGTTCCTAATGATGATTGTATTGGTGGAGTTGAGGATGCGCTACTCCTAATTGCATTGGTTTCCTACCAGATCCTTTTGATAATTTAATTCACAGACATTTTGTTACGTTGGCTTATGTCCATTAGGACTTTCCCTTTAGTACTTTTCTTCAATCTCTTGTTTCTGTATCTTTGATGGGTGACTACAAGAAGTTGGGTCGCAATTCCACAGAAGTCAGATTGGCAAAATTGTACTTCTCAAAAAAAATCGGGTACCCATTTCTAAAATTACGCTTCGAGCACCAGAGCCAAATTTTAAAAATTGGGTACCTGATATTTAAAACAGATCGGATGCCCGAGCCGTTAACTATTGGGTGCCTGCCTTTTCAAGAATCGGGTACCCAAGTTTTAAGAAATCGGGTACCTGATTTGTAAAATTTTATATAAGCACTTTTTTGGCATTTTTGAGGTCATTTTCATGACCTCAAAAATGGGAGCCCGATTAGAGATGCATACAGGAGCCCATTTTTCAGCCCTACCGACTACCCCCTTGCTGCTAGTTTTCGATACACAGGCATTTTAATATGTTTTATACTATTTTACTTTTTTTTTTTCAATTTTTAATTTAATATGTATGTTAATTTATTGTTCTTTCACTTTTAATATGTATGTAAAATTGTAAATTTACATTGCTAATGAACTTAAATGTTTAAATTTTTGTATTTTTTAATTAAAATATAGTTTCGTAAATGTTTATTTAAAAAATTATTATTTTAGATGTTTTGAAATGTATTTAATTTATGTATTTATTACAATGTTGAATGATTATATTAGATGTAAATTTATTGTTTAAACATGTAATTTTATAAATAAATATAACCTCGACCTAAAACCATATAACCTCGACCTTGTTTTAACTATAACCTTGACCTAAATTCATTGTTTAAACTATAATCTTGACCTAACCATATAAATAAAACCCTAAACATATATAAAATACTTAATCACATAACAGCCTGCCAAGGGATCCAAACAAAAAACTTATAGTATTTAAAATGATTTTACTTAAATTGTATTGTACTTTTTTTCATGGATAAAAAATGGATGATGTAAACTATTTTATAAATGTATATTCTTTTAGGCTTTCATACCCTGTGACATGTACAGTGGATGATTATGCATTCCAAATTAATTTTCCAAGTGGCATTCAGAACAAATGTATATAAATTATTTAAATGGATTGAACTGAAGTAGTTAATATGAACTTTCATGTGGATGTGTTATTTATTTTACTTTTAGTAGTTTATAATTATTTAAAAATGAAATGTAAATGTTCTCATTAAGGAATGCAATCTCTTATGTTTTTTATAAATGTAAATTATTGTATGTATGTTATTGCTTGCTTAGTAAAACTTTTGATTAGTTCTTTGGATCCCTTGGCTGGGCATCATTTAGGATTAGTTCTATAATGTCAATTTGTAAATTGAATGTAACTCTAATCATAACCCTTACTGTCATCTTAACCTAAGTAATCTTAATTTGCTAAAACCTACACTAGGTAATATATAAATAATTAAATAACTTTCCTATGTTACCTTGAGTACTAATTTTATAAATGTCAAACCCTAAGATTGAAAGGTAATCCTGGCCCTTAACTAATTAATATTATACTTATAAACCAAATTGAATTAAACCATGATCATAAACCTAATTATATATCCCAACTTAAGAGTAGAAACCTTGAATTTAACCTTAAAAATCCTTTCCCCAACCATTAACCAAATTGAACCATTACCCTAGAAGATTGAACCAAGTTAAACGTTGACCTTAAGACAACCAAATCACCCTAAACTAGAACTCAATAATATATTGAACACTTTAAAACAAAATTCAAACCTAACTTTTTTGAATTAATGTTGGTTTTTAATCTAAAATCTCTAACTATAATTCTATATCTAAAACCAAATTTAGCACTTTAAAACTTAATTCAATTTATTAACTCTTGTCCTAATTTAAACCTAAGCATGTAAACCTAATCAAATAGTACAAACCAAATTGAACCCTAATCCTAAAACTAATTAAAAGTTGATATCAAGGTCTCAAAATGATACATCATAAAAAAATTAGAAGAGACTTGAATGAATCAGGCATCTAATTAAGTAACCCTCCCTGATCATCAAGAGGTGGAGGTGTCCCAGACTAGACCCTTGGATGGGTAGCCTAAATGTATATTACCTTTGTAGAATGGAAGGCCACATAACAAAATATTGCCTTATTCTATAAAAAGAAATACCCACCCCCTAGTGATATATAGTAAGATCTTTTTCCTAATTTTACTATCAATTTTTTTTGGTTAGAAGATGATGATAGTTCAAAATGATTTAGAAGATAGGGATAAAATGAGAACCATCATTCCTAGAATGAAGATGCATTATTCCAAGTGATAAACCAATTTCTATCATAAATCAACTCCTCCATCCAAAAAATTAGTAATGATAAATCCCTACGTCAAGTAATCAATGGAGGGCTCATAAAATTGATCAAGTGATCAACAGAGGGATCATAAAACCCCCTAGGTCAAGTAATCAATTGAAACCCAAGGGGAGATAAGAATCTCATTAAAAATTAGAGACAGGACATTCCTAAATGCGTATCATACAAAATAATTATTGCCAAGGTCTTAGCCTCTAGACTAGAAGATATCCTACCCAAGATCATTAACCCTACACAAAAGTTTTTTTTAAAGGATATTTATGCATATTGGAGAACTTGATAACCTATTGGAAGACTTTGGATTGAGAAACATTTTTAGGATAGAGTGTAGGCATGCTCAAGTAATTGATTATGAAAATTTCTACAAAAGGGTGGAATGGAGTTTCACTATGATGATGTTGCAAGCCCTCCATCCAATATTAAATGTCAAATGGTGTCCTCTCTTATGATTGGTGTCAAGGTTTTAGTAAAGAAATTAATGGGGTTAGATCATAATTTTTAGGACCCTCCAGATCAATTATGAAAGGGTGTCCTCTTGCATCCTCTTTATTTTTTATTGTTGAACATTGACTCATTACATTATCTCCTTAGAGATAACCAGTTGTCTCTAAAAGTTAGAGGATCTACTCTCCAAATAGTTAATAAGTATCTAATGTACATAGTTTTTTGATAATATATTTGTATTCTTTTTAAGCTAGAAGAGTGCAACACGAGTCATTTAATGATCAAATTGGACCTCTTTTCTTTGTATCAAGTAGTATGATTTATGTCTCTACATCTATCTTATTGGGGCTAAATATTGAGTCCCCTACCTTGTGTAGTAAATATGGCATTGGATGGATATTTCATAATTAAGTGGTTAGGTACCTAGGGATTCCATTTGTAGTAAACCCTAACATATAAATGAAATGTGTCTTTATATCAACAAGAAAATCTTTGGAAAAATCAACAACTGGAACTCTAATTATCTCACTTTGGTCGGTAGAATTCAAGTATGTTAAAAGATTCTCTCCTTGAATATTGGGTGTAAGTTTGTCTTCTTCCTGCTCATTTTATTTAAATCAATTTGGTCTTCTATATAAATCTATTAGGACCATTTTGTGGATAGCCAAAGGATTACTTTGGCAATAAAATGGATAGCCAAAGCTTCATAAGGTAATGAATTATGGATTATGATTAGAATTAGGATTATTATATGGTTAAGGATAGGGTTCACATGTAAATTAGTTCATTACCTAACATGATCTACACTTATAGTTTGCATTAAAAAGCGGATAATAGTTAGGATTCAAACTACAATCATAATTTTTTTTAATCAAATCATAATTCTATCTCTAAGCTTTCATTAGATAATTGTAACCTTAACTCTCATCTTAGGACCATAATAAATATTTGATACAGGTAAATATAATTTTAACTAAAACCATAATCCTAGCTAAGTTCCCTAACATTAAAGGATCACAATCATTATAATACTCTTAAGCTTAGCCATGATGAAAACTGTTAACATAACAAAATTGTAAACCTTAACCTTGTCATAATCTTAACTTTCTTTCATCTTGAGACATGAACATGTATAATCCATAATGAGTTCATACTTAAAAATTTAGTACTTAATGTTTAATTTGACTTAAGTGTTTAACTTTATTTATTTAATTGATATGATTTTAATAAAGATATACGCATTTATATAGATCTAGTTGATTAATTTTAGATTTAAATTTTATTAAATAGTAATTTTGTAATGTATTATGTTGTGATGTATTTTTGATGTGTTTTATGTTTTATGTTGTTTAAATATATATGTAGATTATATTTGATGGACCCACCGCCACCCCCTCCCCCTCCCACACCCCCACCTCCGCCACCTCCATCTCCACCTCCACCTCCACCTCCACCCACACCTCCACCACCCACCATAGATGAGCTCCGCGAGACCATGAGGCGTAACCTCAACGACCTCATGAGTGATATAGAGGCTATCCGATGTGAGGGGAACCCCCCCCTCACCTACTACATCTTGCAAATAGCATGCAAGGCGTGGTTGACTCCATTCATCATTTTGATTTAGACATCGATTCATTTAGATGATGGAGGGAAAGCATGTGTGCCTTCTACTCTGATGGCTTATCATACAGAGAGGTTTATAACCTACATATAGGTAAAGGAAATTTTCAACATTATTTTGTAAACCCTAAGATGAGTGAACCAATTAGTGAGAAGAAGCCTCGCATTTCCATTAGGTGGTGTACAAATCTGCACATAGTGTATATACTAATATGTTAGCAAGAAATACTAATCTATTAAGAGAATAAAGAATTAACTAACAAAACTAATATAACATATAAGAGAGACTAAAGAGAAATCCCTAATTAGGAATGTGAGCCAAATGAATGGACTCTCCCAATAGGAATTAGCTCTTTGCTTGGTAGATGAGTCTATGTAAATGATTGGTATGTATGCTCAAGGCTTCTCAAACTATGCTTCAATGGAGATGGAAAATGGCAAATTGGTAGCTTTGTGAGCTCTCAATTTGGCATTATAAGGGTATGGTAAAAGGCTTTGTTTCTCAAACTAGCATTATAACTTTGGCTTAAAAGTTGTGATGAAATGGCTTGGGAGGGGATTCAATTTATAGGAAAAGGGCTTGAGGGATGGAGGGCTAGGATGCAAGGAGAGATGAAAGCTTAAGGAGGGCTAGGATGCACTCAAAACGGAGCACATAGATTGTGCTTGTTTAGCACCAATCAGGGAGTGACACATGTCACAAGGTGAGTGGATAGAAGGAAGGGCAAGGATGAGTCATCAAAGGAGGCTCAAGGGATAATATCTTCATAAAGACCCTTCATAAATGGCTTGTAAGAGTAATGAATGGACTTGTAAGAGTCTTTATGGCCTTGTAAGAGCATTCATGGTTGGGTGGTTGGGATATTTTGGAGGGAGTTGAGATTGTTGACTTTGCTTGGTTTAGGAAAGTCTTAAGCTTGCTTAGGGAATGTGACAAGGTTGGGGGGGGATTAGGCTTGGGTTTAGGATTAGATTAGGGATGTTAGAGATATGCAAGCGGATGGCATTTAATGAGGGTGGGTGAGTTAGTAGCTAAGCTTGGTTAGTATGGGTGGATGGGGTGGATTAAGCTAAAAAGGGGGTTTAGAGATAGGCTTAGGAAGAGGATAAAGTCCTTCTAGAAGAGTCTAGAACTTCATAAGGTTTTGAGGATAAATAAAGTTTATTTATCTCAAGGGTTTGGGTTGAGGAGATATTTATTAAAACATAATTAATAAATATGAGGGTTAATATTTAATCTTAATTAAATATTTTGAGTTGGGATTAAGGGTAGAAAATGATGAGATTAGCTTTTAATCAAAATTAAAGAAGGATTAGAAGATTTTGGAAGAGGTTAGTGGTCTTAAGGAAATTGGCCAAGTTTTGGGGAAAAAATAAATTTTTAATTTATTTTGGGATTTTTGGTCAATTTATTAATTAAATAATTAATTAATAAGAAAATAATGTTTAAATAAGATTTAAACATTTTAGGGAGGGATTCCTTAATTAAATATTTTAATTCAGATAAAGGGATTTAATGGCATAAAAATAAATAAATAAATTAAATAATTAATTAATTAATAAATGATGATGTCATCAGGGACTTTTTTCAGAAAATAAAAATATTATTTTCTAAAGGATTTTTAGGTGTCTACATTTTTCCCCTCTTTAATGTGATGTCGCAAGTGGCATGGCATCAAAGATAAGAAAATAAGATGCCCAAGGCTAGAGCAGAAGAGGAGAGAATGGACTGTGAGATGCCCCCTCAAGAAGGCAGTGGGGAGAGAAAGCAAGGCTCGATGGTTTCTTGAAAAGTACAAGAATCTCGGATGAGAAAGGAGACTCAGATTGGCAAAGAGAAGGGGCTGAATTAGCTCAATCTCTCACTATGGGAGAATGATAAAGGAGAATCAGATGCACAAGAGGAAGCAAGCTTAAGACTTTAGGGAAGGTGGAGGATGAAGGAGTGAAGTGCTATAAAAAGGAATCCAGGATAGGGAGATGGATGAGGGGATTATAAAGCTAATGCAATAGGATTTCAAAGAGTCAAATTGGCAGAAGATGGTTTTCGGAGATCCCTAGGACTAGGATTGTGGATCTTGAAAGATGAGGCTTGGTGGATTGATTGGATTGGTGGATCCCTAAGACTAGGATTGTGGATCCCTAAAGCTAAGAGTGATGATTGATTCTAAGAGATACGGTTGCACAAGCTAGGGTAGGAGAGACAGATGTTGGATATGGATGGGGGATAATGGAGATGAAGAGATTCCATTGAAGCTTTTTGAGCAGGGGGATACTTCAAAGAGAAGTACCACCATTTAGTTGAGCACTAGATTTGCTATAGGATGGTTGGTTAATTGCCAAGGTTACCAAGAACATCAAGTCCTTTTCACCAACTATCCAAAGGACTGACAAACTGACTCAAAATGAACACGCAAGGATTGCCCCAGCATCACACATGATTCCTAAAGGAAGCAGCATGGAACTGACACTGGGTAAACCACAAGCAGAAAAGAAAAAAAAACCAAAGACCTGATCAAGACCTTATGCTCAGATTGCCCCTTCGTAGTATACCATGATATGGAAGATCATGGCAACCTTGAGGAGGGAACAAAAGGATTACTTGGAAAAGATATTTCAAGACCCAAAAGGGAAGATTCCAAATCGAAAGAAATTGAAAATCCAAAAGAGAATTGTTTGCCAACGAGATGGGTAGGACAAGGTACTAACGGACCAAGATCAAACATGAGGGAAGCTATATCCTACAAGGATCTATCGGAGAGCACCTAAGCTGATGGATCTAGATGAGTGATCCGTCTGACAAGCTAAACTAAGAAGGATAACACTTTGGTGATAAGAGATCTAGTTAAAGGATGCATTGGAATAGCTAACCAAGGGTTGTGTGATGTGTGCAAGATGCTGATTAAGGAGGAACTAACATGAAAGCTAGATAGATATAATGGTACTAAGCTAAAGAGGATGTACAACCTAACGGACCAAGATATTTACAAGTGGGCTAAATCAAGATATGGTACAAGCTAACAGACCAATGATAGGTATGATACAAATGGATAAAAAGCTCAAGATGAGAGGATAGCGAGATGGCTCAAGTTGGTGCAAGAGGCAGAAGCTAAGGATGAGGTGATAAAGAAAGATATGGATTTGACAAGATGCATCCAATGATGATAATGGGGACAATGCTAAGGTTGGTGGTAGCTGAACGGATAGATGGTGCTGGAGTGAATGGCTAATGAGAGAATGACATTGGATTTGCATGAGGATAGCCTAGAGTGGGATACTAATGACAAGGGAGGATGGACAAGACAAGATCTCCAAGGAATACAGTGCCCCTAGTCAAAAGATGACATGTGGAAGGAGGTCTTACGATGGATGTGATAGGATTCAAGCTAGGATGGAAAAGCGGAAGGCGCTAGGGAGATGGATGATAGCTGGGATGATTGGCTGAAGCTGCAGAAGATTAGTGGATGGTGTGAGATGGAAGCTGGAGGATGGAGGATAAGTGTATAGATTGGAAGATGGAGTTGGATGTCAAGATGCAACCAAAAGCATGAGGATGATAGGCTAAGCTGGGGATGGCTGGATTATGCATGATGCTTGTTTACCAAGTTTTCATCATGGTACTTGTCGAAGGTGCTTGAATTGCCAAGTTTTCACCAGTGGACGCTTTATTTTCCTTTATTTTTTTTGACTTTTTGACTTTGGACTTAGCTGGAATGATTTTGGCTTTCTTCAGCTATTTTTGGCTTTTTTAGGATTTTTCACTGGCTGTTGGAATGTTCAATTTTGTTGCTAGCTGTTGATGCACCGGATGTGTGATTTATGCAATAGATTGGATTAGATTGATGGTAGATGGAGGGATGAAAAGGCTAGAAAGGAGCATGAGATGGGGATGTGTGCAGGATCAACATTGGCACATGTTGGGATAGGTGTGAAAAGAGCATATGGGGGATAGATGGTAGATGCGGGCTTGATGGAGGATTTTTGGAAGCGCGCTTGGGGATATAGGCACCCAAAATGGACTTAGGAGATGGGGGACACAAGTCACTAGATGGGGGATTAGCAATGGGGGATGCCATTATGCATTGGGTTTCAACTTTTTTCTTTGGGATGCACATGGTTTTGGATTTTCTTTTCATAGGCTTTTGCATTGTTTGGCATTCTTTGATTGGATTTTTCCTTTTTGGAGTATGTCTTTTAGAATAGACATATGATTGCCTAGGATGTGGATTTTTAGCTTTATGCATTTTGAAGTTGGCATTCACATTGTTGTGGTAAGCTTTGGGAAGATGGTTAGGAGAAGCTTTTTGAGATGGAGAGGATATGGAAGAGCATGTAGGGGGATGATGGATGATGTGCCCTGATATGTGCCTTTGTTGATCTTACGTAGGAATGGATGGAATAGGATTTTTATGATGGCTGATAGGAGGATGGAGGATGGTAGATTTTGGGACATAGGGACCCAAAATGGATTTAGTGGATGAAGGGGGGATATGGTAGGTTGTTTTGGGTTGCAAAGATGGTGGAGGGGAGATGACATAAGATTTATTGAAGGAATGACGGGTGGATGGCATGGTGGGCCTCGAGATAGGCTTGGTTTGGGGATGGTGTGTACCAACACTTTTAGATGGTGAGCCTTTGGATACATATCCAAGACCATGAAATCCTAGATTTTTTTGTGCAATAATAGGCTTTCTGATTCCTTTCTCTTGTGGTCCTAAACCTTGACCTTGATAATGCCATCGATTGAGCATTTGAACAAGTTGAGGAAACTTTTTGCAAGAAATACTAATACTAATATGTTAGTAAGAAATACTAATTTATTAAGAGAACAAAGCATTAACTAACAAAACTAATATAACATATAAGAGAGACTAAAGAGAAATCTCTAATTAGGAATGTGAGCCAAATGAATGGACTCTCCCAATAGGAATTAGCTCTTTGCTTGGTAGATGAGTCTATGTAAATGATTGGTATGTATGCTCAAGGATTCTCAAACTATGCTTCAATGGAGATGGAAAATGGAAAATTGGTAACTTTGTGAGCTCTCAATTTGGCATTATAAGGGTATGGTAAAAGGCTTTGTTTCTCAAACTAGCATTATAACTTTGGCTTAAAAGTTGTGATAAAATGGCTTGACAGGGGATTCAATTTATAGGCAAAGGGCTTGAGGGATGAAGGTCTATGATGCAAGGAGAGATGAAAGCTTAAGGAGGGCTAGGATGCACTCAAAAGGGAGCGCATGGATTGTGCTTGTTTAGCACCAATCAGGGAGTGACACAGGTCACAAGGTGAGTGGATGGAAGGAAGGGCAAGGATGAGTCAACAAAGGAGGCTCAAGGGATAATATCTTCATAAAGACCCTTCATAAATGGCTTGTAAGAGTAATGAATGGACTTGTAAGAGTCTTTATGGCTTTGTAAGAGCATTCATGGTTGGGTGGTTGGGATATTTTGGAGGGAGTTGAGATTGTTGACTTTGCTTGTTTTAGGAAAGTCTTAAGCTTGCTTAGGGAATGTGACAAGGTTAGGGGGGGATTAGGCTTGGGTTTAGGATTAGATTAGGGATGTTAGAGATATGCAAGTGGATGGCATTTAATGAGGGTGGGTGAGTTAGTAGCTAAGCTTGGTTAGTATGGGTGGATGGGGTGGATTAAGCTAAAAAGGGGGTTTAGAGATAGGCTTAGGAAGAGGATAAAGTCCTTCTAGAAGAGTCTAGAACTTCATAAGGTTTTGAGGATAAATAAAGTTTATTTATCTCAAGGGCTTGGGTTGAGGAGATATTTATTAAAACATAATTAATAAATATGAGGGTTAATATTTAATCTTAATTAAGTATTTTGAGTTGGGATTAAGGGTAGAAAATGATCAGATTAGCCTTTAATCGAAATTAAAGAAGGATTGGAAGATTTTGGAAGAGGTTAGTGGTCTTAAGGAAATTGGCCAAGTTTGGGCAAAAAATAATTTTTTATTTATTTTGAGATTTTTGGTCAATTTATTAATTAAGGAAATTGGCCAAGTTTGGGTAAAAAATAATTTTTTATTTATTTTGAGATTTTTGGTCAATTTATTAATTAAATAATTAATAAATAAGAAAATAATGTTTAAATAAGATTTAAACATTTTAGGGAGGGATTCCTTAATTAAATATTTTTAATTAAGATAAAGGGATTTAATGGCATAAAAATTAATTAATTAATTAATTAATGATGATGTCATCAGGGACTTTTTTCAGAAAATAAAAATATTATTTTCTAAAGGATTTTTAGGTGTCTACACATAGCAGCACATTTTTGGGAGTGGTGGTGGATGATATTTGACCATCCACCATACTCTAACCATGAGGTGCCCATGTACTTCCTTAGGAATTTATGGGCTGAGTTTGAGTTGGATTTGAAACCCAACTATTTTGATATGAAAGCATTTTAGGGGGTTGGTAGAGGGATGCTTCAGGATAGGTCTAGGGCAAAGCTGAGTGATAGAATGAGAAACCGCATGCGAGCTGAGCCCCTTGTACCTCTTCCTATGCTTGTTGTGCCTGCTCTTCACCATCATCATGCAATTTCATATGCTTTTACCCATTTGAGTGCCCTTTCGAGCAATTTAGTATAGCAGTGGATGCAGGCGGTACATGCTCCTCCACTTGGACATGTTTGTACTAGCTGTGGAGGCATATGCATAGGCCCCTAGAGTGATCTTGGTGTAGCACACTATGGCCATTATGCTGAGGGTGCAAATTTTGATGATGATGTATACGCTGCCCATGGTGATGGTAGTGACAAGATAGATGTGTCATCATTTGTTGACCTCATGCAGCAGGGAGAGCCTGGAGAGAGTCAAGAGCAGTAGGTAAAATTTTAATTTCAATATAAATATAAAGTGTACATAATTATATACTTTCTACATACATGTGTAATTGTATTAACTATATTAATTTGTACTTTTCAAATAACAGAGGATGGATGACATTGTTCCTCCTAGGAGGCAGTAGAGTCTTTTTCTGAGATCTACTAATGTTGGCGTCCCTTATATAGTATGCACTTTGAATTACACTGTAAAAATGTACATTCAAATTTGAATTTAATAACATGTGCTCATATGTTCTTTTTATTTTATTTTGTAGGGATTGTCTGCATCTACACATACTGATGTTAGTACAAGTCCTACTCCAATTACTACTAAGGCACAACATCAAATACATGTGGTATGAACTTTTGACTAAAGACAAATAATTTGTATTATTTTTATGTATGTACATTATTAATAACTTATAATCTGAACAATTTTGACTCACATGTATATATATTTTATGTGTTTTGATTTTACAAATAGGAGCATGGATATCATACTCATCCATACAAGCCTCGGTATAGTCTATTTTTGACTCCATCTTATGATTATCGTGCTAGCATACCTGTAGACACATCTATGACATTGGCTACCAATCAAGTATGATATATACATTATATATACATGTTTAATTTATAGTGTATAAAATATGTAGTGTACAAATTATGTACTTTGTAATTATTCATGTATATTTAATTTTGACTAAACATTTATGTATCCATAATTTTAGGACTACGTCACCACGAGTGTTGCTGAGAGCACATGACTTAGCCAGATGGAGGTACCTACATCATCATTTGAGGTCAGTATTGTGATTTATGTACATAATGTATAGTTCATTATGCTCTAAAATCAAATTTAAGAAATGTATGTACAATTTTTTATCATGCTTGCGTATGTAGTACATATATTACTATGTTTCACCATGTTTTAAGTATATTCAAACCATTTTCTTTATTCTGACATATTTTATTCATGAACATATGACACATTTTGTAAGTATATATGCAAGATGAACAATAATTTTAACTATCTATAGAGCATTATTGGATAAATATCACAATCAAATTTATGCATTGAGATTCATACAAATAAAATTGACCTACTCGATTAAAAAATGTATTGATAACGTACCTAACAATGTATCATAAGTGATCTTAATGTGTTGTTTGGTAATGTAAGACTCATTATCACCTAATAAGACCTATTATGTGGTAGTAAACATATGAATACCTATCATAACCTATAACAGACATAATGACTTATTAGGACTCCCATGTCCCCTTAAGACACACATGTATGGATAACGTACCTAACAATGTACATCATAAGTGATGTTAATGTGTTGTTTGGTAATGAAAAATATAATCAATACAATGAATACAATGAGAAATGATCTAACATATAATCAATACAATGAGTAATGATCTTTAAATTATCATGTGCATGTGACTTGTTTTTAATATTAAAATCAATAGTAATTTGAAACTTCAAACAAACATTAATTTAAACATGCTTGAATGTAAAAGTAATGGAACAAAATAGGAGGTCATTACTTAAATTGACAATTAATTTGTAATAATTTATCAAGTGCGCATACTTTTAACTTTCAAATAGAAGTAAACTCTCATTTTTGAATTAGTTTGTACAACATATTTAACAATATATGTAAGATGATGTCAATGATATATTTATAGTTCACTGAACTCATTTGAAACATAAAATTGGTTGAACACATCTCTTCAAATGAGGTCCTATAAAATAAAAATTTAAAACAAAAACACACATGTTAATAAACACATAAATTAATAGTCGAGGTATTTAAACTATGTAAATATATATGTGTAATTTGTATGTACTTACTATGTGAAATTGCACAAGATGTTGGTGTTCGATCCACTTTGACATTTAAATTTGCATAAATTGTAATTGAGACCTGAATAAGAGGTATATAAGTTCTCTAAATTGGTATTGACAACACAAACATACATGTAATTAAATTATATAAGTACATATATATATAAATAATACAATAATGAAAAAACTTACATGTGTTTGATTTAAATGTAGTCATCCCACTTTACCATCTACATCCTCTCTCTTTTATAATGCATCTATGATTTTCTTGTGCTCGTCCATTGAAATTGTCCATAATACCTTATTGGTGGGTCTCCCTTTGTATCTTTCTAATTTGATATTTGTTGCCACAACCAAATGAGAATAGTGTAAAATCTTCTTTTTGGTTTGGTAGTCTTCAAATGCTGGCAAACCATTTCTTCTTGTTAGGTATCTACGTAGCCAGGTGCCAGCTACAACAACAGACCCGATTGGATACTCAAAACCATCATCGTCTACTTGATGACATGTCATTTTTTTCTTAGGTTCCACACATCTAGCTAGCCAATACTCAATCTATTAATCATTATCACTAGGTGCAATAACAACATAAACATGTCCTAGAAGATAAGATAAAGTATAGAAACACTTTAATCACTCATGTACATATGCAAATTATATAAACTGAAGCATGAGATTGCAAAAAAATCTAATTAAATTGTGCATACCAGGTTCTATGAGGTTTGAAATACGATCATAGTTTTTTGATGCAAAAGTAACATTCTGGCCTTCATTTACTATATCATCTTCAAAATGTGTGTAAGTAGGTGCTAATGATCTTTGTTGCCAATTTTCAACCCATTCTATATTCTCACATTCTTCCCATTCACCTGCAAGACAAAATTGACAAAAACAAGCAAGCTCCCTTATCCATATAGTCCAAGTGTTAGAATCTGAACTCCTAAATGAATGCCATTTAGCTAAACCACTAATTGTATCACAATAATATCTTGAAGGGATATTATTTTCTTCAACTAGGTAGAAGAAACATTTGATTGTAGAGTTTTTACTTGATCCCATGTATAAATATTTTTTACACCATTCGACAATCTCATGTGCATTTTTGAATTTAGCTTTTTCCTCAAATTTTAATTACTCTTTACTAAGGGCTCTCTTCACACATGCACCAGCACCATCATGTTCTCATTTACCATGTCTAGCCTCAAAAAAACTCCACACATGTTGGATGTTAGTTTGCTTATGTGTCCTACTCAACCAATAGAACATTCTAGCATTCTTGAATTGTCCTATACAATTATCTAACCATATCCAATGTTGTGTCATTTGAATTTTTCTCTCTTTTAAATTATCATAAAAGACCTTGAAACAATGTTGGACAAACTTAGATGAATGGAGTTTATTATCACTTAAATAAAAATGGTACTCTCTCAATATTTTCTGATCCTCCTCTGTACTATCAGGTGCATGCCTATAAACTATATGAACATAAATTGTTACTTGCACTGAATTGTAATATTGTGGTTGTACCCCTCTTGCGGTGCAAGCATGTAGTTCTCTGCAAATTCAACAACTGAAAGTATAGTACCAATTGGAAATGTATTCTTAAATATGTGAAATTTTCCATTAAGCCATCTAGAATATTGAGAGTGTTTAACATATTTTGGTATGATCACACTCTTAAACTCATCCATAAATGCATGACAACTAACTTTATTTGTAACTAGATCACACCTTCTTCCAAACTTCCCATCCTTCAATGGATATTCAATAGTTTTGAATCTTTTTACCTCAACTAATTGTTGTCCAAAAGTAGTCAAAGCATTTTCATGCAAACATTCATCTAACAAAGAAAGATTGCTGCACATATCACATGTACTAGAAAGACATGCATTGAAAAGAAAGTATTGATCATTAGGTGGCTTACAAAACAAACCTGATATGAAATCTTTTATAGTTTGAGGTGGTATTTTTATACCACATTCTTGCAACATTTCTTTACTATGCATGGTACCACGTATAGATTGAAATACATCATAATGGTAATGAAATTGAATATGAGTTTTACAACAACATGTGATTCTTTCCTTGTTAATCCTTACATACCATGGTTTACACTTTTCAAAAGATCTTTGACTAATGGTACTATTTAATACCTTACCATCTACAAATTTTTTAAACAATTCAGTTTGAGTCATGTCCAAAAGGTGTTTAGGATGTGGATCACATATTTTTGACCCAATTCTTAATTTAAGAACGTCTCTTGAATTAGGTGATACTCTTGTAGTATCATGCCAAAACTTTTGAATCAAACTTTTGATTTCACTAGTAAGTTTCATATCACATCTCGGGAGTCTACCACTAGAAGTCCATAAAATATTTGTTGGATCACATTCAAAGTTAACCCTTCTCTTTATAGCTCTTTCTAAAGTCTTACGATTCACATTAAGATATCCACTTATTTTGGTAATCAATCTTTTGTCAAATGTTGATTTGTTAACTAAAGTTGTTGTTATTGCTCGTCATGCTGCATTCTTATCTTTAGACTGACTTCTCTTTCCGATAACATCAAAGGCACTAGCAATAGTGGATACAACTTATTTTAAAGACTCATTTTTTTTCTTGTGTTTTGCATGCATTCCCAACCTTCTCATCACTTTTTGCATTTTAGACATTTTAATTAGTTGCAACATTAGCTGACATTGAAACCCAAATTTCTTATTATAAAAAAAATGCCTATACAATCTATTAGCATGTGTCCTAATTTCTCTCCATGAAACAAATCCCTCAAGATTATCTAACACATCATTAGGAATATGAAAATTATGTTCAGACACTTTACTATCATCCTGACATGATTGTTCAGTAATTGGTGTTTCTATGTCTACATTCATGCAATTTTTATTTTCAGACACTTTATTATTTTCACTATTATTTGGAATTTGAATATCATTTTCAAATTTTCTTGGCATCTCTTTTGGGACAGGCATTTCAATTGGAGTGTTTTGTGCATGATCGTTTGACAATTGCTTCTCATGAAGAAAATCTAAATCATTTAAATCATAACCTGCTTCTAAAAAATCACCAATTTTATCACGAGAGACAATTCAAGGGTTTGGAGACACACCTGTATTGAATGCATGATTAGAATGTGCACCTGAATTTTTTTGTATTGGGTTCTCTTCTTTGACTTCTTCATCCATCGTGGTATCTTCAATGTCTTTCTCCTTTGAAACATTGTTCAAGTCTCTAATTCTCTATTTTCTCTCTCGTTGACGTTGTGCTTCATTCTTTTTATTTGCTGCAATCTCCCCATCTGTCAGAACTCTTGATTTCTTCTTTCTTCGTTGTTTTGATCCCATGTTTGCACCAATTTTGAATTTGAATTAGTAGCCTGCAAATTGTATAAGAGGACAAGAAAATAGAATAAGCGTGACAAAATTCAATGTTGCAGGTCGAAACTGTTGTTCAATCATTTCAATCATTGAAATTGGGTCAGTGGGGCAGCTTTTGGGACCCAACAGGTACATCAAAAATAAGTACCCAATTTCTTAAAAATCGGGCACCCGATTCTTTAAAAATTGACTACCCGATTTTTAAAAAGTCAGTATAGCAGTTCAAAGCAATCGGGCACCCGATTTGTGAATTACAAATCAGGTGCCCGATTCGTGAGACATGAGCGGGAATTTGGTATGGCTCCTGACTTTTGCATGGGGTTTTTTCTTGGGGAAAGGCATGGCATAGGCTTGGTCCCACCAAGCCATGCCTTTGTGCTCCTTTTTTTTTCAAAGGCATTTAATCGACAATTTCTAGTATTGTCGTAATTTTTCTATAGTCATTCCTACTGAATTTTTTGACGAGACAAAAACTCATTATAGGCCTTGTTGTTCTAATTTCAAAAATGTAAATTTTATAGTGTTATTAGCTTATTTTCTATTTTTCCATTATTTTTTAATCAAAACTATCTCCTAAACGTTAAAAAGTGACATTCACTAAAACTTTAATAACTTTTTTATTTTATAATTTTTCTTAAATTAATTTATATTTCATCAATCTACATACAATTCTTTTGATGTTGAAAAAAAAATTGAAAAAAGTGAGATTTTGATCAAATTCTGTGGTCCGTACATGAGAGGTTTTAAAATTTACCTTTATAGCCAATTAATAATTAATAATAATAAAATATTCAATAAAAAATTAAGAAAAAATATTGTCATCAATCTTAGGTGTATTAGGTAACTCCCTTTAAAAGGATTTGCAAAAATTCATTTATTTGTGTCAAATTATGGTGTCCATACACGAGCATAGTATGGTCCTAAAATAGACATTTTGAAAAAGTGGTTTTTAAAGATCCATACCAAAAAAATAATCTATCATATGGGTGCACAAATAAATTACATATTCAAAAACTAGATTCTGAACACTAAAAATTTTATTTCTGGAGTTTTTTAATATTCAATCTCTAAATACCTCAAATTTTGACATCAATTGACAAAAAATTTCAAAAACAAGAAAAAAACTTCTACTTTTTGGCCAAAAGTGAGACCCAACTTCTTGCACTAACCCTGATATTTGTTTTCGAATCATTTGGTTAAACTAGGAATTCATATAGTTTCATTGATTAGAAATTGTATTCATCATAAAATAATAAATACAAAAAAAAAAATATTTTGTGGTTACATTTTAGTAAATTTGTGCAAATTGGTGGGTACTAAATCAAAGGCTTCCTTGTGAACATTCACTTTAATCGTAAATTAATTTACCTAGTAGGTTGAAAAACAACCATTTGGAACCTTGAAGTTGGTAATTGATTAGCTTTCCAATAGAGAATTTGAAAGGATTTCTATTATTAAGCATCATGAAAAATAAGTTTTGGTCAACAAAAGTGGTGCTAGAAGGAGTACCGAAAAACCATTCTACCAAAAAACCCAAGTTGTTGTTTGAAAGTTATGTAATTTTTAGAAGTTCAAAATTTCTCTAAGTCTCTCATAGTTAGAAGGTGCACTTTTTGAAGGTGCTCTTTCCAGAGGTGCACTTTTCAAGGTGTTCTTTTTCAAGTTGTGCTTTTTAGAGTTGCACTTTTCCAAAATAAACACAAACTAGAAGATCATGATCCATCATCTCAATTTTAGCAAGATTTAACATCTTCACCTAGTGGACATGAGTTCCTAGAACTTAGTCACTTTCAAAAACCTCATGATGATAAGGGGATACCAGGAATTCTAACACTCCCATTTCAAATTTCATCATCTTCCTTAGTTCTACTTATGAACTTACCTCCACATATTGTTCCACCTAATCCTCCATCTATGGATTTCTTTGCAAAGATATTAGATTCACCGATCAACTTGCAAGGTCCACTATATGAACTTCCCAAAAACCCTAAGAAATTCTACCCAACTAAGGATCACATCAAGGTTTTCAAAGAAATATACAATCAAAAATAGTTTCAACAAGAGACTAGGGTCCTTTTTCTATTCTCATAGACATTGGGAGAGGTTGTATTTAACCAGTATGTGAATATTCCACCAGGACCTATCCAAAATTGGGCAATTTTTGAAAAGTTGTTCCTAGATCAAATTCAAAACATTCATCAATCCAATTGTGATACACCACCAGTTCATAACTATCAAAAGGGATCTTGAGGAAATCATCACATGCTTCAATCATTACTTTCACATTGCATACCATAAGTTGGAAACCCCTTACACCATACTAGTTGGGGCTGCAATTTAGATTTATCTAAACTCTATGGACCACCTCAATACTATCTTCCTATGGTGATTGGCTACTATAGATATTGAAACATTAGAAAAGTTCTTTGAAGAAGTCACCTTTATTGAATAGGCTAATGCTAATGGAGGAGGGATGATGGTTCCAACTTATGTTAGTATGGAAGTACTACCATACCATCCCCAAGTCTAACTGATGCCTAGTAAATTTATCCTATTAACTCTAGCCCTACTATAATAGCCACTAGTAGTGCCAACTCCAGTGATAAGTTACCTAGGATTTGAGCCTCCAAAAGATTCCTTATTTGAGAAAAAGGCAGTGCCATCTACTAAGATAGAAAATGCCATAGTTGAACGACATCAAATGAAAAAGACTATGTCTTAGATAATCAATGAGCTGAATCATGTGAGGTTGTCACAAGGATAGAGTAACACTTTCCAAAGAAAAAATGTGGCCCCTTACAACAATAACTATGGTCAAAATTAAAAAAAGAATTTTAGAGGAAATAATAATGTAGGGAATAATTTCAACCCACTAGATCATAATAACAATTTCCAGAAATAAAATCAACAATGGAATACCCATAAAAATAATGGAAGTATCCCTACAAACAATAATAATAATGTTTAGTTCATGGACATCGATCAACTAGACACAAGTTAAAACATACCCAATTATGGTGGCTCATATTTTCATGGAAATTAAGAAGTGAACTAGAATTCACAGTGCACTAATAATGAGTCCCCTATTCAGTTCAATGCCTTGTTAGTATCCTATGATTCTCTACAGAACACTAAAATAGGAGACCAAGTCAAAGATGAATTTGTATTTCTCTTCAATCAAGAATCATACCCTAAACAGGTTGAGATATTCTCTTTTTGGAATGACAACTAAAATACTTACAAATTATAGAACCAAAGGGAACTCATGGCTAATGGAATTCCCCCCTGATTTTTTGGTTGAGCAAATAATTCTGCCACTTGTGAGAGCACCATTTTCTGGACAACCAATTTGGAACCAAGGAAATATACCTACAATACTAAGGAATCTTGCCTAGCCAATTAAAAAATATAGTTTGATTATAGAGATAAAAGGACCAAGGCCAATATCTCAATGTATGATATGATGCAAAGTTATCCTACTCAAAGAGAAGCACTATTTAAAAATCTTGATCATACAAAGACAATGCCTAGCGTAGGCCCTCAGAAGATAGTATTGCCATAGGTTAAAATCTCTAAGGCTATGCCTACCATGCATAAGGAAAAAACTGAATCTACCCCTCTCTTTTTTTGTCTTAGAACATTTGGAAGAAATTTTCACAATTTTCTCATAGATTTGAGAGATTCTTGCAATATCATGCCACTTTCAATATCTTTGAATTTGGGAATCACCCCACAACCCATGAATCAAATAGTTATTCAACTTGATAAAATATAAGTGAAGGTCATATGAGTGTTGAAAGATGTTTGTATATAGTTGACTTCAGACCCCTAGATCCAAGATATCATAGGCATACATGTGGTAGACATTACAAAAACATATGAACTATTACTGAGTCAAGAATGGACATGATGCCTAAGAGGATGGTTCTCAACTAAGTTCACCCAAATATGGCTACCTTTGAAGGGATTGAACAACCAGATTAAAATAGATGTTGAGCCAAAATTAAACACAATGATCATAGAGTACAATGCTTTGAATGAAGTAGCATCTCTTTTGTTAGACTTAGGCTCTTACAAGGTAATGGATCTTGACATAACTTTAGTTGAAAAACCCAATAATATGAATACAAAATCACTTAACCCTACCCAACAAGAATAAATTGTGATGTAATTCATAAATAGAAAGGTTGTGAATTTATAGTCTTTAGGGGAAGAAGATCTGAATACATTTCTCCTTCCAAGCTTTTGTAGGTTGCATAAGGTGAGCCATTTAGAGTTTGAATGTTCAAACTATCAAGAAGTAGTTTCTTAGGTACTAACTTAGATAATAGACTCGACAACTAGTCAAGCCACAAGTAAAATATCCAAAGGTAATTCAAGTCCTATGTGCACATCTAAAGTCATGAATAATGAAGAGGAGATGACAGAAGATATAAATGCATCAAAGAGTGACACCTCTTTAGATGGGGGAGATTTATCTTCTCCTCCACTGGGGATGATTAAAGTTCTTAAAATGAGATACATTGTGAAATGTCAAGCATTGACCTTGGTGGTTGTCTAACCTAAACCACAAATTGATAAAATCAAAGAGTTTATTGGGGAAATCAAAGATGAACAAAAGAAATGAATAATCCCTATATCAAAAGAAATAGTAGTCACTCATCAATCCTAACATGTGAAAGGATGCAATTGGTCTTGAAGAAATAGTCCTTCAAAGTCCAATTAAAAGAAAAGCTTCGAAAAAATAAACAAAAGTGAAGAAAACTAAAAGAATAACCAATATGGATGCTCAGGTTTGATGGTTCCAAAAGTAAATTAGAAGCCAAAGTAGGTAGTTAACTAAGTAATCCAAAAGGTGGGTCTTTTTATGTTGCATATCATTTAAAATTCATAAGTACTAACAATGTTGTAGAATATGAATTCTTGATATGAAAACTTCTCTTTGTATTAGAAAAGGATGTAAAAGCTCTCATAATTAAAGGGGACTCTCATTTAGTGATCAACTAGTCAAATTGATCTTTTCTTGCAATGACAGAAGACTACTTGCTTACTAAAAGAGAGTTTGGGACTTGATGGAAGATTTGAAAGCCCTCAACATAAGACCTATTCCAAGAAAAAGAAATGTAGTAACTGACACCCTTGCAATCTTAACAAGTGCATTACAACCGATTGAAAGAATGAAACTCAAAAGGTTTTTAGTAGAACTAGTGGTTTCCTTGTCTATTTTGAAGAACATTACTAACTTCTATGTCTTCCAAGATGATCAACATATTTTGGAATTCATTATGTGAAATTTTTTTTTCAAAGGACAAGAAATTGATGACACACCCAATGACAAACTCGAAGAAGACGAACTCAAGGATAAAGATGGGATCATAAATTTGAAAAATAATATACTAAGTGGATGGTAGAGTTGGAATGTATCTTTGACCAAGATGAGTCATCATGTGCAAGAGAACTATTGAAGAAAAGGGAATTGAAGAATGTGACTCTTATAATTTAGGCATGCAAGAAAACCCTAAGTTGGTGAGAATCAAGAAGGCGTGTAATTCCCAAGAACAAGAAATTATGCTCTAGTTACTCATAGAATATAAATATTTCATTGCATTGAGCTATGAAGAACTCAAGATATATGATCCTGACATGATCACTCATGATATTTTGTTAAATCCTGATGTTAAGCCTTTTTGTCAAAGGCAAAGAATGATAACCCCATTATTGGACCATTGATAATGAAGGAGGTCCATAAAATAATTGATGCCAAGATTATCTTTCTAATCTAACATTCTACATGGGTTTCCAACTTGGTACCTATAAGGAAAAAGAATGGAGAGCTTCGCCTTTGTGTAGAGTTCTGAAATTTGAATTAGGAATCCTTGAAAGATAACTACCCCTTTTGTTCACTAGATGAAGTATTAAAAATTGTAAATAGATCTAAGATGATGTCCTTTCTAGATGGATATTTAGGATATAACTAAGTAATGGTAGATGAGGAAAACAAATCAAAGACTGCATTCACAACAAAATGGGGAATATTTGCATACAGAAGAAGGCCCTTTGGATTAATCAATGAAGGAGCTACATTTCAAAGAGAAATGGATGAGGCATTTAAGGGATTTATAAACAAATACATAGTTACCTATATGGATGACTTAATATTCTTTTCAAAAGAAAGGACTACTCACATTGCTGATCTAAAATAAGTTTTCACCTGATGTCAAAAATACAATATATCTCTTAAGCCTAAGAAATGTTCATTCAAAGTTACCAAAGGAAAGCTATTAGGCCACATCATTTTTGAATTTGGTATTTCAATTGATCCTAAAAGGATATAAGTAATTATGAAGTTATCACCTCTCCATAGTTGGAAAGAGCTTAAAAATTTCTTTGGGAAAATCACCTTATTACGCAAGTTCGTTAGTGGGTTTTTTGAGATAGTTCACCCTCTTGGTGACTTCATAAAGAAAGGAGAAAAAATTGATTGGGTTCTTGAAGTCGATAAATCTTTTGAAGATATCAAACTACTCATTTCTACTACCACAATGCTTGTAAGTCTTGGTTATGAGTTACCTTTCAAAATCTATTATTTTTCTTCAGAGCACTCATGTGTAGGAATTGTCACACAAAAGAAAGATAAAGAAGATGAGAGACCCATCACATTCATGAGTTGTGAGCTGAAGAATGTTGAATTGAACTATGCTAATCTTGACAAACAATCATAAATGCCCTGATAAAGGTAGTCAAGAAATGTTTCCACTACATACTCAGGAGTAAGGTATATGCTATTGTGTTGGATGATGTAGTCAAATCATTACTATTGCAAAATGAGTTAGGTGAAAGATGAGGAAAATGAATGACCATACTACAAGAGTTTAACTTAGAGATTCAACCAATGGAACTAGTGAGAAAACAAGGATTGACCAAGATGATAGCTAATAGTGAAGAACAAATCATAGTGTCTCTAGTAGGCACTAATGAAGGAAAAACCACATATGTTTTATACCAAGATATTGTATTTTATCTCTTGCAAAATCAATACCCTCATTGGATGAATAGCTCCCAACATAGATGACTGAAAATGAAATGTGAATCCTACATGATTCAAGATAGAAAACTCTAAAAGAAAAACTATGAATTTATTTGAAATCTTTAGGATGTCAAGAAGCAAGAAAGGTGCTAGAACACTATCATGATAAGTATGCCATTGGAAATGGATTAGTGGAGGCTATGACCCATTGGATTGTCAGATTAGGATACTTTTGGCTTGCTATTTTCAAAGACATGTTTGAACATGTACATTCCTATCAAACTTTCCAAACAACTGCCAATAGAGAAGGAAACCCAACTATTTCATTGCAACTAGTATTTGAGGTACACCCCTTTGCAAAGTTGGGTCTCGACTTTATTAAGCATGTAAATCCACTATCATCAATAGAACATATGTTTTTCGTCATGGCTACAAATTATTACAAATGATGGACTAAAGTTGAAGGTTTTAAAAATTGCATAGAAAAAGTGGTCACTAACTTCTTAGAAGAACACATATTGACTAGGTTTGAAATGCCATTCTTCCTAGTGTGTGATAATGAGTCATCTTTTGCATCAAATTTTTCTTACTCAATGGACATTAGAAAATCAAGTCATAATCAAATTCCCATCCAATTATTATCCCTAAGGGAATAACATGGCTGAGTCAACCAACAAGAATTTGACTACTATAATGCCCATTCATAATTCACTTTTCTATTATGATTGCCAAACTCTTTTAGGTTAATTTTATGCATTAATTAATTTTAGAGATACTGGATTTATAGTTTGATGATATTATCTCATGAATTGGATTAGTGATATATCTTTGATGATTACTTGGTTCACTATATTTCACGTGTTTTTCCATTATTGCGGTTGCTAGTGCATTAATGGTGTTTTTAGTGATGACTATTTCATATTCATAATGATGCATTACTAAACATGAGCATTTGATGTTTGAATTGTGATTTTTATTATACTTGCCCCATACTTGCATGTGTATGGTGCACGTGTCTATTTTATCTTTCTATCTGACATGTTTGATGTGGTTAAGGGAGGGAGTCGTAGTCACCTGCTAGTCAGGATCTACATGATGTACTACTCCTTGCCATTGCATGTTTAGTTTAGAACATGAACATGCTCATCTTTTATGTATGATGTAGGTACCAAGCATCAACTTCCCTAAATTGTCAAGATGAGCATGCCCTATTACAATACTCAAATGGTGAGAATGAGAAGGTAATGATCAGATCCAATCCCAAAAATAGCATTAATACTCTTCCTACAAGGAGGACTTGGAACAAATTGTCTACCCTTTTTAAAAACCATGAGTCTTTTGTGTGTATGTGGTTTGATTCTTTCTTTGGTTGTTCCTCCTTATGCATTTCTTGAAGTTTGACTTGGTGATTTGCCTAATAGATTAGTTATTTATGATTCTTGGATCGATCATTAATATTGAATTTTTAGATGTTATTTAATTTAAAAGTGAAAAAATCTTAAAATAGGATGATCTTGTATTTTTAAAATTATTTGGATTAAATGAATTTTTAGTTAAATTAAAAGTTTTAATTTAAATGTCTTATTTTAGAAAACTATGATTAAAAGGATTTTAAAATAAAATATTAAATATTAAACTCTAATTATGGTGTAGCATTATTAATTAATTAATAGAGAACTAAAATTCGTGGCATTTAAATAATGCACTTAAGTTATCTTTATTAATTAAATAATCATAAAATAATTTTTCAATTAAAAGTGGACTACTTGTGCATGAAAGAAATAATTAAATAAAGTACTTATAGTTTTAGAGCTGGTGGAAAAAAAACCCCTAAAATGTAATTAGAGTTCTATACTAGAGTCCTTTCAAGTCATTATTATACACACAGGTTTTCGAGAGCAAATTTTAGATTTGGGAAAAGAAGAAATTTCTGGTAGCTTGAAGGGTTTCATTTCAGCAAGGTTTTTCAATAGGTTGTAGATTGTTAGCATCAACATGAGATAGGATTTCAAAATAACTAAGGTTGAATATTTTAGTTGAAAGGATCTATTTGTTTCATGTTTTCTAGGTGCTTGAATCCTATTTGTTATTCTAGATTATTTTCCCAAAACTATATGAATGGAATTATAAATTTTAACTATTTTTCCAAAAAAAAATTTTAGGGAGAAAACAAGTTTTGAGGCTAGGGTTTGATTTGGAATTTTACTTAGCTTGAATTTACAATTTGATTTAAATATCCTTGTACTTTTTTTCAATTTAAAAATAAATAAATTTGACTTGCTAGAAATTATGCTCAAATCCGTACCTATACTGATTTTAAAAATAATAATATACATGTTTTTTTTTCTATTAGATATAAGAGTTTCAGAAACAAAAGAGCAACCAAAGTACCACCACAAAAATCAACAAGGAGGCCAAGCCTCACTAAGGAAGAATAGATTCAACTATACAACATAACAAAAAGAGGAGAAAGACTAGCTAACTAAGAACATCATAGTAATTGACCACCCAGGCAGTCCAACCTAAGGGACCCTCCATCCAAACAACACTTTTACATTCTTGAATCTGCATCAGCCTGAATAAATCATCCTTTCTAGCATTCACTTTCTTACGGATTTCTCTATTTAGCCTAATGCAAGCTTGCTCGAAAGCTTGCAGATCATCCAAGGTTCTACGCCATTGGTATCCATGCTTAAAAGTAGCATGCCCATCATGAAGGAACTGTCTCATCTTGTCTCGCTCGATTAGCATAGTAGCTTGCACCTGCAAGGAAATTTTAAAATAAGTGAGCTTTCAAAAAAATTCAGTAAGGTCCCTTGGCTTACCTTGGTATCTTTCCTCATTCCTACATTTCCAGATCTGCCAAAGAATGTTAGATGACAATATATTCCAAAATAAATTGGTATCTTTAGGAAGACCATTAATATGAGCAGTGATAATATCAAGAATATTAACATCAATAGGATAAACAATGCCAAACATTCTCCATATTTCTTTAGCAAAAGTACAATCTAAAAGAATATGTCTACCAATTTCAGGAACTCTGCATAAATTACAAAAATTAGAATTAGATAAATCTCTCTTAATAGGTAGCTTGTCCAACATGACTAACCATCTGAAGCATCTAATTTTAGGCTCAACAGAATTCTTCCACAAGATATCAAAGTATTTTTTCCAAACATCAGCATCATAAGAAGAGTACCAAACAACATTGACATGATCAATAATATTAGTATTACAATCTAGGATTTTGTATATATTCTTGGCCTTAAGCATATTTGTGACCACTCCACCAGGCCATTTACACTTTAGGTGCCTTTGAGAATCAACATGGCATATAGTGGGAATACCATTAACAGCTTGCACAATCATGTTATAAGTTCTTTTGTGGGAATCAGGGATATCATATTTATCTTTAAGCTCATCCCAAGGAGTGATTTGGTTCTACTCAAAGAGATCTATGAACTGTTTAATACCTTTCTTAGCCCACAATCTGGCAGAACACCCTTGGGTAAGGGCCAAAGGTTTACCATTTAGGTGAAGATTCCACCAAATTGATCTTTCACCATGGAGTTTATCATTACAATGAAAATCCTTGTTAGTGATGAATTTCCTAACATGGTCCCAAGCCTTCCAAATAGATCTAAAAACTACGGAACCTTGGACCATGACAGGAAAGTTACCAATAATGAGGTCAAAAAGGGGAGATTAGTCCAAGATTTGGCTTTCATAGGCACACCCCTTTCAATTTTATTTCTAACTAACACTTTCTAGGGACAGTCACCCTCCATGGATTGAAAAATCCATTTGGCAGGTAGGGCAATACCTTGAATTCTTAAGTCCTTTAGCCCAAGTCCCCCAAGGGCCTTGTCAGTGTAGCACCAAGCCCACCTAATAGAATGAATTTTATTATTACCCTTTCCATTAGACCAAAGAAATTGTTTGATGGACTTTTGAATTTCAGCAATCTGATAATTGTTAAAAAACCATGCAGAGGAATAGTAAATGGTGTAGGAGGACAACATCTTCTGGCAAACTTGAATTCTGCCTACCAGAGATAATGCCCTATTATGCCATTTTTTAAGTTTATTATCAATCTTCTCTTTAACCCATGACCACATGTCCTTGAGGGCAAGATCCACTGATAAAGGGATACCAAGATATCTAGTGATCTTATTAGGGCCTCCCCAAAGAAAATTGTATTGAGGAAACCAATTTGGGGGCTACACATCCCACCCCAAACAAACTGATTTGGCTTGAGATATTTTAGCCCCAGATATAGAACAAAAGAAACTAAGTTTATATTGCAAAGCCTTAAAATTGCTTTCTGAAAGCTCAAAGAACAACATGGTATCATCTGCAAACTGGTAATTGATGAGCTCTTCATCATTAGGAAAATAGATACCTATGACATCAGGAGATAAAGAATTATCTCTGAGAATATAGAAGAGAGTCTCCGAAGCAATCAAAAAAAGAGATGGTGCCAGAGGGCACACTTGTCTAATGGATCTCCCTAGAGAAAAAGGAGTAGAAAGAACACCATTAACTTCAACTTGAGCACAAGCATCACTAAGAAGCACCTACACAGTATTACAAAAGGAGGGAGGGAAACCAAAGGCCTCTAACATCATAAGAATAAACCTCCATTCAACCCAATCATAAGCCTTTTCAAAATCCAAAGAAGCATGGCCGAGTTTTGGTGTGAGCATTTAGACCACTCCATGGCTTCCCAACTAGTTATGAGATTCTCGACAATATATCTACCCTTGATGAAACCAGTTTGGGTAGAGTTAACAAATTTAGGAAGAATATTGACTAACCTAAGAGCCATAATTTTAGCTAAAATATTATATGACACATTAAGAAGGGTAATCGGCTTCCAATTCCTAATTAGGGTCTTATCTCCATCCTTGGGGAGGAGCTTAATGATCCCTCTATTAACATCCTATCCCAAGGAGCCAATAGACAAAGCTTCAGAGTATAAGTCATGGAGATCCTTACAGATCCAACTGATATTGGATTTATAGAACTCAACAGGAAAACCATCAGGGCCCAGGGCCTTATCATCATTGAGAGCCTTGATAGCTCCCTCAATCTCCTCAATAAAGATATCTTTAGCAAGCACAACAATATCATCCGAGTCCAACTTTTTAGGAATAAGCACTTTGCATTTATTTCTTGAAGACTCAGCCTCAGAGGAGTCCTTTGAAGTAAAAAGAGTCTTATAATAATCAACAAAAGCCTGAATAATAATCTTAGGGTCTAAAATGTCTTGATTATCAATCGAGAGTCTATCAATGGACTCTTTAATATGTTTATGTTTAAGAAGATTAAAGAAAAAATTTGAACCCCTATCCCCATGTTAGTGCCAGTGGGCTCTAGATCTGATCCTGGCTCCACGAATCCTAACTTGTTGATGCTTCCTAAGAGCATCTTTGGCAGCCATAACATAGGAGAGAATATCCAAATTGGAGGAATCCCTTTGGATGTTGTTCTCAGCTATTTGCAATTCAGAAGATAATTGTTTTTCAACAAACCTATAATCCTTAGCCTTTTTCTAACCAATGGTTTGAAGAAAAATCCTGCATGAAGAAAGGTTAGTTTTCCATCTATCAAGATGGGAAAGGTGCTGAAGGTTAATTTTATTGATACCTCTAATAATCTGCATAGTAACAAGAACATCCTCATCCATGAGGAGACTAGTGTTTAAGATGAATTTACTACTTCTAGACTTGTGTTGAAGTGGACTACTATTAAAATTAACCTTAGACAAAATAGGGTGATGATCAGAGAAAGTGGTGGCAATAACCCGAACAATATTTCCAGAGATGTCCGGAGGAAAAGAGAAAAAATACTTATTGGCATAAAACCTGTCAAGCCTGGAATAAATCCTAGCATTTCCCTGTTGAAAGTTGCACCAAGTGTGCCATAATCCAGGGTTGGTTTTCAAGTTACCAGCAATAGGATCAAAAAGATAGTTAGAATTTAAAATACTATTCCAATAGAATTTTTCATTATCCTTCCAATGAAAGGGAATGTCCCCTGACTTGTCATCCTAAGATTCAATCATGTTGAAATCTCCACCGAAAAGCCAAGGCATATCTGGGAGGTCTATAAGCCATTTCTAGAGCTCAATTCTTTCTTTAGGGTCATTTGAAGCATAAATAGCACAGACCTTGAAGGTTTTGTCATCATATTGCAAAGTAACCCACACCGCTCTCTAACAAGGAGAACATCCATTATTAGTAATATGTTTTTCCCATTTATTACTAATAAGTAGGGCAATTCTCCCTCTACCTCTCTCATGGTTAGTGCAAAACTTAATAGCATCTTTCCAAATAAAATTGAGATTGGAATCCAAAGTGAATCCCACAGATTTAACTTCCTGCATCATAAAGAAGTCTATAGAATGTAGAGAGTTTAACAATTTCTTGATAACAAACTTTCTATCAAGGGCCTCTAAACCCCTCACATTCCAAGATAGGCAATTCATTGAGACAATATGTTAGAAGTGGAGCACGCAATACCCTCTTGATCAGCTAGGACCAAAAAATTATTTGAGGAATCCCCTGGTTTATACATTTTTTTAAAAAATTATAAAATAATAATAATTTTTTTTTAAAAATTATAATAAAATATCAACACAAATAAAATTTATTGTTCGGCGAGAGTGGGACTTGTGCCAACACATCACACCTTTAGTGATCAACATGCTTCAAGCAGTCGTGTACTTAGGCATGGTTTAAAAGTATCCCTTAACCCTTTCTCACTTATTAATAGTCTTTCTTTTTTTTTAAAGAGAGTGTAAGGTTTAGAAAGATAGTTACGGCACATGAGCATTAGTTATGTATTTATTTGGTTATAAATGAGTTTTTCTTTATATATAAATGGTATTTTAAAAATATTAATATTTCTAAATAGATTTAGTTATAATATTAAGTTTATAAATTATATTTAATTTATTTTAAATTGTTTGAAAAACTAATTATTTTAATTTATGATTCTTTTAAATTATAATTTATTTATAGTTAGAAAAATTAGAAATTTAAGACATGGGTTTTAAAACTGATTTATATTTATTAAAATTAATAATTATGGTTAATAATAATTATTAGATATTTTATTTTTAGTGACAAAATTTTTTTTTTAATTTATGATTCTTTTAAATTATAATTTATTTATAGTTAGCAAAATTAGAAATTTAAGACATGAGTTTTAAAATTGATTTATTTTTATTAAAATTAATAATTATCATTAATAATAATAATTAGATAATTTATTTTTTGTGATATTTGTTAGTTGGAAGCTATTTTTTTAAATCAAGTTATTTATATGTGCATGTATGGATTTATGAACTAGAAGTTTCTTATGCAAAATATTATTATTTAATCTATTTTTAATTGTTTGAAGAATAAATAATTTTAATTTATGGTTCTTTTAAATTATAATTTATTTATAGTTAGCAAAATTAAAAATTTAAGGTATGGGTTTTAAAACTAATATATATTAATCATAATTAATAATTATGGTTAATAATTATTATTAGATATTTTATTTTTCATGATATTTGTTAGTTGGAAGTAATTATTTTAAATCAACTTATTTATATTTGCATGTATGGATTTATGAATTAGAAGTTTCTTATGCAAAATATTATTATTTTATCATTCTATGAAGAACCATGTTTGATGGCTTAGCTAAACCTTGAGATTGATTTGTTGAAAACATTTTACTAGACTTTGTATTCCTCGTGTTTTTTTATTGTCTTGTAGTCTTGTTTTGTAAATGATTTGAGTTGGTTAGATGGCATAATAGGATGTATATCAGAGGCTTTGGTGTTTTCTTTTTTTATGTTTATATGATTGGATGTCATGATGCATTTTATGCTTGAAATGAGACTTATGTTCATGAGATTTATTTTGATGAGCAATTATTGTTTACTTATGTTGGGAGAACCAACTTATTTTCGGGTTTCTTATTAAGGAACCAAGTTTGATCATTATGAGTGTTGTGGTATGGGACACAACTATGTTTTATTTTCTTAGGAGAGGTTTTTTAGGTATATGCCTTTGGGAGTGGCTTGCAGTAGGGGTCTAGGACCTAAAGATGTCAGTGCTAGGGTAACCTATTGTAAGTTATGTAATAAGTGATAATATAGTAATTAATATATTGGGAATATACACTAAAAATATAAGTTAGAGATATTTTCCTTTCCCATGCCTTGAGTGCTTGTACAAAATTAGGATGGGAATGAGATGATACCTAGTGAGAGGTATGAACTAGTTTATCTCATCTTCTTGAGAGGGTATTCTAGTTCCACATGTGTCATGTTGAGTGTCTAAGGTATAGAGTAACTAGTCTAGGGTAACTCAATGCTTGAGGGTCTGGAGTCTATTGAGATATCAATTAAGGGCAACTCAAGTAGTTTGACCATGTGATGACACTCCCTAGTGTATCACCTCATTTAGTTAGTGTAAAAGGAATACTAATACTAACAAAAGTATTTATAATAACCAAATAAGTAAAAACTTATGATAGGATGAGGTTATCACCAAAAGGAACGAAAACCAAGAATGGTAAGCTCCTTGGGTATAACCTATGATGACAAAGCTATGTCCCTAATGAATAGTGAATGTAGGCTCACAGTGTGCTCAAGCTTCCAAAGGGTGGGGGATTTTTACCAAGTCTGTACATGGATGAGGGTTTCAACAATGGAGGTATGGATGAATTTCAACATTATGATGATGTAAAATGGATATGATGGAGTAGTTAGTGGAGCATTATAAGGTTTCATAAAAGTGAATGATATTTGTGAAGGGAGAGGGTTTCATTTATAGGCTTAGGGGTAGAAAGATGGATGGTCAAGATGCAAGGATGGAAGAATGGTGAGGGAGGGTTAAGATGCATTCAAAGGGGAGCACATGGATTGTGCTTGTTTGGGACCAATAGGGGAGTGACACTTGTCACAAGGAAGATGAGTGTGAGGGGATGAGATAATGTCTGGTCAAAGAGAGTAATGAGAAGTAATGAGAAAAGATGAGTGTATAGGAGGGATGTAAGAGGCATTAAGAGGGATGTAAGATTCATTAATGGCATGTAAGAGCCATTAATGCTCTTCGATAGGGATGGAAGGGGATAAGGGAGACTTGTTGACTTTGGCATGCATTAGCAAGTCTTAACCATTGCTTAATGTTATGCACATGCTTAGGAGGGGGATTAGACTTGGCTTAGGAAAGGGGTCAGGGAGCAAGTGGCTTAGCTTTAATGGGATGGGTTAGTTAGTTGGCTAAGTGAGGTTAGTATGGGTGAATGGGTTGGATTAGGGGTCAGGATAGGGTTTAGGGATGTTTTAGGGGCTTGGATGATTTATTAAATGATTTTTTTAATAAAATGGGGGATGTGGAATTAAATTAAATAGGTTTGAGGATTTATTTAATTTAATAGAGGAATACAGATTTAATTGATAATTTAATTTTGGGTTATCATTTGATATTATCAATTGGACTATAGTTAATTAAATAAATAAATTAACTAGGGGATGATGATTAATTAATTAAATAATAAATATTTAATCAATAATGTCCTAGGAGATGACTAAATATGATTACCTAGTGGTGTAATAAGATTTAGATGTTTACATTTTTCCCCTCCTTAACATAGTGTTGGGACAACACAATTTTAAAGAAGTTTGAATATAAACAATGCGAAGATGATTTTTTAAAGCTACATGGTTGCCCCAATTTCAAGTAGAAAGGGAGAGAATGGACTATATGATGCCCCCCCAAGAAGGTGGTGGGAAAAGAAAATAAGGCAAGATGACTTCTTAAAAAGTTGTAGTAAACTAGGGGCTGCAGGAGGACATAGAAGGACGAAAAGAAGGTGAAAATGATAGTAAATGGAAAAAAGAGGTCACTGCAGGAGTCATAGAGGAAGATAGGGCATTCTAAGGGGCCTATAAGGGTTGGAAGGGGGCTAGAAAGGGTAATTTTCTTTCACATGGATGAGGAGACATTGTTTCTAGGAGCTCTAATCTGGATGAGATGATGGCTATACATGGATGACTACAGCATTAGGCAAACATGGTATGACAAGTACAAGTGTGGCAAACACTAGATCATTTGGTAGGGTTGAAAACCATTCTTTCATTTTTATGTTTGAGAAATTATAGCTTTCCCTTCAATTAGAAAATGCAATTCCACAAACATGGGTCCAATAGGAACATTATAGAGATTGACGAGATCACAATCTCGCAAAAATTGCTAGGGGTAAGGCTAAAAATAGGCTTAGAAAATAGTTTTTGTAGGATCATGAATTTGGATGAGATTCTTTGTGGGATTGCGATAAGGGTAGTGACAATGCAATCCTATCAAAAAAATGCATGTTAGGATGTGGAAACACGATTCCACAATATTTGATGAGGGCAATGTAGGAAGGGGATAGGGATTGACCAGGAGGGGAAATTCAAGTGCAATCTTCGCAAGAACATTGGTTACTGGGATCACAGGTTTTAGCTTGTACATGAACATGCCAATAGGAATACGGGTTAGGTTTGTTAAGGGGTCAAATTTTCAAAGAGAAATCCCATGAGAACATTGGTCAGTGGGATCATGAGTTAGCGAGCATTTGTGGGAATGTGGGAAAAAGGGGAGAAAAGCGAAAGGTACGCAGCCAACACAGGATTTGGTAGAGGGATTGGTTTTAAGTGAGGAGATGTAAATATGAAAAGGAGTACTAATGTGTGATTGGTTTGGTATGTAGTGGTCTTTGGATACTTTGGTGTCATGCAAGCGATGGGCGATTGTACTATGTACCAGAGAGTAGCTTACGATGGCAAATTGGGGGAGGATTGAGGAAATTAGTTTGGGATATCTGGTGAGATTTCCCCATACACACACCTATATGGCGATGGTGGCACAACAAGACATGCACATTCCACCTATCAATGGGAGAGATGACTATGACACTAGAGGATGTGTACAAGATATTTAGATTGCCAATGCAGGGGATGCTAGTGATGGCAACAAGAGAGATTACTATAGAGGTAGTGGTACAAGGGCTAGTGGGGCTGGATATTACATATTAAATTTAGAGGGGTCAGTTTGCATTGGCTGAGCTCTTGGACTAGGTAGCTACAAAGAGGCAGATCTATTTTTATGTATGTGGGTTAGTATAGGGGTAAATTGCCCTAGATACAGGCTGGACAAGAGTCACCATTGCATTGATACCAGTGATTATACAAATAGTGGATGTGTGAGTCCCAATGACCTGGGGGTCATTGATGTTGGCAGAGTTATATCAGGATCTACACCATATATTGTATTAAGGGGCGGGATGGTAGGGGAGGATCATAGGCTTCCCAACATTATTATAGGTTTGGGAATGGGAGCACATTGCAACATTCAAGCTGATCAGATAGAGGGATAGGTAGGCAAAGGAGCCAGTAGCATATAGCTAGGGGAAGCGTTTTACCTACCATCATATAGAGGATGTGGACTACTATCAACTCTAGGTAGATGAGATAAGGGTAATGGTATGGAGACCATACATGGGTCTAGGACCATGGGCAAAGGAGGGGCAATATTTACCTTACACCATATCACCCTATTTTATTTTTGGGCAGTGGAAGTATATAGAAAATCAATATTAGCCAAATAGGACCTTGCAACAGTTTGGATGGAGGCAGGTGACTTTTGAGGAGTCAAACTGGTATCAGTGAGTCACACATGAGCCAGTGTCAATGTATGGGCTAGCTCTTTAGAGAGGGATTACTATAGTCTTGGTGAGAGTTAGTGCCATAATCATGGGATTTGTTTGATTGGGTGGTAGATGTAGGCTCCACACAAGAGTACTAAGACTTGTTCTAGTTGCCAAGGCCAGTAGACCGAGCATAGTTGACTAGGGCAATAGTGGTGGCAGGGGAGATAGGTTCAGTAGCTAGACATGGTAGGGATGTGGTGAGAGAGTTATGACTAGCAAGCCAAGGTGGTGGCATGGGAGGAGTGGTTAGTTAGGTAGAGGTAGATGAGTGAGGAGAGGCAGAAAGAGAGGCTAGTGGTGGAGAGGGGATAGGAGGTGAAGGAGGAGTAGAGGCCATAGAGGCCTATAGGTGGAGGAGATGGGAGTAGCAGAGGGGGCTCATCTACAGGGGGAGGAGATGATGGACTGGTGAGCCAATATGCATCACTCCAATAGACACATGAGGTAGTGAGCTAGCTGCTATAGGATACCCAACAAGAGAGGGATCAGCTCTAAAGAGAGCGGGATCAGTTGATACATGAGTGAGATGTGGCAAGGGGATAAGCATAGAGGACAGAGATAGAGGTGGGGATATTGTAGGTGGAGAGTGGGCAATTGGAGAGGAGTTTGGAGGAGGTGACTGTAGAGAGACATGTAGTATAGACATGGATGGACATCATCCAAGAGGAGAGGGATAGGTTGGTGGTGGAGGTGGTGACTTTGAGGGTGCAGATGGAAGTAGGTGGAGGGATGGATGAGCTAAGGAGGTTATGGGGAGAGGTGGAGGATTCAAGGGAGAGAGTAGGGTTTTACCAGGGGAGTTACCATGTAGTGGTTCCCTTAGATTAGATTGAGCATCATAGATGGCCAACACAGTCAGGGATAGCTAGGACCCACATTGGTATGTAGGGAGGAGGATGGGAGAGTAGTTGGAGCATTGGGGGCTCACAGAGGATAGATGGGTCTCAATGCATAGGGCATAGCCATAGGATAGGGGAAAGCCAAAGACAAGACTGAGGGCTAAGTGGGAGGAGGGATGAGGTGGAGAGCTCAAGTACAAGAGGAGGATAGATGAGGCTATCACCTCTACCAATAATAGTGCTAGGAGTAGAGAGGGACACCTATGAGTCCCATGATGAGGAGGTGATAGATGAGGGAGATAAGTGATTTGCTGGTTTTGATATATTTATTGTTAGATCTATCATTGGATGTATTTTGTGGGTACAAACCTGATGTATTGTTTGTGATTTATTTTATGATATGGATACTATATATCTGGACCATGATGGACTTTGGTATTTTTGTAGGGGGGTAATTTATTCTTTATTATTTGTGGTTGAGAGGTATATATATAGATTGGATGATTCTTTGGGGTGGGATATGGATGTATGGACTATATGATGTGATGATTTGGTTTACTAAGTTGATGTTTATGCATGTTTTAGATAAAGATGAGAGACTAATGTGGTTTTATGTAGGATGTGATATTGAGGATATATATGATGTTACTGATAGTTTGTGATGTAGGGTATGTTATTTATGATGTGATTTGATTAGATAGTACTGATATGTTTGTGATGTAGCATGTGATGTTTATGATGTGAGTTGATTGGATAGTACTGATTTGTTTGTGATGCAAGATGTGATGTTTATGATGTGAGTTGATTGGATATTACTAATTTGTTTGTGATGTAGGATGTGATGTTTATGATGTGATTTGATTGGACAGTGCTGATTTGTTTGTGATGTAGGGGGTGATGTGATTGATGATGAGGCATTGGAAATTTTGTACAAATGATGATGTATATGATAACTAAGAAAATAATTTAAATGATGAACTATAGAGAGGGATGTAATGCATTTTGATTTGAAAATGAATGCTTATAATATAAATTAATAAAACATGACCCAAAGGATGAAAATATGAATAAATGATGATAAGAAAATGGAATAAAAAATGGATGCAACCTTATGATGATGAAAAAGAAACTTTTAAACTATGATAAAAGATGATAAAATGAATAGAAACTATGATAATGACCTATGATTAAATGAACACAAACTATGATAAAAAGGAATGTGAGGTTTATGATGATGGAGCTTAAAATGAACGCCAATTACGATATGAAATATGATAAATGAATGAAAAAGGCTATGATAATAATATATGATAAGTGAACTAAAGATTATGATGATGAAACATAAGGAACATATCTAACATGTGATGAATGAATTTAATTTATGATGGGGAAAGATAATAAGATAAATCCAAACTATGATAAGGGTTAATGAAGACAATTGATGATAATACATGGTGAATAAATTGAACACTAGGATGCAAGGGTATAACAAATAAACATAATGTATGATGATGTAGGAGAAATTATGATGCTAGGATAGGATAGACAAAACACAATCTAGGATAATGATCCAGGATAAATAATGAACTTTGAAAAATAGGAAATATTGAATTTTAAGAGTATAATGCAAGAAAATGATTTCACCAACAAACTCTTAGTCAGGATGATAGGAAATAGGATAGGTGAACTTAGGGCTAGGATAGGTGAACTTAGGGCTAGGATAGGGAGCTATGATAAATAATGTAATATGATAATGGTGAAACCTTAGCCTAGGGATTTAGAATTTGTAAGAGTATGATAATGAAGATAGCTCAAAATTTGAGGATAAGGAAATTGAATTGAAAGATTCTGATGATGGAAATATCCGAAAGGGGAGAAAGATAGGTGATGTAAAGGAAGAGGGTAGCATAGGCAAGGAAAAAAATAGGAAAAGGGATTTAAGGGGGTGTAGGGATGATGAGTGGTTATGATATTAAAGGTAAGTATGGTGATAGAAAAATAGATGTGGGGTGTAGGAGAATGGTATAACATATCACTGATCGAGCATGACCTTGGTTAGGGGGTAGGAACATTATGCATAACTTTAAACAAGACATGTGTAGAAGACTCAAGTGGATGGGACTGAGTAGGAGATCAGGATGATAGGGAAAGGTTAGGCCATGGGGGATAAGAGTTCTGAGGGACTAGAGGTAGAGAGGATAGGAGGCTAAGAGAACATGTGGGAGGAGGCGAGTATGGATTTGTGTGGGAGTAATATGAACATGTAATTCTTTGTATGGGTGAAAATGGTGAAAATGAGGGGATACATTGGAAGCTTGAGAGTGGGGTACTTCATAAAGAAGTACCACCATGTAGTGTGAGCAATTTATTTGATATAGGAATATTAAGGATCTACCAAGGTTACTAAGAATGTCAAGGCTTGTTCCCCAATATTACATAGGACTAATGCAAACAAACACTCAAGGATTGCCTCAACATCACACATGATTTTTGGAGAAATCAACATAGAAACGATGTTGGGTGATCCACAAGAAAATGATATTTTCCAATTGCATCATGTGATCATAAATGAAAACATGTTTGGAATATGCAAGGGTGATATCTGACTAACTCACAAGCATAAAATGACCATCGTCTAAACCATGCTTTTGAGTTGCCCTAGTCAAACCACATCATGATATGGAAGACCATGGTGACCATGAGGAGGGAACAACTAAATCACCTAGAAATGACCTACTAAGATAAACAAGAAAAAGACCAAAATTAGAAGAAAAAACAAATCTATGATAAAGTAACCTTTTTCTAAAGAGATTAGGATAACTGGGTACTGACAGGCTAATGTTAGGTATGAGGAAGGGAGCATCTTGTAAGGAGTTAGCGACATTATGTTTAGGATGGTGACAAAATTAGCAATGATACTTTCCTATAGATGAATGACTAGTTGCACAGGGTTTTGCTATAAGACTCAAGAATGGATAAGCATGAGTGTATAATGGGTGGATAACTCAAGATCATATGATAAAATATAGTAGTGGGTATGTGCATGAAGGGGGAAAGCTCAGGGTGAGGAGATAGAATTTTTATAATATAGTTATTGTTACATGGGTATGATACATAAAGTACTACTATTGTTACAAGGATATAATACATAGGGTACTTGTTGTTTTTACAAGGATATGATACATAGGGTACTTGTTGTTACAAGGATATAATACATAGAAATGATACAAAAAATAAGCTATGCTTGATAGGACACATGTGATAGAGTACAAGGATATGATAGATGTGGTAGAATATAAGGATAGGATAGATATATGAACTACATATACAATACAGGATCTAGGTGGTGTGCTGCGAAATATGGTGTGAGGTTGTGGAGTGCGAGGATGAAACTCTTGGAACACCTTGGAAAATGGGAATATGGGTGATGAGGTTTCAAACGGGTGATGGGGGAGATGTAGGTCATTGATATATAATAAAAAGGCTAAGTACACCTAGCGCCTAATTGCTAGGATTTCACTAAGCTACCTATCCAAGGCACTTGAATTGCTAAGTTTTCACCATTGGACACTTATTTCTCTTTACTATTTTTTTGTTTTCTTGTTTCTTCCATTACACTGAGGATTTTCAGTTATAGAATTTCTCGAGGAGAATGATGTTGGTGGGGTCATTCAAGGCTTCACCTTCAAGTATGGATAGTTGATAGGCCCCTGAACCAAAAGAGGTTGTGACAACATAAGGACCAAGCTAGGTGGGCTTGAACTTTCCTTTCTTTTCTTGGTTAGCTTGTAACTTCATTTTTTTTTTGAGGACCATGTCTCCCTCTTGAAATTGGCATGGATGGACCTTTCTGTTGAAGTTTCTCTTGAGGTGATTTTGGTAGACCATGAGGTGGTCGTAAGCCTGTTGCCTCTTTTCATCAAGTAAATCTAGTTGGGTAAGCTAAGCCACTCTATAGTTGTCATCTGATATCTAGCCCCACCAAGAAATGCATAGGGATGGGAGTTGAACCTCAATAGGTAATACTAATCCAATACCATAAACCAAGTAGTATGGGGTTGTGCCTATGGACCTATGGAATGAGTTGTAGTAGGCCCATAAGGAAGGATTGATTTGTAAATGCTAATCGAGGTTGGAATCACTAAAAACTTTCTTTAGGATTTTGAGTAGAGTTTTATTAGTTGCCTCTACCTAACTGTTACCTTGTGGGAAGTATGGGCTAGGAAAATGATGATTGATATGAAGGGAAGTGCAAAATTCCTCCATATTGAGATTTTCAAAATTACCCCCATGGTTAGTAAAAATGGTAGGCGAGATGCCGAATCAACATTTGATATGATAGAGAATAAACTTGGACACTTGAACTCCTATGGAAGTGACAAGGAGGATTGCTTCTACCCATTTAGTGAAATAATCAGTGGCAATGATTATCCACTTATGTCCTTCTAAAGAGAGAGGTGCTATAATACCTACAAGGTCAAACCCCCAACATGAAAATGGCCATAGAAAAGTAATAGGTTGTAGATATTGAGCTGGGGCTCAAATTACATTAGCATGTTGTTGACAAGGTAGACACCATTTTACAAAGTTGCATGCATCATGCTCTAGAGTGGGCCAATAATATTCTACTCATAGGATTTTCTTAGCTAGAACTATCCCACTCATGTGAACACCACAAAGTCTAGCATGTACTTTGAGAGCCATCATAGCCTCATTTTAGTCTAAACATCAAGAGAGAGTATCATGATAGCCACAATGATATAGGGTTTGAGCTATAGAAGTATAATGAGATGTTCATGTAAGATGGGGAGATATGATACCATTTTGTAGGTGAGCATGAATTTCATGGTACCATGGGGATTGGGGACCAACCAAGACACATACTCATGTTGATTGATCATTCTCATATGAAGTCTTGTGTAGCTAATCAACTAAGAATTCATACTATGTAGCCTCCTGCGAGATCCCTAAAAGTGAGCCAATAGTGGCCATGTCATCCACATCTTTATTTTCCAACCTAGGTATCGGTATGAACTATATTTGAGTAAAAATTTCCCTCAATTGATCTACCAACTCTTTGTAAGGTTATAGCTTATCATCTTTGGTCTGATATTCATTCAAAATCTATTTGATATTGAGTTGTGAATCTCTAAAGACTTGTAGCTCTATGATGTTCCACTCGACTACTATTTTAAGTTTTGCAATAAGGGCCTCATACTCTAAGATGTTGTTGGTACACTAGAACTATAGTTTGAAGGATTTAGGAATGTAATCTCCTTGAGTTATGATGAAGAGTATGTCAGCTCTGGAGCTGTGGGATGTGTAAGATCCATAAAATTATAACTTCTAAGATGGTTTTTCTTCTATTAAACAAAGGTTTTCATCAGGGAATTCCATAATAAGAGGGTGATTTGCAACCAAAGGTTCATCTGCCAAGTGATCTACTATAGCCTAGCCTTTGATGGCCTTTATGTCAACATATTGGATGTTGAATTCACTAAGAAGCATGACCCATTCATCCAGGTGCCTTGTGATTACTATGTATGATAACACATACTTTAATGGATCAATTTTGGATATTAGTTGCATAGTGTGTCTCAACATGTAATGACACAATTTTTGAGTGGAAAATACCACAGCTAAGAAATCCTTTTCCATTAGTGTGTAATTGATCTCATATCCAACTAGAGTATGACTAATGTAGTAATTATCCCTTTTCTACCTTGTATCATCAAGTTGCACTAGAAGAGCACCAAGTGTTGTGGGGGTAGTTGTGATGTATAATATGAGAAAACAGCCTGCAACTAGAGGAACCAATATAGGTGGATTAGCTAAATATTGTTTGATTATTTCAAGGTTTTTTTGATAAATGGGATCCAACCTAAAATTTTGATCCTTTTTGAGTAAATGTGAATGGTTGGCACTTGTTGGTGAGCTAGGAGATGAATTATTGGATAGATTGTAGTTTCCATTGAAGAGAGTGAAACTGCTTGAGTGTCTTAGGAGGAGCCATATCCATGATGGCCTTGACCTTTTTAGGATCAATATCAATACCACATGATGAGATAATAAATCCTAGGAGCTTTCCTGGGGTAACCCCAAAGACACACTTTTTAGGGTTAAGCATGAGGTGATATTTAGCCAATCAATCAAACACTTCCTTGATATGAGATAAGTGATCAAGGGTATTAAGAAACTTGATGAGAATATCATCCAAATAATCCTCCATAGTTTTATGGATTAAGTTATGGAAGATGAGTATCATGGCATGCTAATAAGTTGCCCTGATATTGCTTAATCTGAATGACATCATATTATTAAAAAAATGTCCCCTAAGGGGTGGTAAATGTTGTCATGTGCCAATTTGCCTCTACTATCTATATCCAATTTTATCTAGAGAAACCATCCATGAGTGATAAGATCTCATGGCCTACAATGAGATCAACAATAATATCTATGTTTGGTAATGGGAAACCATCCTTCGAGCAAGCCATGTTGAGATCTCTGAAGTCTATACAAATCATAATATCACCAAAAGGCTTTTTGATGGGCACAATATTGGAAATCCATTTTGAATGGTCAATTGAGTGAATGATCTTTGTCTCTAGTAGTTTTTATAGCTCTACTTTAACCAGTAAAATAACTTTGGGTGCATCTTTGGGAGCTTTTGCTTGATAGGCCTAGCCTTTAGATCTACGGCCAAATTATGAGCTTGGGGTCCAACCTCAAAATGTCTTAATAGGAAAATGCAAAGTGACCAACATTCTCACATAGGACTTCAATGAGAATTTCTACTTGTTCAAGTGGTAGAGATGCTATAGTGTATGTGATATTTGGTTCTTCAGTTAGACTAATATTGTGTTGTCTAGTTTCTTCTATCAAGACTGATGAAATGGCAGGCTTGTGATCTTTTGGGGGAAGGATGAAATCTCCATCCTCAAGTGCCTCTAAGAGGTTTTCATTTTTGGATACATCCTTTATTTGATTTTCATTTTTTGAATCATTTAATGGCACTTAGGAGGAGTTTTCACTAGTGGATGGTTTTACTTTTCTTTTTTGCTTTTTTGTTTCATTTTTTAGTTCAATTTTGTGATTGGAGATTTCCTCCTCCCCAAAGTAACCCACTAGATCTATTTTGTAGACATATGTTAATGGTAGTGGCAGCCATTTATGTGGTGTTTATGCCCCCATGAATCAAAGGAGTGTGTGCTCTATAGAGAATTCCTCAACATGGACAACACTTGGTTGGTCCCAATCAATGAGTCCAGGGTGAGCAAGTGGTAAATCTATGAGATTTAGGGATAATTACTAGAGCATAGAAGCTCCTAGGATAACTTCATCAAGGAATATATCATTGTAGGCTTTCTTTTCTACTTCCTGAGGGATGTCTTCAACCTCAATGTGATTGTTTTGGATGTTCGTGAAGGCATGGCACACCAGTTATGGGAAGTCCATACCCTAAGCCCTTCTATTTCTTTTCTTTGTATGCCTCCATAGGCTACCTAATGCTTGACTCTAGATGGCAAAAACCACCTCCTTGACAATCCCACTACTTAGTAGCAAGGGGATGTGACCATGGGTACTTTTGTTTGAAGTGATCAAGAAGTTCTTTACTTTTTGGAGGTGGCTCTTTATATAGCCATGTACTAATGTCTTTAATAGTTTCCTCTCCATTGAGGATACCTTTGGTAATAAATGTTGTAGGTCCTAGTTGTTTGATTTGAGGGCATGTATTTGATCGTGGCTCTTGATGTGTCAGACACCCTTGAGTATGGGGATCAAGTGGTAGAGCACCAATAGAAAAAGCATCTATAAGACTATATTCACCACAACCTTGGTAGTTGATCTTAATCATGGAAAGGGTGGAGGCTAAAATGGTATATGGATCATGGAAGGTGCTAGAGGAACTTGTTGTGGTGTGTCCAATTTCAATTCTAGGACAATGGTTGGTGTATGGAGCTTCGACTACATTACAATAAGAAAAGGGTTTAGGATTTGCATGGATGGTTACCTCGATGTCATTATGCAAAAAATTGGTGCACTAATGGTATGTGGATGGAATGGCCTTCATGGCATAAATCCATAATCAACTAAGGAGGATGTTGTATTGAAGGTTAAGATCAATTATGTGAAAAACTATTTCTTGAGTGGCTGGGTTGACTCGGAGAGGTAGGATGATGGTTCCTTCAATAGTGTGCTCCAAGTTGTCATATACTTTGATGCTGATTACCTCATTAAGGATATCCTATCTCAGTGTATCTTGCATGTTTGATGAATTTTAAGGTACATAGATTTGTTTTGTTCAATTTTAGAAGCTCCAAATGAAGTGTTTGATATTGCAATGGTTAATTGATCCTTGGCATTCAAGATTGGATTTGTTGTTTTAATCATGCATTCAAGGAAAATTTGATTTTAACCCATGGCATTCAAGAGTGTGTTTTTTAGCAACATTCATCCAATAGAAAATGTGTTTAACCATTCAGGTTCATTCCATGAAAAACCTAGAAACCATGATTAGTCACCCAAAAAGTTGCTCCAACCTACAATAAGACAAAAAAGAAATTGATTAGTCACCAACATATTCAAAAAAGGAAAGCTTAACTATGAGAAATTTTTTTAAAACTTTTTTTGTTGTTTTTCCTATGCGTAAAAATGCTTAAAATGGTCTAAATCCAATGGAACCATTAAAAGTCAAATTTTGATTTTAAAGCAAAAGTGCAACAGTGACAGGCGAAGATGACAGTTCATCAGGCGTAGACGCCAGACTGTGGAGATGCTAATCTATGCAGATGACAGAGGAAGAGGCGAAGATGACAGATTAAGTTGGCGGCGATGGAGACGACAGTTTGTTTGCTGGCAGTAGCAGAGACGATAGTTTGACTGATGGCAGCAGCGGAGACGACAGAGTGGATTTTGAATAAGAAAATGGCCAGGTGGAAATGATGGTTAGAGGCAGAGATGATGATTAAAGCCAGGCAGAGATGTTGATTTGCGTAGATGAAAGAATTCACTTCGAAGATGATAGTTTCAAATTCGAAGATGATAGTCGACCAGTCGGAGACGCGGATCTGCAGAGACAACACTGCGTAGAATTTGGTTTAAAACACGCGGATTTTCTTTGGAAAAATTTTGAAATTTGATTTTTGAAGCTTCGTTTTTTCTTCCTAATGCTTCCTTTAACCTGCAAGAATAAGATTAAACCCTACAACTCACTCAAATGACAAGAAACATTAGATTATTAGCAAAAAACAATATATAGATAGAAATAGAGGATTAAATGACCCATAGTGGGGTCCCACTGGGCGTGCCAAAATGTATATGAGAAATATGTTAGCAAGTAATACTAATCTATTCAAAAACAAAAGAACTAACTAGCATATAAACCATAACATAAATTAGAGACTAAAGAGGAAACCCCAATTGGAAATGTGAGCCAAATGAATGGACTCTCCCAATAGGATTTAGCTCCTTGCTTGGTAGATGGGTCTAAGGATTGGGATGTATGCTCAAAGTTCTCAAAAACTAGCTTCAATGGAGATGAAAAATGGCAAATTGGTAGCTTTGTGAGCTCTCAATTTGGCATTATAAGGGTATGGTTGATGGCTTTTGGCTCTCAAAAGGGAATTATAACTTTAGCTCCAAGATTGTGATGAAATGGCTTGGGAGGGGATTCAATTTATAGGCTAAGGGATTGAGAGATGGAGGGCTAAGATGGAAGGAAAGATGAAAGCTTAAGGAGGGCTAGGATGCACTCAAAAGGGAGCACATGGATTGTGCTTGTTTAGCACCAATCAGGGAGTGACACATGTCACAAGGTGAGTGGATGGAGGAAAGGGGAAGGATGAGTCAACAAAGGAGGCTCAAAGGATAATATCTTCATAAAGACCTTTCATTATGGCTTGTAAGAGCTTGTAAGAGTCTTTATGGCTTTTTTAAGAGCATTCATTGTTGGGTGGTTGGGATATTTTGAGGGGAGTTGAGATTGTTGACTCTCTTTGTCTTAAGAAAGTCTTAATCTTGTTTAGGAAATGTGACAACATTAAGGGGTGGATTAGGCTTGGGTTTAGGATTAGATTAGGGATGTTAGAGATTTGCAAGTGGATGGCATTCATGAGGGTGGGTGAGTTAGTGACTAAGCTTAGTTAGTATGGGTGGATGGGGTGGATTAGGCTAAAAATAGGGTTTAGGAATAAGTTAGGGGCTTTTAGATTTGAGGGTTTTATTTATCAAATAGGTTTATTTAATAAATGGGGATTTTGGATTTAGATAGAAGAATAGGATTTAATTGATAAATAATAGGTTATTTGATTTATCAATTAGGACTATAGATGATTAATTAAATTAATCAGCTAGGGGATGGCAAAGGATTAATTAAATAGGAATTTAATTAATGATGCCTTTAGAGATAACTAAATAGGATTACCAAAGCAATGTAATAAAATTTAGGTGTCTACAATACTATGGCCCTAGCTGGGGTGGTCCTAATGAAGATGGTCTTGATGGAGGTAGTCATGAGGTTGTAGATACAAATGGGCTAGCTATATTGAGTCGAGCTTGTCAAGTAGTAACCGCACATTGGGCATTTGGGCCTTTGATGTTTATAACATTGATAAAATGCTCAACTAGTGATATGCACCTAATAAAGCTTACATACTCCAAGTATGTTGAAGTATAGTTTTGAGACTTGTCTCAATTATCTCCTTATTTGTCTTGAGTGTTATTGGGTTTTTTGGTAGAAGTATTTGTAGGTCCTTTATCTATGTTCGTGTTATGGGGAGGAAAAGCATTTTGGTATATTAGTAATCCAACATTTGGTGAGGCCTGTGCTCCCACTATGAACTCTTTCTGATCAATAACATCATGGACCTAGTCTTTAAGTTGCATGCATTTGAGGGTGGTATATCCTTTGACATGATGGAATTTGCAAAACTCATTATCCATATACTAGGATGCCCTAGACTAATTTGGTTCCAAGGGTTGTGTTTGTGGATGTCAAATAAGATTATCCTTGGCTAGTTTTTCAAATATTTCATCAAGGGGCTCCCCTAATGGGGTGTATACATGAGGTTGTCTCTAAACACATGGTTTAGGTCTAGCTAAAAGTGTGATAGCATTAGTCTGATTGTGATGGCTAGGTATTTGGACATTGTGTTGATTATTCTACATAGGCGATTGTTGATAGAATAGTGGTTGTTGCTAACAAGGTTGTTGTTGACAAAATGTGGTAGGAATGAACTAGCTATTTCCCTAATGACATGAACATGTCAAGTATTAATGATGCCATCACTAATGATGTTCTTATTTTTATTCCAATATCATGGTTTGTCATTGCTTAGACCTTGGTCCTGTGTGTTTTCTTTGTAAATTTTGATGACACCATCCTTGATAAGCCCTTGTTTGAGTTCCATCCCCTTTTCCTTGATGTCTTTATATGTTTGTAAATAGTTCATAACCATGTGATGGGCAAGAATAGGATGTGTGTTGTTAATGAAAATTTTGACAAGGTGACCTTTAGGGATAGTACATGAGATCCCAGTTGTGAGAGTTTTCCAATGTTGTAAGTATTCTACAAGGCTTTCTCCTCCCTTTTGTTTGGTATGAATGAGGTCTACTATAGATAACTCAGTTTCGACTAGATGAGCATATTGAGCTACAAAGGCTTTAGAAAGATCAGCAAAGGTTTTAATGGTACCCTAGGATATATGATAGAACAATTTGAGGATAGGCCCCCCTAAGCATTTAAGAAAAGGGTGCATGAGGAACACATCATTATAGGCCATTTCTTGGCAATGCATATAGAATTCCTTTGCATGTGTAACTGGGTTGCTTTTTTTTCAAAATTTATCAAACTTGGGGATCTCAAAATTTTTAGGAAAAGGTGTCATCATGATGATTATGTCTAACGGATATGGACAATCATTTTTGAATTGGAAGTTTTTTAAGTCTATCTCAACTTTGAGGTCTTTGAGAGCATTTTTCATCTTTTCCCATTTAGAGTTTACAAGTGGGGAAATGGGTGCCCCCAATCTAGGTGGCCCTAGTGTAGGATATGTAGCAGATGTTGAAGGTTGATATGGGAAACCCTGAGTGTCATAGGGTAGTGGTTGAAATACGGGTTGTGCTACTAGTGGGATAGATGTTATGTGTTGTTGGAATGGGGTTTGGGCATACTACTACATCTTCTAGATAGATTGTTGATGGGGGTTTTGTGGTGGGGGGACATATGTGTTGGGTTGTTGTCCAGCTAGATAATTTTGTGGGATGCCTGGGCATACTGCTAGTGTGATGATTATGATTGAAAATGTGGTAGCATTGGTAATACAAGGGCCATGCTCTAAGACTATACACCTTGCCTAATATATGTGGGTTGTGCATGTACTTGGAAAGGCAACTGAGTGCTAATGGGTGCTAGATAATTGATGTGTTCTACAAAGTTTGAAACTGGGTGTTGTGACTGAGGGAAGACTTGGTGATTGCTTAAGGATGGCATAGAAAAGTAGTTGGTAATGGGTGGTAATGAATAGACTTGAGGAGGAATGGATGAATACAAGTAAGATATAGACATGGGTACAATTCTAAAGGAGATACTAGTGGCAGGCCCTTGTGCCATATTGAAACTCCAAGGTCTTAAAGGAAATGAAGCTAAAGTACTTTGGCTAGTGACAAATGGATTGATAATGATTTTGGGTGGGATGGAAGATGAAGTATTTGAACCTAACAGAGGCATTCTTGTAGTGTACTGGGATGTGGGTTGGATGTCTAGGGTACTAGTGAATGGATTGGATGTATTTTGAGATAGAAGGGGAAATGTTGTGCTACTAAGTGGAAAAAGAGTATATTGTAAAGTAGAGATATGGGTGGTGGCACCAGATGAAGATGATATACTTGTGGTTGATTGAGATGTGGTATGAACTAAGGATTGAGTGAGGATGGGTTGAGCATTTTGTGGAATGGGGGTAGTGATCTATGTTGAAGGGATATTTAGGTCTACTAGTTCTATTTGTGTTGGTTGACATCCACTATTTGGTGAAAGAAAAGGATCATGAGGCAAAAATGACCCTGTAGATGGTGGTTTCCATCCAAATAGAGGGTGTATAGGATTTGTAATGTTGGTAGGTAGTGGTCTTCCAAAATCAAAGGTGCCAACATTGTCCTGTAAGAAATTTACCATGATGGTCTCTCTATTGCAATCTATGATGGCATTAACAATGGTTTCATGTCTAGGTTGGTTCATGAAAGCATCAATATCTATTGAAGAACCCATTTCTTCAAGAGTTTGTGGTGGTGGGTCTGGTGGTGCCATAGAAACTATGGGGTATGGCTGAGCCTGAGCTATGCTACTACTAAGACTCAGATCCATATTTTTCTTCTTCCATTTATTCTTACCAAAATGTGTGGTTAGTGGCATGAAATGCTAACTTTCCTAAGGATAGGATGCAAAAAGATGATGATGAGTAACTTATGTGAAAAGATGACTTACCTAGGTGCAACTAGAGTGGAAGGGCTTCCTAAGATGCAAAGGAGGATGTGTGAAATTTTTTTTAGTGGTATCTAGGTAGCCTAAAGGATATGGTACTAAGTGAAGGAGATTTTGTTTCCCTTAAGTGTGAACTTGAGAATTTGGTGATGATATCAAACCCTAAGGTAGCCTTGTGAACTATTGGAGGATAAATAGGGATCAAGGGTGTAGCCCAACCTTTTGCTTAAGGTGATCTGGGACACAAGTGCCAATTCATCCTAAACAATGTTAGTTTGAGGAAAAATATGATAGTGATATGGATGGAGGTTTCTTTAGGGAAACAATGCTTAATGAAGTGATGCTAAATATTTCTAAATGTGGAGTAAATAATGGAGGGTGCTAGGGTTTAATGATATATGTGGAGGATTCCTGAAAACCTAGGGTTGATGAAAAAATGAGAGGAGATGATTCAATTTTAAATGCTTGAATGGGGTAGTGATTTTAGGTGAAAGAATAAACCTATGAGGAGATAAGTGCATAAGTGTGTGTGGAAAAAGGATCTAATCAGAGTGAGTAACACTAAAGTTGTTGATAAGGCTATGGTTGACACCTCGTCAGAGAGTTAGGTTCCAAATTTTGTAATCCCAATTAGTTTGTAATGCAATTTCTATGTCATCTTTCTCAAATTGGTCTAGTTTGGAAGTCTTTGGGTTAGGTGTATATTTCTTGTGTTGTAGTTCTATTTCCTTGTAAACTGGTATTTGTGGAAGTTTAACTTTCCTAAACTTGGGCTCAGCTTGTCCTAACATAAGATAACTCTAAGAGATTTCATCACAATTGTGGGTGTTTGTAGGTAGTGACTATGCTACATATTTATTTTTAACCTTTGGTTTAAAAAATAAATCAATTGAGGAATAGCTAAGTTTCCAAAAATGGTGAAGTAGTAAAGTGGGGCAAACTAGGTTTAGGATTTGTTGCAAATAAACTTACTAACAATACTTTTGAAAAAAGGTAAGGAGAACCTATTTTGAAGACAAATGTATTGTTTTTGGTTAAGTAGGATAGCTAACAAGGATATTTGGAAGGAGAAAAATTTGGACTAAGGAGAAAAAGGTTTTTTTACAACTAGACTTTGCTACTAGTTGTTTTTTAGATAACAAGTATAGCTTTGGAAAAGATAAATTTGAGCCAATGAGACAAAAGTTGTTGCAAATGGACTTGCTAACAACCATTTTTAAAATAACAAGGATGGGATATTTTGAAGAAAAATGTGTTATTTTTGGTAAAGTAGGATAGGTAACAAGGATATTTGGAAGGAGACAAATTTGTACTAAGGAGAAAAAGGTTTGTTTGCAACTGGACTTTTCTACTAGTTGTTTTTGAGATAACAAGGATAGTTTTGAAAAAGTAAAGTTTGAATCAATGAGTCAAAAGTTGTTGCAAATGGACTTGCTAAATTTTTTTTTTTTGAAATAACAAAGATGGGATCTTTATGACATGATGGATTATGAGCAAATTTTTTCTCAAAGGACAAAGAAACTTTGAGAAAGACAAACACGTGATCTCTTTAGCAAAAGGATTTGATAGTAACCATAGAAACTATGTATGTTTTTACAAAAAAATTCATAGGTCTTGAGCACAAATAAGACAATTCAAACTCACTCTTTATCCCTAGGGTCAAATTTTTGGTTTTAATATGCTACTCAATGGCCCACAACTTCATGTCTCCTAATTCTAGTGCAATATGTCCCTCTAATCAAAGAGGTGAGTTGATACAAGAGTCAATCGACAAATGATACACATCAAAGAATCTTCAGGGAATGGCAAATAGAAGTTCCCCCTCTATGGAAGCAATGACCCTTGGAGATGAAACCCAAGTGGCCTTATGCCTCTACTAGGGGAGCACAATGTTGAGTGATCTTGAGGGATATTGTTTCCCTTGCACCGTGAATGAATATACCATGATAAAATCAAGAATTTGACTGAAATGGGCTTGTAAATGGGTCTATGGAGTCTCACCAAATAGTTGTTATATATGTGATCGACTTAAGAATCTATTCTGGACATGCTAAAATCATGGGAAAGTTTTCCCACCTCAGGCTACCCCTAGAAACAGACCATCCAAACTTGGGTGATAGAGTGAGAAAGTTTACCTTTCCCCTCATTTATATACCAGCCAGACATTTTACTAGTTTGAGTTTCTCACCAAAGGGGACACACTTCCTAGAGTTGAATGAACTCACTAGAAGCACTCATAGGTTGTTGCGGATGACCTTGCTAACAAATTTCAACACATGCATTATGTACTTTAAGGTCTTAAGATGCAAAAAGGAGAGAAGACCAACATGTGCTAGAGGGAACAATCTCAAAACACACAAGACACTTGATTCATTTCTATTTGAATGCTTTAATGTTTCCTAATCAAGCTAGTTTTTTAATACACACATGAACTTAGCATTCAGTTGGTCATTCCAACTTTACAATGATGGTCAACAAAAGGAAATTGAGTCAACAAAAAGTAAATTGCACGTGAAAGCTATGGAAAGGAGGGAATAAGAGCATTTTTACTTTAGACCATTCAAGATTTGGTTGATTTATTTTAAGCCCTAAAATGGAAGTTTTTGCACATAATTTTCATTTACACCTTAAATAAAGTGTTCATCACATTTCATTTAGTTTTAACACTTGGCATTCAAGAGTGAATTTTCTTAATTAGACTATCCAAAAATTCCAATAAAAAGAATTATAAGATTTATCATTCATTCCATCAAAAGGAAAGAATTTTCCATTTTTAAGCAACTAAAACATGATTTTTCAAACAAGCAACCTAAGAAAACCTACAAAAACTAGTTAGGAGTCTGCTCCAAAAGATACTTGCAACAGAGAAATTTTAAAATTTAACATTGGCTAATCAAACTTGCAAACTTGTGGGTTTAAACTATGATTCTATAGCATAGGAATGTAGCTAAAAGGTTGTGAGATTATGTTGCACAAAACTAGTGAAAAGCATAGAAAATGGGCTGCGAGATATAAAGTGACAAAGCAATCTTGCAAAATAGCAATCCCACAGGTTTTTGGAGAAGCATTTCCATGAACAAATGGGTCAGTGGGTTTGATTAAGGAAAAAGTGGAGTAATAGGGTTGAATAACTAGGCTAATCATTCCCATGGGTCTTTTCCAGTTATCCCCCTGGTAAAAACTAGTGCTCCCGTGAGAATAGTGTCGGTAGGGATGCGAGGAGTGTTTTTAATGACATGTGATGGTGTTGGTTTGAGGAAAAAAGTGATCTTGCCTTTACTAGTTCACATTCCCTCTAGTTGATGGTTGTGATCTTGCAATTGTAGGTTTGTGATTTCACAGTGTTGGGATCATGAATAAAGCTTGTAAGGAAGTGGATTAAGGTGGAAATTGATTTTATGGCTGGGAGTGTGTTTCCTAACAAGAGACCTATGTACCTACAAAAATATTATAAAACCACTTGGGTCCACATATAAACACAAAATTTTAGTTTGGTTAGTCTAACGTATAATAAACAAAAACTTGATTATAGTGACCCAAATATGGGCTCCCACTAGGTGTGCCAAAATGTATCACCAAATATAGTTAGTGTAAAAGGAATACTAATACTAACAAAAGTATTCACAATAACCAAATAAGTAAACACTTATGATAGGATGAGATCATCACTAAAAGGAAGTAAACCAAGAATGGTAAGCTCCTAGGGCATAATCTATAATGATGAAGCTATGTCCATGATGGATAGTGGATGTATGCTCACATTGTGCTCAAGCTTCCAAAGGGTGGGGGGTTCTAACCAAGTGTGTACATGGATGAGGGTTTCAACAATGGAGGTATGGATGGATTTTAACATTATGATAGAGTAGTTAGCGGAGCATTAAGGTTGCATAAAAGTGGATGATATTGTGAAGGGAGAGGGTTTCATTTATAGGCTAAGGGGTAGAGAGATGGATGGTCAGGATGCAAAAATAGAAGAATGATGAGGGAGGGTTAAGATGCATTCGAAGGGGAGCAAATGGATTGTGCTTGTTTGAGGCCAATAGGGGAGTGACACTTGTCATAAGGAGGATGCATGTGAGGAGATGAGATAATGGTTGGTCAAAGGGGGTAATGAGGAGTAAGAGGGATCTAAGAATCATTAATGGCATGTAAGAGTCATTAATACTCTTGGATAGGGATGGAAGGGGATAAGAGAGACTTGTTGACTTTGGCTTGGGTTAGCAAATCTTAACCCTTTCTTAAAGTTGTACACATGTTTATGAGGGGGATTAGACTTGGCTTAGGAAAGGGATTGGAGGAAAGTCGCTTAGCTTTGATGGGATGGGTTAGTTAGGTGGCTAAGTGAGGTTAGTATGGGTGAATAGGTTGGAATAAGGGTTGGGATAGGGTTTAGGGATATTTTAAGGGCTTGGATAATTTATTATATGATTTATTTAATAAAATGGGGGATGTGAGATATAATTAAATAGGTTTGAGGATTTATTTAATTTAATAGAGGAATAGGGATTTAATTGATAATTTGATTTTGGTTTATCATTTAATTTTATCAATTGGACTATAGTTAATTAAATTAATTAATTAACTAGGGGATGATGATTAATTAATTAAATAATAAATATTTAATCAATAATGTCCTAGGAGATGACTAAATATGATTATCTAGTGATGTAATGAGATTTAGATGTCTAAACCTAGGATGTAGCTTGATTCTACTCAGTTGTTTTTTGTATTTTCCTCTGGTGGTGTTGTTATTGGTGGTATAATTATTGTTGGATGTTCTTAATGAAGTTATTTACTTTCATTGATGGTGATTGGTGATTCATGAATGATGTACTTTTGACACGTTGTTCTTGACTTTGAGGTGGATATCTTCCATCGACTTTATGTCATGATTTTGGTGATTTGGTCTATTCTTGGTATATGCATGATGTTTTAGTATGCAGTATTGGTATTGGATTGAGTGTTCTTTCTATTTGGATTATCTTTCTTTCTTGAGTAGTATGTGTTACCTTTGAGATAATTTTTCCTACTAGGAATTCCTTGCCTAGGAATGTTTCCTAATTGATTAGCCATATGTGGATCATTCATTATCTTCCCTGCACGATGGGAGTGAAAACTTGACTAGGTAACCACGTGGTTGGGAGGTAGTGTATTCTTACCATTTGGGTCCCCTCATATTTCTAGTCATTGGATGTTTGGTGATGTAGTTGTACCTTTATCATTCTTATCTCAAAGGCTTCTTTTTAGTTGATGTATGTATGTTACCAAGTATTCTAATGTATTTTATCTATTTTCACATACCTTTCAACAAGTGCAGTGGATGTTATTTAATGGATTTACTTTCAATGTATTAGTTTTACTTATGCATTTTCTTATGAGATTATGTATCTATTACTTCTTTATGATCATGAGACATTATTCTTGAGACTTAATATAAATTTCATATGTAGCTCAATGTGAAGGAACTCTTAAGGAATCAAAATTGTATTTGCAATTACTTATGTGTATTGGATGTGTATGTTCATATTTCTTCTACATTAATGCTATCTTGATGCTTTTAAAACTTTAAAAAAAATACTTCAGTAAACATTGTAACATAGTACCTTTATTTCTCCTAGGTTCTTGAGTAGGGTGTTACAATTACAATCATAAAATACGTGCTTATAGAGAAATAAAAAGATTGGCACACCCAATTGAAATGTTTATTATGGATAGATAGGTTCAAGATAAATAATTCTTTTGAAAAATTCTTGTATCTATTAGTCTATGGCTAGGAACCAATATTCCTGCTCAATATTAAGATTCTAGTGTGGAAATTTATGAGAGGATATACTGAGGATGCTAAGATGGTCCAAATTAGATTAATGAATCTCTTGGAAATGTATTAAAATATGACATAAGATTTAGAACATATGTCAAAACATTAGTCTATCATAAAACATTGGTTTGACAAGAGATCCATGATTACATCTTTTAGAATTTTAGACCTTGTTTTCCTGTGGATTGGTCCTTATCAAATCATAGGAGTACTTTACAAGGGGAATGCATCCCATTACCAGTTAATGGATAGTTTTTGAAATATTATCATGAAGCCTAACATAAAAATATGTATTCTAAAAAATAAAATATATTTTTTTGTTTTCTTCAAATATGTGTATTTTCTTTATGTCATGTTTTTTCTTTACATTTGGTGTGTTTATTTTCTTTTTGGTCTAGTGGGTTAGGTGTAATCAAGATGTCTTCTTGATGCATAACCAAGACCACCCCATTTGGTTTCAATTTTAGGGAAGAGGCATTTCTCTGTCAAAGCATTTAGATAGCTCTATTTCTTGTACCACTTGAAAAACATGTATTACTCACATTCATAAAGGACTTCTTACCTTAAAGTCAGAATCTGAGATTGATCGCTCTCAACACTTTTCAAATTTAAAGTATTGACCATCCAGGTTGACAATAGAAAGGGATAAATCAAAACTTACTTGTTCAAATAAAGGGTCTCTTCAAAGACATGTGAATATCATATTTTGTGTGAGAGTTTTCCAAAAAGTTCAATGAAAGAGGAACACAAGAGTTATCAAACTAAGTATCAATTTGGAAAATAACATCAATTCCTTGGCCACACAATGTAAACATGGTTAGGGTAGAAAAGAAATAAAAAGAATCACAAGGTGTTACATGTAAATATTCCAAATAACTAAAAAAGGTAATCAAATATAGAAATACACACTTCATAATTGTTATCCTAATTGGTACAATAAATAAAAAAATTCAAGGAAGAATTAAGTGGAAACATGGGACCTCTATGAATTAAGTTAAGGAAGATTACCAAAGACTCAAGTAAAAGAAATTGATAACTTGTTAAGAGCCCTCTAAATAGATTCTCTTGTTTGGTGATATAATGATGGATAAACAGGTTTATGGCAATTTCTAATGTCTATGTTGATTAAGAGAAATATTTTTTTGATTTTTCAGACACTCATGATAGATGAAACCTTTAGACATCAAAAGGAATTGGAACACCAAGCACACACTAAGAATAAGGATTTCAGATTATGAAGTTTCAACTTCCAAAGCACTTCAAAGATGATAGTAAAATTTGGAATCTAGTTATTATTTAACACACATTAGAAGAATGTTTCTTGATGAAGAAAATTCTTTGACATTTCTTCCCTTTTTTTAGAGCTATTTTTTGTGGTCGCACAACACACACCCCATTTTTGAGTCACAAAATGGGGACCTCCTAAATTCAAAATTCTCTATGACACATCTAGTTAGGTGCCTCGATCATTTAGGACCTTCCTCTTAGTCTAGCTCAATCCCTAGTTCATGGTCAGATGATATCAAGTAGTAACAAGGGGTCAAAAATTAGTTTCTGGCTTCTAGAGTACCTAAAGTGGGCACATGTACTAAGTGTGCATATGTGCACTCACCTCCATCTAAGGATGTACACATGTGCACTTACACATGTGGGCACCCTTAGATGTGTACATGAGACACCCTATGTCTATAAATATCCCCCCTTTCTCTCTTTATACTCACTTGTTATCTCTTTAGCTCTAGTTAGAGCACCTCTGCACCCTCTTCGGCTCCACATGTTTACACCCCCAAGACTTGAAGCTCTACTAAGGTATAAACAACTAACTATTAAGGTGCACACATGTACATTTGGGCACCCTGAATAGGCATGCATGTGTGGTTAAAACCAACCAAGTTCCCCCTCATGAAAAAAAGGGACTTATCACTTAGCATATTGTGTGGAGTTGCATTCATGCACAACTTGTACACAAGCACAGGTGTAAAAAGCATACAACCGCGCATTTGATTTTGGTAAGGCCACATTTTAGCACAACACACTAGGTGTGCATGTGCACATTTCAGGCACTAGATAGGTCAATTTTGATATTTTTCTCCTATTTTTGGTTAGTCTATCATTAGTTGGGGCTAGCGTTTAAGTGTCATCATAGTTTTTTGAAATCAAAATACTAGTATTTCTCCCTTTTGTGTAGATACAATGGCTTCAGCTTTATCCTCCATGGAAGAAAAGATCACATCAAATCTGGTAATTTTCAATTATCAAGAAGCACCAAAGAAATCTTGGTTCCAAGATAAACACACTGAGATCCAAGACACAAAATTTGAGCACATTGACTGGAATGTATTTCTCACCGTATGGAACAAACATAAAGGAAGATCAACTATGGTAGTGGCTTTGATCCGAAGTGGGTTGGTGAACATGGATTATCACCCAACATTAGCTCAATCATCTGAATTGATCATGACCCTAGCTCATCACTATGTACCAGAACAGAAGGTAGTCAAGAGTGTGACCAAGGAGATAGTGTTGGACCTTAGGCCATGGAAAATTAAAAAGGTCTTCGAGCTTCCATAGGAAGATCAATACCTTCAAATTACCTATGAGGGCATGAATAGACTGTATAGGGAGGCCAAAGAGTTGGTACAATTAAAGTACTTAATTTATAGGACACCCTTGTACAAAAGAGCTAGAAAGGTTGATTTCATGCATGGGTGTATGATAGATGACATTGGTTACTCAATTTTTCTCATGAGTAGAGCCATGGGACTTCTTGTATCAAGTCATCTAGAGACATGGATGGTACACTTCATTGAAACCACCAAAACAGGAAAGATACCTATTGAGTAGGCTACAATCTTGAGCGATAACCTAGATGAGAAGTTGATTTTGGTCAAGAATGACACCCACCTCTACATGACTTCATATATATTATATCTATTGGTGGAAATAACCATAGAATATCTAGGATTATATATAAAAGAGCCCATGAAAGATTGTAATATCCCCATTAACATGGACATTAATACCTACAAAACCAATATTAAAATTTATACAATAATAAAATATATTTTTACAATTGTACCATCTATCTTAACCCAACCTTAAAGAAATCTCTAGATTAGGTTTCCTAACCCTTAGTTATTCAATCATCTTTTTTGGAGTACACCCTTTAAGTTTCACATATGCATATGTTGACACCATTAAAATATTCCTTCCATTGCACTTCCTCAAGCATGTTGGTCAGATGGAGATAATTCTTGCATACACACATTATAGAGGTTGAATCCATTAGGTAGTGTTTAGCCAAATGGGTGTTACACTCATCTCTAATACCAACACTTAAATCCATCTCTATTGTGTCATCCAAATACCTAGCAATACTATCTCTAATACTAACATTAAGAGTTTTCCTTTTACTTCATGTAATTGCCAAATGGGAATGAACCCATCTCAAATACAAAATATGTGAAGCAATAACCTTAGATCATTCCATGACATTCGCAATGAATTCCCTCCACCAAGTTATACTTAGATCATTCTCCACCAAGTACACTTGGATCATATTATGACACTCATAACAAATGCCTCCGCCAATTTAAATTGGATCATTTTATAACATTCATTCTAAATGTCCTCCACCAAATTAAATTGGATCATTTTATGACATTCACTTTGAATGCCCTCCACCAAGATATTCTTGGATCAAAGATATTAAATTCATTCTTCAATTTTTAATTGTTGATTATACCATTTAATGTCACATTATATAATAGAATTTGTACCCATTATTCATTATCTCAAAAAAAAAGAAACCTATTATCTAATTGATTGATTTTTATTATATATATCATATATTTATTAATTGTAAATAAATTGGTTCCAAGTATAATATGGCATATCCACTTACCCTTAGCTTTATTAGGAATATGAAATCCAATGTCCTTAATATAATTGGGGCTAGTTAACTTGGTACTTCTTAATGGAAGTAGTTGATGTTACTTCCCTCTCAATATGTTATATTAGGTAACATCCTTTATCTTGTCAATCAGTGGTGAATAATACCACATATGTGGGTATGTGGTATGCCCAAGTTTTACTCAAACTATTATTGAATAGATTGTAATTGCTTTACTGATGACTCCTTTTTATAATCATAATGTTCCTTGTATTTAGTGTTTGTGGGTGCCACATTACATAGTCATAAACCTTGTTGCCTAAAAGCTTTATTCATTATTGGTTTATCATTTCCATTTGAGGGTTCTTCTTGAACACTTGTTTGAACATTGTCTATGTTGTAGACCATACAACTTCCGTCATTGTAAATTCACACTCATACTAATGTAATGGATGGTGGCAGTTGAGGGGTTCCTAGTTATAACAGTTGTAATAATTTCCTTTCCTTTGAAAATAGCTTCTTTCACTATTTTTCCTCCCTTTTCTCCTTCACTACACACCCATGTTATATGGGTGTGAGGAGTCATGACTCAATTAAGGTCTTTTCCATTTAGGTGTGTCCCTTCTTATATGTGATGACATTTTAAATAATTTAATTAATGAACATTGTTATTATTCTCTTCTAACAATATTGATTTACAATTGTTTATTTAATAATCAAATACTAATTAATTTTTTTGTCAAATTAATTCAATCAACTTGTATTCTTGGTAATAATAAATTGATAACCAAGATGTCTAATAATCATTTTATTCTATGATAATTTATTATTCAATCCAAATGAATTATTTATTCCATATATATATATATATATCATTTTAATTCATTATAAATATGGTTCAATGTTACATTTCATTATTAGGGAGATATTACAAAGATGAAAATGCTTGGCCTTATGTTGTGTACCCACAACTAGTAAAGAAGAAGCTCCCACTGTAGAGTGTGGATTATAGGGTGGTCAGAGATGGTTTCATCTTTTCCATTATTAGGTTCATCAAAGGAGACTATGTGAAGAGGATGTTGGTAGAGGTTGTAGAACAAATAACATAAGTGGGAGTATATTATATACAATTCAAGACATTCACCTATATCTGAATAGTTGGTACTCTCTTGTACCCTAAGAAGCTCTTGAGATATCCATCAGATAGCCTTATATTATTAAAGATAGCTTGATAGCTTGATTTTGCATATGAAAAGTTATGAAAAAAACACAAGAAGAGTTGGGTGTGGTCAATGACCATCAAAGCCTTTGAGGTGAAGCAAAATAAAGATGTTGCTACATTTGATTTTGAATGGGATCAATATCCTCTCAAAGACTATCAGGCACATCACCCATACTTTGACAACACTGGGATGGTGTAACATCTGGTGGGACAAAAATTTGTACCTGAAGAGGCCTTGGAGGATAACTAGATGAATTATGTAGATGACTATGATGTTTGCATTTGAGATTATCATAGGATGATTCTATAGCTCACAGAAAAGGTAATTAATGTAGAAATCAAACTCAAAGCTTGGGACATAGATGCTCCCAAAATATTGGATCCCTTGTACAATAGGGATACGATTTATGAAAAGCCCATTATGAATGTAGAAGTTGGGCATGAGGAGAATGATGATATCAATCACTAGCCTAAGCTTGTTATTGATCTAACAAAGAGTAGATTAGGAAACCTTTTCGGATCGACCCAGTTCTGCAAGCCTTACTTCTCTAGCTATAACTAGACCAAAGAAAGGTAAAGGAATAAAAGTCACTTTATTGACTTACCCCACCAAATCTCAAGTGAGGCTAGAAACAATGCATCAACATGAGTTGGAGGTAGACTACTTTGAGACAAAAAAGGGTAAGGGCAAGAAGATAAAGAGAGAAACTTTGGTAAGACAACAAGAGGCAAAGACTCAAGTGGAAGTGGTTTCTTAAGAAGAAAAAGCTCAACCTAAGTTAGAACAAGCTCAACATGAGCAAGAATAGGTTCAACTAACACAAGAAGCCTTCCTATTCCACTACCTCAATCTTTGATAGGAGAAGCCTTCCTATCGATGCCTAAAATGGTTAGAACTAAAGCAACGATGGAATGGGTAAAGAGGAAGAAATTGGAAAAAGAAAAGAACATTCTCACCCCTAAGTGTCAGAAACCATCCCTAAGGTGGACAATGAGGAGGAAGGGGAGAAAATAGAATTCATCCCTATGAATAAGAGGACTTTCTCAAATACTATGATTGAAGGGGAGAGGAGAAGGAGCTTGACCCATATGTCACCTTCTATCCCTCAAGACCTTATCCATCTTGAAACTTCAAAAGATGGGCCAAAAAAATGGATTAAAAATATTAAAGACAAGGGGGAAAACATTTTTGACCTCTTAGAATTTTAATTCATGCTTGTAGGTACTAAGATGATAGGAGAGACAATATAGGATACTCTTACGAATGAGCCATTAGGACTAGAAGATTGGAATCAATTACCTCCTCTACCACAAGGACCTCTTGGCATTCCTCCTCCACTAGAATAGGGTATGATAAAAGTGATGGATCAAGGATTAGTGGATCAACCTCCTCTGATAGCTAAACTTGAAAGTCCAAATCCAAAGTAAGGACAATGTGGGAAATTTCATGTGAATCAAGTATCAAAAGAAGGTCAAATTCCAGATGAGAGACCATAGATTCAACATGATACAGAGGCTAGGTATCCAGCATAGCATGATACTAAGGCTCACTCTAAACCACTTCCTCACCAAGAGAAGGCCCTAGATAGGAGTAGAAAGGGAAAGGATCCTATATTAGATCCTATATATTAAGTGTAGTAAATGTCACCTAGGGGCATGACATCATCATGGTTAAAGAAGGAGGTCATGTTTAGGTAGAAGAGGTTGGTAGAAATGACAAAAATAGAAGATGGAAAAACTAGTAAAAATTGTCAAGAAGCCTAAACCACCTAAGGGTGATGCAAAGACATTGGCCTTCATTATGAATAATCAAGATCAAGAACTTCTCACACATATCGCCATCCTAGTGCCTCATGTACACATAGAATAGTTGACTCCAAAAGACTATCAAATGAAGAAGGACATACTAGGTAAGCCCATGGTAGATACCACAAAAATCTTGATTACCACAAGTCTCAAGAATTTTTTTTCACATATAGACAAGGATGAATTAGAGCTTATAATGTTGTGGAAATAGAATGATTTGTTGAGGGGATATTTGAGTGAGGTGGTAGGACTAATAGATCCCACATATCCTAAAATTGCTCTTGGAGCTACATTGGAGAGAAAGGATTTGGGGCCATCAATGGACTCATTTTTGGATGCTTGCCAAATGTGACATCACAATTTTGAGGAAAGAGGATTGAAAATAATAAAAGGTAATTTGAAACTTCTATACAATATCTAAACCAATACTAGTAAATTAGTTACTATTGTAAACCAAGATTTTGGGTTGATGGATGAAGTATGTGCCTAGGCCAATGATTTGTAAGCACTCAAATTTATAAAAGAGGAAAGATATTGGATAAGTTATATGATTGGATAGAAAAGATATCTTTTGGAAATAATGTCATGGAAGTGCTACATGAAGGTATTCAACAAATAAAGAATAAGGCTCAAGAATATTTTTTTGAAGTAGATAAATACTACAATACCACTAGCCTTGAGAGTTTTAAAGATGAATCAAGGACCAAACTCTCCTTAGTTCAAAAAATAGTTCAAAATTTCAAGGCCTTAATTTGAAATATCTTTGTCAGAAGATGATGTAAGATAAGCATCCAAAATAGAAGAAGCGTTGTGGGAACTAGATTCTAAATTGGAGGATTTTGTTGATACAAGGGTAGAAGTAAGTAACTACTAAAAAGTAGTTAGAAATAAGTATGATTCATTAGATTTACCTAAGGTGAAGGAAGTGGTAAAAATAATAGATAAATTCAAAAGAAATCATCTATACGTCATTTTGGTATAAAGGGGAAGAAAACCCAAATATTAAAAATCAAGTTTTGACACTTAGCAAATATTTTTGATTTTTGGGTCCTATCACCAAGATGTGCTTCGCCAAGGTACACTTTTTGAAGTTGTTCTTTTCCAAGGTGCACTTTTTAGAGGTGTGTTGATAATTTTGAAGAAGTAGTACCCTAACAATTAACTACTAGTTGTTATTTTAGAGCATTTCATGCATCAAAAATGCATTTTGACGACAATTCAACTCCCAGAGACACCTAGAGAAGGTCAAACTTCCATATTTAGAGCTCTCAATGACTTCTAGATCATCTCATGAATTTTATCTTCTTATCTTCTTATTTTTATATGTCATGTAAAAGCTCATGCATCCATTAATTAAAGAAAAAAATGGTGGAGACCTATTTAGCAACATTTATAGAGTTAGTTTGTATGTAAATAGCTTTATTTTATTAGTTTTTTAGCATCAGCTGTGTTAGAGGAGCTCTCACTCATAACATAAAAGGAAGGGAGGATTTCTTTTAAATAAATGGATGTAATATGTACTCTAGGCCATTATTTTTATGCAATAATATATGTTACTGGTAATCTCATTGTGAGTGTAGTAAATCTTGTTAGAGTATGTTATTTTTGTGAATGAATGTTGATGAATAATAATATTTTTGTTGCATTGTTATAAATGTACAATCTTTAAATTCTTGTGTTTGCCTTATGTTTTAAAAAATTCCACCATTGTCACAAATTGGATAAATGGTTATCTTTGTTCTTGCATAGTGTTTTGTCCCATATGACACACTCTCATTGACAATTGCATGAGTGGAGTTGAGGAAGCAATGCTCCTAATTTCATCAATTTCTTATCAAATCCTTTTGATAATTTAATTCACAGACATGTTACTTTGGCATATGTCCCTTAGGAATTTTCCTTTTAGTACTTTTCTTTAATCTCTCGATACTCTATCTTTGTTATTTTATTTTCAAACATTTGGTTAAAATAGGGATTCATATAATTACATCGATTACAAATTCCATTCATTATAGAATAGAAAATACAAAAATATATCTTATTTGTGGTTATGTTTAGGTACCAGCAAAGGCCTTCTTGTGAATATTCACATTTATCTTTAATTGAGTTACCTAGTAGGATGAAAAAAAACCATCTATAACCTTGGAATTGATCATTGATCATCTTTTCAAGAGAAAGATTTGAAATAATTTCTTTTGTTAAGCATCATACAAAATGACCACTTAACAAATATCTCCCCACCTCCCACAAAGCTATTAGGACTAACCATGGATAGAAATAACAATTACATGTAAATATAAACAATATTAAAAAATAATAAATCGTATAGAAGAGAACAAAAGACACCAAGATTTAATGTGGTTCACCCAAACCCTGAGCTACATCCACCAAAAATAAAGTGCAATATTATTACAATCTAGTGATTCCAACCTAATTACAATAAGTAATCCCTTAAAGCTCAATACCACTGCAAGAAGAAATGTTTGTATCACATTTATTTAAGATACCTAACCCTAAGCCCTTTTATATAAGTTTTTTTTACCACTTTACAGTTACAACATGTTGACCATATGTTAGCCATATGTCAACTCCAAACCCCAGAGAATCATAAAGTATGTATAGTACTTCCCTAATCAGTCACCACAAACTAACGCAAGGCTCATATCCTTTTCTAGTAGCCCAATATTTTGCCTTTCTTTCTTCCTCTGGAAGGGCTTCCAATATTTTTATTTGTCTTCTTGCAATTTGGATTTGGTACAAAATCCACTTGGTGACAACTTTAAGCCTATTATAACATATGTACAACTTATCAAAGTGTAATGCTAGGGCTTCCAGGTTTACACCATGGTCAATAGTTCTTGCTAGAAGGAACAGATAAGCTAAGAAAGGGATTTGAGGATCCTTAGGATAACTCATATTAATATTAGGGGAAGGGGCAAAAGAAAAAGTACATAAGGAGTTTGGTACTAAGAAGTGGACAAATAAATGAAGGGTCCAAGTCAACTTTGCAACCCAAGAAGACCTTGAGGCTAAGTCATTAGAGACTTCTATCATATCCTCAACTTTATACTACTACTCATCTTTTTTAATATTTTCCTTATGGTCAAGAAGTGTATTCACCCAAAATTGGTCATCTAGACTACAAGCCCCCTGGCTAGAGTTTTTGCTTAATTTATCCATTACATATTCTTGATCAAATTATCACTTTGTTATTTATTTGATTATAACTTATGGATTGACCAACTTATCCTAAGTCTTTTTTTTTAACTGAAAGAAATTTCCCCCTTTTAATTAAATAAATTCCCCAAATTCCCTTATCCTAAGTGTGCACACATAAAGTACTATTCATATTTTAAAAATAAACTTAAAGGGCTTTTTTGTGTCACATGAGGGGCACACTTTTCTATGTGATTAGAATCTTTATTTTTTTAAATAAATTAAATTCTCCTCCACACATCTTTTTCCTCTTAAATCCTAGTGTTGATCTTGGTTAGGTGAGATGCATGTGTGCATGGATCACTCAAGATGCACTCTTCACCCTTGATTATGCCTATCTTTATTATTAATCTCAAGTGTCCACTTTTCTTTAAAAAGAGGGCTCTCTCCTTATTCTCTAATCTCTTATTCTTTGTACTAATGTTATCATTTAGGATTTCTAGGTGACTTTTTAAGTTTGGATAACTTGCATCATTCTTACACCTACATCTACATACTTGCATTCTCATTGTAGCTTTATGGCATGCCTTGTTTACCTTTCATTTTTATGCTCTATAAAAGCTCACATAGTCTAAATAGGAGGCTTTGAAACTCTTTATTATTGTTATCATTCATATTTCATTGCATTTTATCATATGTTGTAATGCATCTCATTCTCATTGTGATTCTTGGATGCTAGCACTCTTTCTCTAATCTTTGAATCTCTCATTTTATGGTATACCTTACAAGGGTTGTATATCTAGGTTTCTTTGAGAGACACCATACTACTATTTTATACCTTTGTATGTCAAAGAAAGAGAACTATAATCCACCTCTTCAGATGCTCTCCTTCATGGGTATTCTTGAAAATAAGAGTTCATAGAAGTGTGCCATGTTTTTGGTATACATTTTTTGTGCCCACTATTAGATGTGCATTTCTGTCATTTTTCATGCTTGTTAGTTCATATTTTTTTTAAGATAGAATTATTTTACATTATTTTACCATATATTGTATGACACTTTCTATATACGAGTGTGATACTTTACTAGTTAACTATGTCATACTCATATTCTAGATTCTATCATAATGCTACTTGTAGAATATTGTACTCATTTGGTTCACTATGTCATACTGAATATAAATTTTGTTTTGCTTTACAATGACTATTCTATGATATTTTATCAACCTATCATATTGTTTGATTTATTTTTAGAATTAGACTTTTAGTTCACATTTTTGCATCTTTTAATCTACATTGTAGGTCTTTTAGCTTAGTTTTTGGATACTAACAATGGTTTATAGGGTTGTTTTTATATTTTGTTATTTATTTTGATTCCCTAACCCTTGTTGTTCTATAGGGGCTTATTGCTTTCTCATTTTCTAAGGATGTTGCTAAAATAAAAAGGACTACTAAATTTTTTGTAGGGCTGCCCAAGCAAAAGAAAAAAAGAAAAAATTGTTTTCTTTCATTTCCCTATTCAACATATACTAGTTGTTTCCTTTCCTTAGGCACATAAAAATCACAACTAAGGGTTCATTTTTGGTAGGACAATATTCTCTTCACCTTTTAGGTGAATTAGGAATCTTGATCATTTATTGAATCAACAAAGTGGGTGGGATACTCCACTCTTTATTGGTTTTAATTAATTTTCTTGGTGTGTTTGGAAAAAACATTAGGGAGTAGGAGAGTATGCTCTTCACCTTTTAGGTGAATAAAATAGATTGACCTCCTTGGTGTGGATCCATTTTTTTATTCTCCTAGTGAAATTCATATCTTTAGAGGGCCTACTATTGGTTGAAAGATACCAATACGAATGACCTAGAGTGGGAACAAATGAAACCTGGCTAAGTTAACCCACTATAATCACAAACCCTTTGAAAAATGACAAATCCTTGGGGGGCATAACACTTGAATTCACTTAGTGAAATTACTTGTGAGATTGGAACCATGAGGAAATCACCAAGTGGGTATGCTTAAGGTACCCTTGTGGCTATGAGGTCTGTTAATTAAGTCTCGCATTAGGAATGAGGAGTTCTTGCAAATGAGACCCTTATTAGACACTTTATGATTTAGAGGCCACTGTTTTTAGCTGTTCAATATCTTGATGCAAGGATCAATCCTAGTGAGCTACCTAGATCACCCCAAAATTTACACTCACCATATGTGTCCCTTTAGTTGTGTTAATAACACCTCCATGAAAAATTCAATAGTTATTGTGGAAACCACTTTGTGTGAGATGAGTGACATTAGGTTTTGGAAAAAGGTATTGATTAATGACCCATTTCCTTTAAGTAGATATTGATTGGTGTAAGGAAACTTGGTAATAAAGAATATAACCATTTCCACATAACCCATAATAGATCTAAAATAAACACAAAATTAAAATCCACATGCAAGAGAATAGAAAACATACCCACAAAATTGTGACACAAGATATACCCTAGGAAATCCTCATTGAGGGAAAAAACCCAGCCTCCAAAAGCATCCATCATCATGTATTATTCAACAAAAATACCATTTCCATACAACCATGGAAGCCTTCATGGCCATAGCCACAATTGAGAAAACTATGTGAACAAGCATGAATCCACACATCCCATGCCATGCTTTCAACCTTCACAAATGCTCCCTTGGCTAACCTATCAAGCCTTGTCCCGCTCGACTCTTGCCTTTTTTCTTCTTCTTGTCGCTCTTTTTTTTTGTCTCTACAACAACTACCCTTGTGGCTTCTTATATAGTAGCAAGTCCCACAAAACCACCAAGTGGTATTACATAAACCATGTGCTAAAACCATGTGCTACCTAACCCACTGACCCCACATTTAATATTGGGCATTTAATTCTTTTCCCCAATATTAAATAATTACATCAAATATTATCACAATGTTACAATACAACTCATCAAGAATATTCCATGGGAATCTTTACATGTTGCACATCCATCTAGGTACAACATTACATAATAAAATAAAATAATAAAATATAACAATATTATGCAATGTGTGCAACACCCATTATCTTCAACAATCTCCCACTTGTTGTATACATTGCATAGGGTAAATCTGTAGCCACATAAATGAACAAGGGAATAATCCCTCCCAACACATCCACCATCATGGATCAAAATACACCAAGTGCTCCATCCTGGTACTCGCAACAAAATCAAAGTATCCAGCATCTAAAACATGAATGATCTCACCTCCTATTATGCCACTCCCACTGGACATACATAGAAGCCATCCAAAGAGAAAGCCACCCAACCTGTCGCATTAGAAGATCATAAAATCCTGTACCAACTAAAATTTCAAGCACAAATAACTTGATCCAAAGGTAATCACATGTATCTGTAGTTTTCAAAATATCCATAGCTGAAATAGCACCCACAGCAAGTGCCAAACCCATCCAACTATCCATACCTCAAAGGTATAACAAGTGAATCTTATATCACTGACATATCCAATCTACAACCTGCAATCATAAGCCTCAAGAGCAATACCTGCCACATATATACCAAGAAGCTCCCACTGCAAAAGATAATGTCAAATCTATAACCAATCCACTCAACACATCTCAAAGAAGTGAATCCATGTAGTATCAAGGACATCCACAATACATAAACTGATATCCTGCAAGAACAACTTTCATAACAAGTCTCCAATGCTCTCCCAAGTTCTCCACAACCAACAGAGGAAAGAGAAAGAAATAACCATGCCATCTCTCACATGACATACATGAGCACAAACCAGTGATCACAATCTCCAACCAATCTCAAATCCAATGTAGGCAAAATTGAACATCCAAGAAGATAACCAAGACCAGAGAAACCATGCAAATCATAACCTGTATCATGTCCTTCTACACACACCTCTAGATGTAAACTGTCCAAGAATGATCTCCTCCATAAAACCCCAACAAGAAGCCTCAACAACACCCAAACCATACCATATAACTAATCATGGATGTAAGCCTCTCACAAGAAGATCAAACTCAATAAAACCATTCCTAATCCAAGGAATATGCCCAATATAAAACCATCTCCCAAATTCAACCAGCATAACAACATATGCACATGGAGATAACCAGTGCTAAACCATCTCTCAAATGAACCCTCCAGAACTAATTCATGTACCATAGCTCAAGATCCATATCCATGAAAGACAAGCATAAATATAATGCAAATGAGAGAAACAATGGGCTATACCTCTCAAGTAGCAAACCACCGAGTAGACCAAGAGTGGGGAATGAGAATGCTCATCAAGATACCCAAGTCTCCAACCAAGACTCATCTAAGAACAATCTCCTCTCAAGTCCATATCAGGTGACTGCCCCTCGAACTTCCTGCTGAAACCATCAACCGTCCCAACAAATACTTCTCTAATCAAAGAGAAATCAGCGTCACCACCATCTCTAAGTATCCATGAGCACCTATAACCAATCAATCCATGCCAACTCCAAATGCAACATAGCAATATCATGAAGTGTCCAGCTTATGATTAGTGTACTCAATACCAAGAAACTAAACCAAGATCAATGTCAAAGTTCCAACCATGGCCTCAGGAACATAAACATGACAACATGATGTTACCATCTCAACTAAAGAGATAACATGCTTCATATGAACATACTATAACATGTCACAACTCTAAACGTGTATCAAGAGTATACCATGACATAATAATGAAACCATCCTCATACCAAGGATAACATGCCAAATAAAAGCATAAACCACACCTTTGCCAAGAACCCTGTGAGTCCTCAAGATGCAACCATCTCCACACACCATGAAGAAAACCATCTCCACATACCAGGAAGAACCATCTCCACATACCATGAAGATAACCAAGAACTCCATGAGTCCTCAAGATCTAACCATCTTCATACACCATGAAGATAACAAGTGCACCATGCAAATGTCAAAGATGCTTCTGCAGCAACAGGATCTAAGACAAACCTCCAACATCTGCAAACACTCAATAAATATATCAATGCCAACAACTCCCACTCAACCGTGGTACCAAGTCACCTATGGAATCATAAAATCCATCCTCTCCAAACCAAGAAGATATAAACCAAACCAGGAACTAATCCTGCACTGTCACCCCATCATTGTCACAAGCTCCCACTAAATCGTGTATCCAAGCTATCCATGACATCATGATGAAAAATAACCATCCTCTAACCATGAGAATCAACCAAGGCATCAAACCATCAAAGAACTCAAAGTGCATGTATCATGAGCTCCTCAAAAGAAACTAAATAACCATGATTCTCAACCAAGAAGATATACCACCATAACCAAATTAGAAAATCTAAGCTAATGAACATCAAGGATGTACCTGTATATCCAATCATGTCATGCCAAAATCCATGGCACCATGATCACATCCATGAACCGAGCATCTGGTTCTCAATATGTCCAACCTATCAGCATAAAATAGTCAACCACAATCCTTTGCCATGACTATACCTGGTAACAACATCTCATCCCTTCTACATGAAAAAAATAGTAGATCATGTGACTTAGGGCATAGACAACCCAAATCCAAGCCACCAATTTGAATATGCATCAATAATGAAAGATCAATGGGCAAAGGCAACCCATAACCAAGCTATAAATGCAACCTATAAGTATAGACCGCTTACAACACTACACAACTTGTAGACCCAACAAGTCATCATGCATATCCAAATCAAACACTGATAATTATATCATCATGAGACCAATCTGAAATATGAACTGAGTATACAATGACATCAAATCTTAAATCTCCAATGCCATAAACTCACAAGTTACCATAGTCAAAATATATAGCATAAACTGTTCAGATAAATATATCAATAAATAAATCATGCCAAATCTGCACCAAATCTGAACCAATGCATAGAGCTCTCCAAGAGCTTTCCATTAACTACTCGAAATCCAAAATCTGACTCCGTATGCCCAAGTTATGCTCTAATCCGTGCTTAAAATAAATAACATCTGACTTTAGGGCTCTTAAAACCTAAATTTTTTTAAAATCATAGAACCAAACCTACACCATGTCATAGTGCTCTGAATTAGCTTTCCAACGCCTGTAAGAACTCTGAAATCCGGATTTTGAGAGAAAGTTATGGCCGTTTTACTAAGACAGTCTTTTTGCCATTTTCAGTACGATTTTTCATTTTTAATTTTTTTTCAGTGATGAAAATTTTGACGGGATTAAATTTGACGGGCATCATGGGCTGAAACCAAAAAACTCTTTCATTTCCTCTGAACATGGCCAAACTAGGGCATATTATATATCAAATTTTATGGAAATGTTGACCTGGATCCAATGGTGAGGTCTGTTTTTACCCAGGAGGTCATTTTTGCATGCTACCCCCCAAAACCCTCATTTAAATGAAACATCCAAAAAAATCTTTTGTCCAAAAATTTCACATGCCCAAATCTTTTAACATCCCATCATAACAGCAAATCCAAAACTCTCAGATCTACAATAAAACATTCATATATCTTGCCCTTTCTTTTATCCTCTCATGCATTCCCATGGATTCAATCTAGGGTTACAATGATAAAACCATAGCTCTGATACCACTTGTAAGGAAACTTGGTAATAAAGAATATAACCATTTCCACATAACCCATAATAGATCTAAAATAAACACGAAACTAAAATCCACATGCAAGAGAATAGAAAACATACCCACAAAATTGTGACACAAGATATACCCTGGGAAACCCTCATTGAGGGAAAAAACCTAGCCTCCAAAAGCATCCATCATCATGTATTATTCAACAAAAATACCATTGCCATACAACCATGGAAGTCTTCATGGCCATAGCCACAACCGAGCAAACTATGTGAACAAGCATGAATCCACACATCCCATGCCATGCTTTCAACCTTCACAAATGCTCCCTTAGCTAACCTGTCAAGCCTTGTCCCGCTCGACTCTTGCCTTTTTTCTTCTTCTTGTCACTCTTTTTTTTTGTCTCTACAACAACTACCCTTGTGGCTGCTTATATAGTAGCAAGTCCCACAAAACCACCAAGTGGTATTACATAAACCATGTGCTAAAACCATGTGCTACCTAACCCACTGACCCCACATTTAATATTGGGCATTTAATTCTTTTCCCCAATATTAAATAATTACATCAAATATTATCACAATGTTACAATACAACTCATCAAGAATATTCTATGGGAATCTTTACATGTTGCACGTCCATCTAGGTACAACATTACATAATAAAATATAACAATATTATGCAATGTGTGCAACACCCATTATCTTCAACAATTGGTGCATCTTTGATCTATGCTAGACCCTTGGAAATATTTTGAACATACACATGACTATAGTTTCACAGGATTTTTTCTTTGAAACCTCACGAGTTTTTGTATTGAAAGGTTTCTTTGTCTCTTGTCAAATTGTTTGAAGACGCATGTTTATGCCGCATATTGCTTCAAAATAAACTATATTTTTGTTATAAAATAAAATATGCCTTTCTATAGTTGAATTTTTTCTTGAAAGAATTGGAAAATTAGTTCAACCATAGGTCTAATAGGCACAAAGTCACAAAAAAATTGTCTCCACTAAACTTGTTTTGTATTTCCTATCTAAGAAATCTTTATGATACTTTTGGACTGTAAAAAGTATCGCAGTACATACAAACTTTTTCCTACTATTATTCTATATATTATCATTCTATCTTTCACAAATTTTCATTCTAGCCTATTTTTTCATCTTGATATTCTACAAACTATCATACAATAATTCATATTGAACAACTATCATACTACTTTTTGTGTTCTATCATCTGTACTAGTTTCTTTCTCAAATTTCTTTGAATTGCATTCTTGGCTGAGTTAGGGTTGTTCACACTTAATTCTATTGTGCCCCTAGTCTAAAACTTACATTTTTGGCTATTGCTTAGGCTGAAAATATTAGCTTAGATTATTGGATACAAACTTGATTTCATATATCATTCACTTGTCAAATCCACTCATCTTATCCCTGTGGCTACTTTTTTTATTAGATTCTTTTCTAGCTCCAAAATCAATTCATTGGTGTCATACTTTTCTTGGACACATTGGAAAAGCTATTATCATTGCTTCATTTCTTGAAAAGTGAAAATATTGGCTTTACAAGTTTTTAATTTCAAGTGCTTTGTATCATCTTACTAGGATAAAACTTGCTATAACATGTCGGCTACAACTAGGCTACAATTTTGTCAAGGAAGTCATCCTTCATTTTTATTTGAACAATTAGCTTCTGCAACTAGACATCCAAATAAGAAACACCTTGAAAGAAAATCTATCTTTGACCATCAAGAGGAAGAAAAATTTTCCACTTGGTACAACCCTCTTAGTCACTTTGGTAGCTCTTTTGATACCCCCCTTGATACTTGTAGAGTTGAAAATAACATGTATTTCACCATGAATCAAGAGGAGAGACTCCATCACATAGATGACTTCTTTGCAGTTATGAGAGAGTAAATTGAAAGAAGGAAAAAGGCTTATCAAGGTGAACAATCTAGGTTAGAACAAGAGAGGCTTGAACAAGTGAGGCACATAGCCTCTAGAGTGGATGCACATGCCCATGATGAAAAGGATTCTTGAAATAACAATGCTTATGGACTTTGAAAAAGTTAAACATATGCTTTTGAGAATCAAAATGCTAACACTAACTATAGTAATCCTTCTACAAACCATGTTAACTTTGGTAACAATGTTAACAACACCCCTCCAAGAACCCCAAGATCACATGTTGAGTGATATGTAATTCCACTTAGAAACTCCCATCAAAGTAAATCTTCACATAATGAGAGTGAAGTGAAAACTAAAGTTAGTAGTGAAGAGCTCATTAGGTTTCAACAAGATGAATTTCTTCAAAGGTACATGCTTAAGGAATTAGAACAAAATGAGCATCAATATTTTGTGTACATGAAAAATAGAGTTTTTAGATTACCCCATGAATTTGATGTCCAAATAATTATTCAAAGGAGAGAACTAACTGAAAGTGATCTCATAAAGAAATAAGTTCAAGAGTTGTGAAGGAAAATTTCATGTATGCAAATGGAGAAAGAAAAACTTAAAACTTCATATGTTGAGATCATATGTGCTCTTCCTTTTGACAAAATTCTTTACATGATGTCATTTGAAAAGGATAAAAAGGTTCCTAAATATGAAAAATCTGATAGTAATGGTGATCCACATGATCATGTTAGATATTTTTATGCATATAGGATAGATTTTATCCATGAAGACACATGTCTCATAGGGCTTTTCCAAGAAGCTTGAATGAAAACCCATGGAGCAGTTCACTAAAATCTCCCCTCCTGTTATGACATTTGATGATGTTGTATAAATTTTTATTAAACATTACTCATAAAACATAGAACACCTTACTACCATGCTTGACTTATGCAACATCAAGAAAAAATAAGGGGAACTTTTTGTTACATACTTTAAAAGACGGAAATGATACACTCTGGATATCCTCATCAAATACCCAAAAATGTGAAGATTGGTATATTTTTAGCACACTTGTGCCTAAATTGCACTATGATCATAGGAAATAAGTTCTCACCATAGTCAATGACATGATTGAGAGTGCTTATCATATTGAGTATTTCACTATTAAGAAGGGTGATATAGTCCTAAAAAAAGATGAAAATGGCAATGGGAAAGGAAAGAACATAGGTAAACCTTGGAGTAGAAATAAGTAAATTATTAATGATAGGGTTGTTGATACACCTAAGACCAAGGAATCCAATTTGAACTTAACTAATTATATCTTACCTACCAAACCACAAGAGTTACTAATAAAAAATAAGTCCCAAACCTATGATAAGCCTAGGTTCACAAAATTGTCTAAGCATAAGCGTAACTCCACTCCATTTTATGATTCATATGATGTGATTTGAAAGACATTTCTTGCTAACAAGATGATGATGAGGGATTCCTAATCTACCTTAGACTTTCCACCAAGGCACTCAAGTCTCTTCTAGAGCCTTTCTAGTGTCTTATCTTCACCATACCACTAATGGCCCCTACTTCACCAATTTACTCCCACCAATTCAAAAATCTTCACAAAATCCAAAGTTAAGCTTCATCCCTTATCCTAAATCCCACAATAGGATGAATCAATACATTTACTAGGCTTCCATGGCATGTAGGGCTTAAATTCTTATGCATTAAATGATTAATAAGTTGCTTGATGAGTATTGAGTCATCATTTTTTATATGATCTCAAGATTCCATTGTTTAGGAGGGTTGCTAGGGCTAGTAGCAATTATTCCTCATAACTAGATTTTTGGTCTCTAAATTCACAAAATTCCAAAGGATTTTCCAAACTAATATGAGATTCCAATATTCTTTTCAAAGTACTTCAAGATTCACTTGGTTTTGGGTCACCAAGGTATCCATACAATACCATACCATAAATCACCTATTTCTAAGGGTTTTGAGGGCTTGTCATAGTAAATAAGTAGGGCTAATCAAAACACCTTGAAGATGATAACTCCAAGGATTTCCCTTGGTCTAGTGTACCTTCATTGATTACTCCTTCATCCAAATATCTAGAATGATCATTTCATTCTATGTACTATATTTTTACCTTTATTTTTTTGAACTTCACCTAGCTAGGTAACCTCCTACTTGCCTAGGGATTTAATTTAAAAATAGAAAACCAACTCATAAAAACTCAAAAAATTTATATATATGTATTATGTACAATACTCTTCATTATTCAAAAGGGCCATAGTGATTTGAACATTGGAATTCAAGAAAGAACCATTTTTCTTGGTGCTACTCCAACCAGTAGAGTTAACTAGTGATTCACAAAAGAATTTACAAACACCTATCCAGACCAATATTCAAAAATGATAAATATGAAAAAAAAAAAAATTTAATCCTCTAACTAACAAGATAAAGAAGAGAGTCCAATCAATCTATTAGCATGTGTATTTGGACGTGCTAGTTAATTGTAATAAGAAATTTCTTTTTGTTTTCTATTTCTTCAAGATTGAATTCATACAATATCATCACTAGTAATAGTTTTTTATACTCTTTTTTTATATGTGAAAACCTCCTATATGGACCCATAACTAAAAAATTACAAGTTGCTTGATTTTGGTAAATTTTTGTCAATATTGTCAAGTGCAACTTTTGTAAAATGCAAAGTTGCTTGAAATTTTTTTTACAAACTTTGTACTTTGAACATGTGTAGGCCTGAGGAATGTCAAATGAGTGTAGTAAGGTCCAAAACCAGCTTTAACACTATTTTCCAACTCTAGAGTTTTGGTCAAATTTTACTCAACCTTTGATCAATTTATAAGCAACTTAGTCATTCTATGGGAACTTCTTGACTTCCCACTTTCTCACACTCACCTATTTATATAAATGACTCTAATCACATCTTTGGGGCTTCATACATAGCCCTTGTTCCCTAGTGTTTGGCTAAAACCACCTACAAGCCAAAACTTCTAAGACCTCTCACTATAATCCTTAGGTGCTCCTGCACCATTCTCCCCCTACAACAAGAAATTAAGTAGGATCTTTAGGTAACAAATACATGTCAATACCTAGCTTCTTGAAATAAGTTTCAACTACCCAAGTAGGTTATTTAGTAGGAAGATGTTTCCACTTCACAAGATGCTCCATGCAAATTTTGTGCCTAGTCTTCTTCTTCATCCTTGAATCAAGTATCCTCTTAGCTTCTGGCTTAACTAGAGAAGGTATATTAATTTCCTTTTCCTCTTTATCAACCTCTAATTTCTTTGTGTCCTCTATCAATTCAAGCCCTTTGTATGGAACTAGATCTTTCATTTTGGATATTAGTGAAAGAGCTAACTCCTTAGGTAAATTTATCTTGTATGAATTTTGACCATACTTTGCCAAGTCCTTACATGGTCTTATCCTTTTCATTTAAGTTTACTTGGAACTCTCATTTATAATCTAGACTTGTGTAGGTGTACTAGCACTCAATCTCCCACTTAAAACTAAATATCTCTTCTTCCCTCATCTACCTTTCTCTTCAATTTCTAATTTTCCTATATGAAAATCTTCTTGACCTTATCATCAATCTCATTCATTGATTGGGAAAAATCTTCAACATGTGCATCAACTTTCTCATGCTCCCTTAACTCTCTAACCTCACAAAATCCCCTTGTATGCAAACCATAAACAATTTGAAATTGACTTTTTCTAGTGATTCTCTTAGCATTGTCATTATAGAAAAACTTAGCCTATGGTATGATTTGGTCCCATGATAGACCATATTTTTTAGTTAAGCATCTTATTAGGGTCCTAATTACTCCTTTAATGACTGATATTTGACCACCAATTTCTGGATTGTATGTTGAGCTATGAGCCAGATTAGTGTCTAACCTCTTCCATAATGTCTTCAAAAAATGCTCCATGAACTTGACATCCCTATTTGATACAATACTAATAGGTAGACCATGAATTCTAACCATTTCCTTGAAGAAAACGTGTCTTATGTAGCTGGCATCATAAGTTATCTTGCATGGTCTGAAGTGACTCATCTTACTAAATTTGTCCACTACTACAAGCACACTATCAAAGCTAGTTCTTGCTCTTGGTAAACCAACTATGAAATCCATACTTATGCATTCCCAAGTTCTATTAGGTGTTATTAAATGCTGATATAAGCCAAAATTTGAAGAGGTTCCTTTAGTCTTCTCGAAAATGATACATTTCTTAACATATCTTCTAATATCCCTTTGCATTCTTGGCCAATATTAGTGCCTACTCACAAGTTCTAAGGTTTTATTAAAACCAAAATACCTACTCAAAATTTAATTGTGCTTTTCTTGGATGAGGTTTACCCTCATAGAACCCCTTAGAACACATAATTGATTATCTCTAAATAACAAACCATTTTGCAAGGTATGTTAAAAAACTCACTATGAAAACGATTGTTAAATGATGAGCATGCCTTGTAAACTTCTAAAAAATATTCATCTTCCTCATAAATGTCCTTGAATCCCTCCATGCGAATGCTCTTTAACTAAATTTCTTGATCTATTAAGAGCCTTATGCACAATGCATCTTCTAGCTTGTTAGTTTGCCCCTTTTTGTGATTAATGGTAAATGTATATGCTTGTAAGAACTCCATCCACTTAATGTGTGTCAAAATAAATTTTTCATATGTATTGATGAAGCTCAAGGCTTGATTGTCCATGTAGACAAAAAATTCCTTGGGTAAATGATATGCTCTTGAATTGGGAATAAATAAAGTATGTAGATGCAATAGCTTTGACTCAAATTCAAAACCCTAGAAAGGAAATCAAGGTAACATCAAAACCTTCATGAATGAATGTTCTTGAAACTTACCTTAGGAATGCATTTAGATGAATGTAGATTTTGAGAGGATGAATGTCAAAGATGAAACAAAGGATCTTGAATGTATGAAGGGAGATCTTTAATGTTGGAATGATAATTCCTGCATAAACTCCTTCAATAGCTTGAATGCATGAATCCTTGATATTCAATGGAGGGACAACTTGAATGCATTGAAAACTTGAAGAGTACTTGAGAACTTGAGAACTTGAGTGTAAGTTCTTAGACATGAACTTTGATGATGAGAAATGGAGAAAATGTAAGTGCTTATATAGATATTGGAATTAACTAACTCCCATAGGCTGACCAACCTATGAATTAACACCCTAAAGGCACTTGGACACGAGATCCGAAGAGGAGACCCAAAATATGTCCCAATTAGGGGCACACTGTGCCCCTAACAATTAGGTCCTAAAACCTCTAGGAATCTTAAATAGGTCTTGAATATGAGATATAGTTGTTACACTACAGAGAGTAGATGCCAAGTGGATAGATGAAGAGAAGGAATAATCAAGGAGAATAGAATCTACCTTGATATTAGCACTATAAAAATAAGAGCTTTAAAGATGATCTATTAAGTTTTACCCCAATTCCACCTAGGAGAAAGGATAGAAAAGGGAAGAAGAAATAAAAGGTGCAAGGAGATTGATGATATCAAATTAAAATAGGTGTAAAAAAATTATTAAATTAGAGTGTCTCCAATTTAAGATGGTACATCATGAAGTACATAACATTTATCAAGAAAAATAAAATAAGAGATGCAAGTAAGTTGGTTTCACCAATTAATGTAGGGTAGGAAAATAGAAGAAATACAACCCATACATCAATAAAAGGGGGAACACCAAGACCCATCCTTGGATTAGGTTTAATTGATACAAAAGGAAGCATCAATGAAAAATACTAATGCAAAAGGGATGAATAACTCATATTTGTTTCCCTCTCACCTCCACCTTTAGATGGTTGAAGAAAGAACATATGCAATATAGAGATGAGATACAAAGATATGAAAAAATTATAAAGTGTATGGAAATGCAAAGAGGAAGATGATATACCTCACAAAATAAAAACCTAAAAATGTCCTTTGAAAGGGTTGATTCCCAAGATAAGGATTGAAAACTAGGCTATAGACAAAACCCAGAAATCATTCAGTGATCTATCAGGGGCTAGTGGATACAATTGATTAATTGGGTGTTGTCTTTAACATTACACAAATTTCATATCAGTTGATAATTAGTGCATGCCAAGCTCACTTGTTCAATGAAGATAGCTTTCCTAGTCTACCAAGCATTCTTGAGTTTACTCTATGTAGAAGGTAGTTTCTACCGAGCTCACTCGAGCATTGAAGGAAGTTAAGTAGAAAAGAGTGTTAATTGAGCTCACTTGGTTAATAAAAGAAAAGTTGAACAAAGTTAGTATTAACTGAGTTCACTCAGTTACTAAAGGAATTTTGTAAGTTCTTAGTGTTAACCAAGCTTCTATTGGTTGACACAAGAAATTGCTTCAAAATCAGTTTCTATTTAGTAGAGTCAACTACCAAAGGATTTTCTTATTTTGGCATGCAAAGCTTAATTATTTTACCTATTGATTCTAGCCAAATGAGCTGATGAATATTGGCTATTCTAATTTTTATTTAAGTTGAATTGACAGTGTAAATGGTATAAGTAAAAGGTCAAGTTGTGATTTCAAAGTGTGTGATGTAGTTGATGTATTGAAAGAAATAAAAGGAGAGGAAGTGAACTTGAAGGATAAAGAAAATATCCTTGTGGAGGAAAAAAGTATTATTCAATCAAGGAAGGATCAAGTATGGATCCAAGAAAAGATCTATAATCAAAAATTCAATTACATCACAAATCAAGTCATCTCATTGTTACTCTCTAAACATTGTAGTAGTGAACTAAAATCTCTTAATAAAGTTGTTTTACCAACCATTTGAAAATCCTCTAACAAGGTAGAAATTCCATTGAACTATTTCAAGACCTTTTGCAAGGCCACTCCTAATAGGGTAATTGAAGCCTTTAACAGGGTCAAACCTAATAGTGTGTTTTGTAACCTTTATAGGGTTGGCTCCTAATAGGGCTCACTTCAAAAGAGTGAAAAACAATAATTAGCTATAGTGGTGGTTTTTCCCAAATTAGTTTTCCACATTAAATCCTAGTTTCTTATGTGTTCATGTTATTTTGTTCATGCTTGCAAGTAATTAATGATAACATCTTAAGATTTACTAAAGTAATTCACACTATGCATTTACCAAGTTTCAGTAGTGATCAATTTTTAGTTGACATCTAAGGGATTTGGGATTTATTTTAGTGGTAACTAATTCACCCCTCCTCTCAATTACTCCTCTTATATTTCTAACAATTGGTATTAGAGCTTTTGGTGCTTGTAGAGAAGGTTTCAAGGACCTAAGCTAAAGATCAGAATGTCTTACAAGAGAGAGATTCCAAAGCTGAATAGAGACAACTTTGCAGCATGGCAAGGACTTATGAGGCTTCATCTAGCTACCATTGATGATTCAGGATGCAAATATCTTGATGAAGAATATAAAACACCCACTAGAACATTATCAATTGATGACATTGCTGAGAAGAAGAACCATAACATCATGATGATTGACATTGCATCTTCTCTCAATCATGTTGAATTTGATGAGGTTAAAGATTGTAAAACTACTTTTGATATGTGGAACAAACTGAAAGAAATCTATAGAAGAGATGATAATGTAAGAAGAACCAAAGCAGAAAGTCTTAGAGGAAAATTGATCAAACGAGGATGAGAGAAGATGTAAATGTTACAAAATATGTGGAAAGAATCAAAGCCATTGTTAGTGCAATCAGAGCATCTGGAGGAGAAATCAAAGAAGAAACTATTGTAAGTAAGGTTCTGCTATTCAAGAAAAGAGATGTGATCCAAATAACAAGCTAAGTTTGGATGCCCTAGTAGGAAGATTGACAACTTTTGAACTAGACAACTTTGACAACTATGTTCCTGCTTTCAAGAATATTGAGTCTACATTTGAAGCTCAACTCTCACACAAAGAAAGAGACAAGAAAATAAAATATAATCAATCATAAAGTGAGGAAGAAATTGAAGAAAGTTAAGACAGTGATCTTGAAATCATTGAAGCTCTACTTGCAAAAAAAATTCCAAGAATAGAGGAAAGTACAAAGAAAGATCCCTCTAATATGTTTTTCTTGTGAAGAAATTGGTCATATTGCTGCTAGGTGTCCAAACAAAGAAGGCAAGGACAAGAAGAAAAGCCACAAGTACAAAGGAAAGATGAAATTCAAAGGTCACAAATCCTACAAAGTCAAAGGTAAGAAAACTTGTTTCATCGCTAAATATTCTGATAACAGTGAAGATGAAATAATGTATATTGCTATAAAAGATGAATCTAATGATAAAGGAGATAAGATGGCACTTGTCTCTCATGTTAGCAAAAATGACACATGGATCATAGATAGTGGATGTTCTCACCATATGACTGGAGACAAAACTAAGTTTGAAAATTTTGAGCACTATGATGGAGGTAGTGTAAGGTTCGGGAACAATGATCCTTGTTGCATAAAAGGGAAAGGCCGAATCTCATTAACCAATGAACTTGTATGTAACAATTCCTATTGGTTTGAGGGACTAAAACATAATTTTCTGAGTGTCGCACAGTTGGACAACATTAGATTCAAGGTAGAATTCATGAATGTCAAGGCAAGATTACTATAACCAAGGAAATATGAATGGATTAGGTAGGAAAACAAAGGATAACCTATTTTATCTTGATCTTTGTGATTTTTCATGTCTCATTGCTCAAGTAGAAGAAAGTTGGGTATGGCATAGAAGACTATGTCATGTAAACTTTGATAATATGGTCAAGATTAGCAAACTTAGAAGGGTAAGAGGTCTTCCTAGTTTGAAGAAACTTGATGTTGGATTATGCAAGAATTTCCAAATTGGTAAAATGAGAAAGACTAGTTTTAAAAGCAAAAACTATTAGTCAAAAGATGTCTTGGAAATTGTTCATATTGATTTATGTGGACCCATTAGAATAGAAACTTGTAGTGGAGAAAATTTTCTCATTCTTTTTGTTGATGATTATTCTAGAATGATGACTATTATGTATCTCAAAGAAAAATCTGAAGCTTTTGAGAAATTCAAATGGTATCTGGCTAGAGTAGAAAAGGAAAGTAGAAAAGGTTGAAATGCTTAAGATTAGATAGAGGTGGTGAATTCATCTCAAATGAATTCAACAATTTTTGCATTGAAAGAGGAATCAAAAGACAAGTATCAACCCCAAGTACTCCTAAGAAGAATGGAATAGTTAAAAGAAGAAATAGATCCATCATGGATTGTGCAAGGATGCCAATGATTGAAAAGAATTTTGCTATCAAATATTGGAAGGAAGCTATCAGCACTACACTTCATACTTTGAACTGAGTTTAGTTGAAGAAGGACTCAAACAAAACTCCCTATGAGCTATGGTATGGCTACAAACCCAATGTAAGTTACTTGAAAGTATTTGGCAGAAAATGTTATATCTTAAAAGAATCTAGAAAGGGAAATTTTGATGTAAAACATGATGAAATTATATTTCTAGGATACTCCTGTAGAAGTAAAGCATACAAATGTCTAAATTTATCTACTCACAAAATCATAGAAAGTGCACATGTGAGAATAGATGAGTTTGTAGAAGAGATTGAAGAAGAAAGCAAAAAGGAGCTAGAAGACTATAGAAGATTTGTCTACTATGAACTTGATACATTGCCAAACACATTTGACAAAAAGGAGACTTCATCTCTTAAGTTCTCCAAATCTCCATAAGCTATTGAGTTGTAGGAAGTGCAAATTGAGTGACAGGGACCCAAGTCACGTTCAGAGGCTACCAAGTTAGTGAATACCAAGTTTGAGGAACCTAAGCCATAGATAGAAGGACCCAAGCCATAAGTTGAAATTAAAAATGAAGACAATGCAACTCATTCAAAAGTTAAAGAACCTATATTGGCTAAATATTTTAGAAGGCATCATGCATCTAATCAAAATATTGGAGACAAAAATAATGGAAAATGACAATAAACAAACTAAAGGTACATGTTTACTTGCTAAATTTGAACCTAGAAGTATTAAAGATGCATTGGAAAATGAAAGTTGGATTGAGGCTATGAATGAAGAAATAGAGCAGATAGAAAAGAATAAAACTTGGACTCTTGTACCTAGGCCCAAAGATAAAAATGTAATTGGTACAAAATGGATATTCAAAAATAAGTTGAATGAAGATGTAAAAGTGTTAAGAAATAGAGCAAGGTTGGTATGTAAAGGTTATTCTCAAGAAGAAGGTATTGATTAAGGTGAAATTTTTTCCCCTATTGCAAGATTAGAAAGTGTTAGGACTTTATTGGCTTATGTAGCTCATAAAGGATTCAAAGTATATCAAATGGATCTTAAAACTATATTTTTGAATGGAATACTTGATGAGGAAGTCTACATTGAGCAACCAGAAGGTTTTTTTGATCTAGACAAAAGGGACATGGTCTAAAAATTACACAAAGCCCTATATGGTCTAAAACAAGCTCCTAGAGCCTGGTATGAAAGATTACCTAAGTATTTGATATAGATTGGTTTTCAAAGAAAAAATGGTAACAATAGCCTATACATCAAAGAAGGACTAGATAAGAAGATTTTGTCGGTAGAAATATTTTTGGATGATACTCTATTCATAGAAAATGTTGATTTATGCAAGACATTTTTAGAACAAATAAATAAATAATTTGAAATGTCCATGTTTAGTGAAATAAAATTATTTGTTAGATTGCAAACATAGTAGAACAAAAATCGTATCTATATCACTCAATCTAAGTACATCAAAGAGATATTCAAAAAATTTGGAATGGAATATTGAAAACTAGTTGGAACCCCCATGTGTATTGGACTTAATCTTACAAAAGATGATGACTCCAAAGAAGTAGATCAAACCCTATACAGATCAATGATTGGGAAACTATAGTATGTGATACATACAAGGCCTGATATCACCTTGGTAGTTGGGATAGTGGCAAGATTCTCAGCTAAACCCAGAGAAAACCACATGATGGCAATAAAAAGAAACTTGAGATATCTGAAAGGTACTGGAGACTATGGCTTATGGTACAAACTTGGAGGCAACCTTGACCTAAAAGTATTTATTGATGTTGAGTATGCAGGAAATCTTGATGACAGAAAGAGCACTAGTGGTGGAGCATTCTTTTTTTGTAAAAGGCTAGTATCTTAGACAAACAAGAAGTGTTAGAAATAATAAAATCAAAATAAACCAAAAATAAAGAATTATAATTTAATCCAAGAGAGTTTGTGATGAACATAATTAACATACTTTATAAGAGCTTTCCAAGTTCAATACAAAGGAGGAGACATGGATTTTGAAAGGGGAAATCAAAGAAAACCCCTTGTGAATTATATGAATGAGGAAAATGCCTAAGAATGAAGAAAGAGAGAGAAGGAAATAATGTGGAGCCATAGGGCTCATTACATGAACTACATCATGATTGTATGTTTAGAATGAGAAAGAAGCATCTCTTATAAAGAGATGAGAGAAGGAGTTATTTGTAACTCCCATATGAATGATTACCTCATTGATAAGTGTGTGCATAACAAGTGTCATAATCCTCTTAAGGAGGAATAAACTATTTTCCTTAATAAAGGAATTACAAAAAAGACTTGTCCTTACATGTGGACTAGAGGACAAAAAACATAAGAGATACCTTGGTTTATCCCATTTAATAAATGCAACCAAGGAAAGATTACCAATTCTAACACCCCTTTTAATCTTTACTTGGGGAAATTACATCAAAGGGTATTAAACCCAAATTTTTACAGTAAAATTCTAAATAGCAGCAACTGGAACTTTGACAATGTCTTCAAATATGAAAAAGGGTCTCTTGTGAGTGTAGGTAGATCTTTGTAGAGCTAAGAGAAAAGTAGATAGGTCATCTGAATGTACACCAAATAACATTATCTTGTATGTGCCTAGATGGATTACTTGAAAAACATAGATACAAGAAACAAGACAACTATCCACAAAGAGTATTTCATTTTATATTAAAATTAGAAATCCTTTTGAATAATAATAAGAAAATTCTCATAGAGAAACAGAGAGGAAGATACAACATCTTACCACAAAGAAATGGTGTTAACCTGATATCAAGATAAATGATATACTCAAAATATTATCATCGAGGACAAAAAAAGCTTGATCAGTGTTCTCATGAAAATTATCTTATACTAATGTGCTAATGACCACAGACAAGGCCAACTAATGATACTTGCATCAACATTGCATCAATCACATGGATGTAGATAGTCGACTTAATGAATCATCCCACTACAAGTTAATGGGGGCATCCCTCCATAACATGCATGACTCATGATCTAAGCAATAAAGTATGCAAATCATTATTACATTAATATGTGAAAATAAAGTAAAAAGAGAGACATGCTGATCAAATTAGTATTATCAAAAATTTTGTTAGGATACTCAAAATAATGATTTATGAGGATTTAACAACATATTGCCTTCAAATTGGATCAAATAATCTAAATTTAGAGGGAAAACTCTAATAATAACATCCTCTTCATTGAGGAATAAAATGGAAAAACATGGAGGGAAACTCCATAAATATCAACCTTTCAAAGTAGAGAATGTAGAATCAAATGGAGGGAAACTCCATATAAATATCAATATTTCAAAATGGAACCAACAGAACCAAATGGAGGTAAACTCCATAAAGATATTATCCTTTTAAAGTGGAATAGATAGAACCAAATGGAGGGAAACTCCATATAAAATATCATCCTTTCAAAGTAGAAAAAATAGAACCAAATGGAAGGAAACTCCATATAAAATGAGTGCACACCAATATAGGATGGAGGGATACTCCATGGGAAAGATAAGGAGACTATGTATCAATTATACTAAGGGGACCTACATAGTTCACCTTGAAAAATTGGCTCCCTATGCAACTCAAAAAACTTCATATAAATCAATGGTATAAAACCATAAAGAGCCAACATGAGCATAGAATGATGCTATAAAAGCATAAAAGTGCAACTATGTGCACATCAAAATATCACAATAAAGTTGAAGGCAAATGTGTAAGATAACTCATAATCCAATTAGAATTAAGATAAATGTAGAGATCTAAGGAAGATCAATGAAAAAATAAACAAAATATGGATATCAGGTATAAAACTCCATTGAGGGTAAACATGAGTACTTAATTCATATTGTGAAGGTATATATCAATTTATGAATTATTATAGTCATAAAATTATATATTTATCTGGGTATATATGTGTGCACCCGTATATACTTAAATAAATATATGTAAATGATAAGTCACAATATTGAGAGAATCCTTCTATAAAAAATATATATCAAGTAGAATGAATATTTAGAATAAAGACAAAAATCTCTTAAAATGCAATTTTTGATAACGAAATCTAATCACTATCAAAGAAATGTATTATCATTAGGAATGACTACCAAAGCAAAATAGAGTACTCTTTTTTTTGTTAAAAAATAACATAACCGAATTTTCAGAATGATGAAAGCCGAAAAAGCATATTACATGAACAACAAAAAAAACTCTTACTTTTATGCATACATGGACATAGATGTTAAAGCAATGATAGAAAAGCTTAGAAGTTGCAAAAGAATATAACTAGAATAGATAGTCGTAAGTAAGCCAAAAATGAATCCACTAACATGCATTGGGTAGTCAATAGTGTAATCGAAGAGAAAGGAAGAAAATAGAAAAAAAAAAACTTCTATAAGTTGCAAACAAAGAGAATGGAGTTGAGAGAAGCACTTGGAGTTTTAGTCAAAAGACTTTAGTTGAGCTGATACTAGGTGAAGGTAAAGCATATGACAGTGAAGTATATTGTTATAAAAAACTTTACATGAAAAAGAACTTATATTTAATAGTATTTTGTCATGAAAAAACTTATATTTCTATGTATATTGAATGCAGGTTGTAGAAAGGAAATGGATCACAAAGTGTTGAATCTTTGAATGAAGATTCCCATTTTAACATGGGAATTTCCTTTGGAATCAACATACCTAAGGGGATATTTTGAAGAACTATTTCAAATAATGCCTAGAGAGGTGGAGCATGTAATTAGGAGCATAATAGGAGATGGGGTGTTGAGGCTAAGGGCACCATGTCCTATCTATCAAACACAAGTATTGTCCATATTGTACTCAAACATATATGATATGTTACATGAGTATAGGATGTTGATGAAGATTTAAGAGTTCTATATTAATCCACCTTTTGTGAATGTGGCCATATTGGATGAGGCAATTAGTGGTTATTTGTTGCATGGTTTAAAGACATGGGTGGGAGGAATTATTCCCATCAAGAAGTTTGACAAGGATAAGGTATGAATGACCCTTTTGGATACAATGAGTATAGGATTGAGGCTAATGAATCACATGTAATTTAAAAGGGAAATTATTCATATTGTAGGGCTACTGCCAGAGGGTATGGTGGGTAGGGCATATGCATTATCTGATGCAATCTTAGCAGTGGTCCAATACTATGAAAGTCAAAGGGTTCATCCTTAGATGAGGGCCTCTTTAGAGGATGACAACATAGGGATTATAGTGGAGTTGGTGGGTTCTACTAACCAAGTGTAGGGGGTTGGGTCTAGAGGAGAGGGTTAAAAAGGTTAGGCATACAATATGTTTAGGTTTAATTATGATAGAAGGAGAGATAAAGGAAAGAAACATTTATGTACTTATTTTTATTTGAAATAGACTAATGAAAAGATGAAGAGTATTATATTAATTGAATACATGAATTCATTTAACATAGGAAAAGATGTTTTAACTTTTTTAATTAGCAACAACTTCTCTTGTTAGTAGTGATTTCTGTTTATCTAAGGCAATAGTACAAATGAAAGCATTGGTAATGATAATTATTCTTCCCTCATGAGACTTTGAATAATATTCTAAAAATAATAATCTAGACTTTAAAAAAAACTTGTCAGAGAATAACTTAGAATAGATGTTGTAACAGGTGAATAATAATGCAATCTTGTAAGAAAATGTTAGAGGAATAATAATCCTGCAAAATAAGGAATCAAACTAATGTAGAACCATTATTGAATTACTAAGGAATCTCCAAATATCCTTTTTAAAAAACTTTAAAGAAAACTATTTTAAAGGACTTGAAGTCAGACGTATCTGAATACAAATTACAATTATAAAATTCAAATGAATAAGTTATAAATGATTTAGCAACATCATAATTTATAACTTATAAAAAAGTGAATTAAACTTATAAATTAATTTTATAGCGAAGTTCTAAATGTGATCAAAGGTCAAGTATAGAGGTTTCAACGATCTAAAGAAATAACAAGAGGTTTCAATGATCTATTTGGACAGTATGAAAACATCACAAAGCTTGCCTTTGTTCCACCCAAAAAGCCAATGGTGGGGAAGAAGAATTAGCCAGTAGCTACATGCATTAATATCAAGCAAATAACAATAGGAGAGGTTGCAGGTTGAGAGGTGGTAGAAAGCACAAGAGCTCACGCACGAGCTCACACTAGCAAGAGCTCATACCTAAGAAATGAAGGGAGGCACAATAGTAGGGAAAGAGGTAGAGGGAGTAGCATGGAAGGGAAGGAAGAAGAAACCACAACAAATAACCAAAAAAGTATTAGCTATAGGGTAAATGAGCCCCCATGCAAAATCAAAAGAGATTAATTTTTCTCCAATACATATTGTTCTAAATTGCATGTGAATAAAAAAATAGACATACAAGACATATTCTCCATTGGTATTTCCATGATTAGCTCATCTATTTTAATATGTGCAAGACATACAACAACATCATGGTAAATGGTAAAACCTTTTTAATCAAAGACAATGCAAAACTAGAAAAGCATATGAAACAACAATACAGCTCATCGTGAAAAGAGAACCACCATTACAAGAATTTCAGAAATAGAAAAAGATCCTTGCATGTAATTTGACATCTACCAAAAAACTCTAAAAAATATCTTTAAAAAAATAGAATGAGCAGTGGTCAACTATAGACAACAAATCCACCTATCGCCTTGGTTTCAACCATATACATAGTAAGCAAAAATGGCCTCAAGGCCTACTAATGGCTAAACACCAAAGGAAATCAACAAGGCCAAACTATAAAAGAAAAGACTTAGAAAGAAATTTAATGAAATACAAACAAATAAGGAATTAAATTCAATCGAATACTAGAGAAATCAGTAAAAAAATGCAAACAAAGAAGGGCTAAGATTAAATAGCCAAATACAAGAGACAAATTAGACATGACTAAACAAGGAAATTTCTAAAAAAATAGAAATGTAAGAGTAAAAGGTAAGATCATATTAGAAATAGTTAAAACTTACTAAACAAAATATGATTAAGATTTAAATAATTTAAAAAGAGACAATGAAATATATATAAAAATATGAATAGGTTTTAAGAATGGAATCATAAATAAGACTTTAAAATAATAGAAATTCATAGTTCTAAAAAAATAGATATTAAATTTTTTTTTAAAAATATAGATGAGAGATTTTTTCATTTTTTAATTTTAAATAATAGAATTAAGTCTAATTGACTATAATGCAAGTCTTATTATTTAAGTGTTCCCTGCAATAAAATGTTAGGAATGATACTATAATTTTTATTTTAAATATTTAATAGAAAATATTAAACTCAAATTAATCAATGCTACTAAGAGCAAAAATAATGATCTATAAATAGAGTTACCTAGGTCAAAATAATTTGACCTCCAATCCATCATCACAAAACTCAAAACAAGGATTAGTTCAACTCTGATACCATGTTAGAAATAAAAAAATCAAAATGAACCAAAAATAAAGAATTATAATGTAATCCAAGAGATTTTGTGATGAACATAATTACCATACTTTATAAGAGCTTTCCAAGATCAATACAAAGGAGGAGACAAGGATTTTGAAAGGGGAAAGCAAAGAAAACCCCTTGTGAATTATATGAATGAGGCAAATTCCTAAGAATGAAGAAAGAGAGAGAAGGAGATAATGTTGAGCCATAGGGCTCATTACATGAACTACATCATGATTGTGTGTTTAGAATGAGAGAGAAGCATCTCTTATAAAGAGATGAGAGAAGGAGTTATTTGTAACTCCCATGTTAATGGTTGCCACATTCATAAGTGTGTACATAACAAGTGTCATAATCCTCTTAAGGAGGAATAAACTATTCTCCTTAATAAAGGAATTACAAAAAGGACTTGTCCTCACATGTGGACTAGAGGAAAAAAAACATAAGGGATACCTTGGTTTATCCCATTGAATAAATACAACCAAGGAAAGATTACTAATTCTAAGAAGAAGCAAAACTGCACATCTCAATCCACAAAAAAAAGTAGAATATGTAGCATCAGCAATGAATTATTCTAACATTGTTTTGTTTAAACACTTGTTGGAAGGAATGAACGTTGAAATTAAAGAGCCAATAGTGATATATTGTGATAACAAAAGTGCAATCAACATATCAAAGAATCTAATGATGCATTCCAAAACAAAGCACATTGCTATCAAATATCACTTTGTAAGAGAATTAGTATAGGACAACAAAATTAGATTGGAATATGTGCACAAAAAAGAACAAATTGAAAATATATTCACAAAGCCATTACCTAAGGATACATTTTTTTGTATTGGTAAGCTAGCGGTCATTCCCCTATCCGAAGCTCACTAAATAAAGTTTAGTGATGCATCAACAAGAACCAAGTTGAAGATCAATCAGTTGATGTAGTATTGACAAAGAGATATTGTAGATGAATCTGTACTCAAGGTACATTGGCATTAATCAAAATTGTCCTTGGCATGTATTTTCAAAGAGGGATAAGTTAAGAAATTCCTTCATAGAGGGAGAATACTAAAATCAAAGAGGAAGAAACTTTCTGACAAAGGAAGTCTTTTTCTCAAAATTTCATTGTGCTATGACATGTTGTTTTTCCATCAATGCCAAAGAAGGAGATTGTTGCATACAATTGATTAATTTTGAGTTGTCTTTGATGTTACAAAAATGTCATATCAGTTGATAGTCAGTGCATGTCAAGTTTACTTGGTCAGTGAAGACAAGTTTCCTTGTCTATCGAGCATTCCTAAGTTTACTTTATGCAAAAGGCAGTTTCTACTGAGCTCACTCAGGTGTCAAAGGAAGTTAACTAGAAAAGAGTGTTAACCAATATCACTCAATTAACAAAGGGAAAGCTGAACAAAGTCAATGTTAATCGAGTTTACTTAGTTACCAAAGGAATTTTGTAAGTTTATAGTGTTAACCAAGCTTCTATTGGTTAACACAAGAAATCACTTCAGAATCAGTTTCTACCAAGCAGACTCGACTACCAAAGGATTTTCTTATTTTTGTATGTAAAGCTTAGTTACTTTACCTATTGATTCTAGCCAACTGAGGTGATGAATATTGGCTATTCTAATTTGTATTTGAGTCCACTTGACAATGTGAAAGGTATAAGTAAAAGGTCAAGTTGTGATTTCAAAGTGTGTGTGATGCAAGTTGAATGTATTAAAAGAGATAAAATGAGAGGAAGCAAACATGAAGGATAATGCAAATAACCTTGTGGAGTAGAAAAGTATTATTTGATCAAGGAAGGATCAAGTATGAACTACAATAGAGATTTGTAATTAGCAATTTAGTTGCATCACAAACTAGGTCATTTCATTGTTACTTATAACCATTGTAGCAGTGAACTAAAATCTCTTAACAAAGTTGGTTTAACAACCATTTGTAAATCCTCTAACAAGGTGGAAATTCTATTTAATTATTTCAAGACCTTTTGTAAGGCCACTCCTAACAAGGCCACACCTAATAGTGTGTTTTGTAACCTTTAACAAGGTTGTCTCTTAATAGGGCTCACTTCAGAAGAGTGAAAACAGTAACTAGATACATTGGTGGTTTTTCCCAAATTGGGTTTCCATGTTAAATCCTAGTGTCTTATGTGTTCATCTTATTTCTTTCATGCTTGCAAGTAATTACTGATAACATCTTAAGATTTACTAAAGTAATTCACACTATGCATTTACTGAGTTTCAGTAGTGATCAATTTTTAGTTGACATCTAAGGGATCTAGGATTTATTTTAGTGGTAATTGATTCACCCCCCCTCTTAGTTACTCCTCTTATATTTCCAATAGGGGCTACCTAGGTAATAAAGGGTGAAATTAAGCATGAGGGATGTACTGCACCCTTGATCGATTGTGTGTGATGTTGACTCTCATTTCATAGTTATGAAGAAAGTCAAAAAGGTTTTCCAAATTTACAACCTATGCATAAATCTAAGATCAAAAGCCTACAAAACAAAGAGATTGTTTTTTTGTTGTTGGGAAGGTTTAACTTAGTCAAACCCCAGTTTAGGAATTAATCTCAAATTTAAAATAAAGATAAAATGCTAGAAAGTAGTAGTCCTAGATCTAACATAAAAGTAATGTAAATCTATTAATATAATCCAAGATTTGGAATGTAATCAACTATGTAGATGCAATAGCTTTGACTCAAATTCAAAACCCTACAAAGGAAATCAAAGTGACATCAAAATATTCATCAATGAATGAATTTGAAATCCTCCTTATGAATACATGTAGATGAATGTAGAAGATGCAAAAAAGGATATGCTAGAAAGTAAAGTCCACCAAGATAATTGAGAGTGGGGTGAACCAATTATCAGATCAAAACAACTCTTATTAACCTCATTAAATATGAAACATGTAATCAGCAAGTGCAAAAAACATAAGAAGATAACCATACACAATAATACCTTGTTTTATTAACTAGGGAAACCCTTTATTAGAAGGAAAACCCTAGTGGGATGGTACCAACAAAATGATGTTGTAATATATAAGTTTCTTTTAAAAGGATTAACCTTGTTAGGAGACAATGAGATAAATTTAGTATATATCAATCCTTTTTAGGAGAATTTCAATCCTGGCAAGGACATTCCAACCCTGTTAGGAGTTGTGGAAGTTAGAAGGACCTAGTGTCCAAACAACTTTAGGGTCAAGACCACTGAGCTCACTATTTAACTAGCTTTAATAAAATTCTTTTCAGAATAATACCATTAAACAACTATCCAATGTAACCTCTTTGTGAAATAGTCTTATTGTCATCTCGTTGTGCTTTCACTGCATCAAACACTCCTCTTATCAACAAATATTCAATATCAGGTTCACTGAATCTCACATCAAAGTTCACATACTTGCATTACAAAAATATTGCTCACAATCACTTTGATCACTTAATCATACTATCACAAGGAAAAAAATTCCTTTACACCAAGTCCTCAAAATAATTATTGAGTCATCCTTGAGGTTTTCTCAATTTACAATGACAATATAGGACAACATTAAGATAATACATTACATGTTACATTATTAACTTTTCATAATTACAACCAAATTGTCAGCTGAAAGTCTTCAAAAATCTTCACATGATGCTCATCAAGATGTGTGTGCTTGACCACTAGATCTTAATCATGTACTCTTCCTTTGTTAAACTATGCTTAACCATATTCTATCTTTATTAGGAGATATAATCACAACATCTGTAATTACTTCAAAAGAACTCTATTTGAATGTTGTCTTCAATCAATTTTGAATAATTATCAATTGTCTTCATATTTTTGTATGCACACTTAACCACATCATCATGACACACTATAGAACATGTCCTCAACTACAAATTACATCATCTTCAATCCTCAAACCCCATGACCTCAATCTCTATCTAATGCTCTGTCAATTTGTACAAAATAATGTGTATGTTAACATCATTGACAAACATTTCCATGAATGCAACATATGATAATTGTATCATCTCTCTATAAATATTAGGATACTCCCCAATATGAATACCATAGACATTCATTCTATAAATCTCCCCTTTTTGCATTGATACCAAAATATATATGAAAAATATCTAAGTTCCACGAATGCCAAATACTTTGTTGCTACTATTCATTATATTGTATCATATTTATCAAATCCTCTTCATCAATAAAATTTGAATCTCACAAGACTTATCCCTCATTGATATTCTTCCCTATTGACATCAAAATTCTCTAAAAATATTTTTTTCAAGTACAATTCTCCCCCATTGACATCAATGAAAAAGGCATCATTATGTCAATATTGCTACATACATCTTCAATAAGCTTAAGTGTCCAAAGATATCATTAAATACCAGTTACCAAGAGTCCTTCATGACTGATCTCAAACATAGATACTCCCACATAGAGCAAGCATAAAGCATCCATTCTAGATAAATAACAATGCATTGGACTAATGCAATCTCTACATCAACTACTTAGAAGTGGGTAGGGGCATAAATCCAAGCATACCTCTCAAGTACTCAAATGTATCCTTCAACAAAGGCTTTGTAAATATGTCTCTTATCCACTCCTTTATACTGATATACTCCAACCTAATCTCTTTCTTTGCAACTTTCTCTCCCAAAACATGATATTTAATAGATATGTGTTTTTTCTTTGAATATAAAACATGATTCGTTGACATACTCATTGCACTTGTTTTATAATTTAGTATATGATAACACACTTTGTAAATGCATTTCTAATTACAACTATTTTCTACTGCTACATACTTTACTTCTATTGTGCTCTATGAAATATAGTAACATTTCTTCCTTAGCCAAGAAATGAATCTTCCTCCTAAGAAAAATGCTCCACCACTTGTACTCTTTATGTCATCCATATTTCCTTCCCAATCTAGATTAGTGTATGCACATAAGCTAAAGTCATTTGATCTATCATATCATAACCAAAAATGAGATGTACCCTTCAAACATTTGAAAATCCTTTTTACTACTACATAATGTGATTTTTTAGATCAGCTTGAAATCATGTAAGAATGCTAATTGCATTAGCTATATCAAGTATTGTGTGTGTTAAATATTACAAACCTTCAATAATAGATTTGTACTTCTTTTATTTAACAACATGTGTCTCATGTTTTCTAGATAACTTGTAACTAGTTACCATAGACATACCAACATGTTTACAACTTTTCAAACCAAATATTTACAACAATTCTTTCAAATAATTAGTTTGTGATAAGAAAATACCATCATTATTCTACAAAAATTACAAACCCAAGAAATACTTCATTTCATCAATCATGCTCATCTCAAATTCCTTCTTCACTTCACCAAAAAATGCTTCACTTGTTTCATCATCATATCCAAAGATTATATCATCCAAAAACACTTCAACAATCAATAAACCATTTTTAATCTTGTTCAAATACAAATTTCTATCTATAGTACCTTTAGCAAATCTCAATTTTTCCACATAATTTTCCAATGTCACTTACCATGCTCTAGCTGCTTATCTCCATACAATGATTTCTTCAACTTTCAAACCATATCTCCTTCTTCTATTAAAGGAAAACCTTTTGGCTGCAAAGTGTAAAGTTCTTCTTCAAGTTCTCCATTAAAAAATGTTGATTTGGTATCCATCTAATAAACTTTAAATCTATTGTAAACTACATATGTTAAAAACATTCTAACTACCTATATTTTAGCAATAGTTGCAAATGTTTCCTCATAATCTATACCTTCTTGTTTTGACAACCTCACCTTGTTCATTCATCTTATTTTTGAAAACCCATTTAGTTTCAATAACATTCTTATCCTTAGGACTAAGAACCAATTCCCATGTATCATTCTTTTCAATCTGATAAAATTCTTCTCTCATAGCTTTAATCCAAAAATCATCTTTACCAACTTCATCTACACTTTTAGGTTCCACCTATGAAATAAAACATAATTCTTCTCTTTTTACTCTATCTCTTATCATGACTCTATGTCTTTGCTTCCAATAATCTGATCAATAGGACATTTTTTTATCAGATTCCTATTCAATATCACTATCTCAATTCTAACATCAGATCTAAGTTAACTCCTTGTTTCTTTTCCTTCTTCCATAATTCGTATGTGATTCTACAAATATGTGTCAGTCCATAGAACAATTCAAGATTTTTTTTTTTGTATTAGTCTCTTCATCATAATTATAATAAAACATTCTTTATTGAACTCTAAAATTCTCATCAACTTTAACTTGTGTGCTCTCAATAATAGTCTTAGTTCTCATATTAAAACATCTATAAGCTTTCTTTTCGATGAATAACCAAGAAACATACCTTCATCACTTCTTGCATCAAACTTACCAATATAGCATCTTCTCTCTTAATAAAACACTTACTTCCAAAGATTCTAAAATACTTAACTAAGGGTGCATGCCCAAACCATACTCATAAGGGGTCTTACCAATACTTTCTCTATTCATGGTGTATATTGTTGTATTTATTATTTCTCTCCAAAATATTTTCACCACTTTATTCTCAAAAATCATAGCTCTAGCTACATCTATTACTAATATTTTTCTCCTCTATACTATACTATTATGCTCATGTGTCTTAGGGTTTGTAAGTTGTATATTAATTTCATTTGCTTCACAAAAAATCTTAAACTCATTCAAAGTACGCTCTCCATCTCTTTCATCTCTCAAACATTTAATATTCAAACTAGATTCATTTTCAACTCTACTCTTAAATACCTTAAACTTCTCAAATGATTCATATTTATCTCTTAGAAATACTGCCCACATCATGCTAGTAAAATCATCAACAAGAATCATTAAATTTATTTCACCATAGAAATTTACTATCTTTATAGGACCACTCAAGTTTGTGTGTACTATCTCCAACCTTGTTGATGTATTAAACTTCATGGTTGGAAAAGAACTTTTATTTTTCTTTGTTATAATATGTTGCTTGCATACCATGTTAGTAGGCTTTACAATTGTAGGAAAATCCTTAATAGAAAGTGTACTATTGGTCTTTAAAATATTATCAAATTTTAACAAAACTTTCTATGCCATTACCAATTATAAGCAACTAAAGTAACTAAACATGTTATCTCAGTATGATTCAACTAAATTTTTTTACCTCTTGTGCTTGTACCAGTACCAATCATCTTACCATCTTTATCCTTGATAATACATGTCTTCTCTATGCGTTGTAACTGATATACCTTGTCAACTAGTTGTCCAACACTCAGAAGATTATGTTTTAAACCACCAAAAAAATAAACATCATTAGTATTAGTTTTCCCATCAAGAGTGATAGATCCTATTCTTTTTATGTGACAAGATGCATTGTTTCCAACTCTAACAATTCCTCCATCATAGCTTTTAAGTTCAGTGAACTTGTTTATATCTCCAATCATACTATGTGAACAACTGTTATCTATTATCCAATCATATTTCTTATTTTCCACCTGTGATGCTAAGGCTCTTTCTTATCTATTTTTTTTTAGGACTTTCCTACTTAATAGAAAAAAATCCTATTTCATCACTTTTATTCAAGAATCTTTCCACACTAGCTTCCAAATCTTCATCATTTGCATAAAGACATTCTCTAGTCTTCCTAGGCTTGAAATTGCTTTTATATTTATTTACTCTTTGGTGCAAGAGAACCTAGAGGTAAGGTCAAACCTAAAGGCATTTTGGTTTGTACATGGTTTACCCAACCATGTAAAAAAAAAGGACTACATGTAAAGTCCCAGGGTGTGTGTAGATAAGTCAATTTGGTTGATTTGAGTCCAGGAGTTTAAAGTTGTCAAGTAGATCCTAGAAGAAAAATGTTGTTCAAAAGTGCTCAAACTAGAAAAATACTTTGAAAGTACCAAATGAGTAGTTAAACTAGGTGGAAAGTGATCATTTCATGTTATGAAATAATGTGAGAAGGTTTGGAACCAAACTAGTCAAGTTTGGAGTCTTAATTTGTAAAAGTTGCAAAAGTTGTCAAAAGTTGCTCATTGACAACTTTTCAATTTTGCAAAGTTGCTTAGCAAATTTTTAGGCATTTTTTTAAAACAAAATACTTGGAGTATTTATGGATTGGTTCGATGGACAAGAAGGGAGGGGCAAGCTATTTAAACATCTCTCAATCTAGTTCCAGGGGTTGGATATTCAGACATAAGAACAGTACTAGTAAGTGCAACATTGTATAAGCATTGGAGAAGCCTTTTGAGAACTAATGAATTTGTGGAGTTGATCATGTTACTATTTTTATTGATTTAACTTCCTTTGATCATGTTTTGAAACTTTACATAGTTTTTTGGATTCAAGTGCTTCATTTCATTAGGTTTAGAAAATCATTTTGTTTGTGCAATACTGTTGTCTGTTTTGAGTTATTAGCATATCAATGACTATGGATTGAACTTCCACAGTCAAACTCTCATGGATTTTGGAAATAAAGAAATAGCCTCTATATAGGTTGTAAATATGGAGGTTGTGGTTTGTGCAAGATAGTTGGTCATATTTACAAGCGAGCCCTAAGCAAGTAAACAGAGCTTGGCAAGGCACAATGAATGATTATAGAGAAGTGCAATGGTGAATAAGGGATTGGTATGATTTAATCTCTATAAATTATAGCAAGAGTAGGTTACTAAGATTGTTGGATTCAGGTAGGGAGTGAAGTTGAACACGTTAGGATGAGAGAAACCTTTCTTTTACCTTAAAAACCCTCAAAATAGGGGTTTTTAGAAATCATACTCTAGGGATAGTATTGAGACCTAAGACCAAGAAAATCCTTTAACCTAGGTCCATAGGAAAAAAATTCCTTTAGACATCAATTTCCCTTATTTAGGGTTTTTGGGAGGAATTGCTAAACCCTTGCTTTTAGGAGGGCTAATAGGAGTTGTTAAGGCTATAAGGCCAATTTGAGCAATTTGGAATTATAGGTGTGGTAGACATAAAATAATAATGTGGAATGGTGGGAAATGTTTCAAGGAACTCATTAAGGGAGCCTAATATTGGCTTGTGCTAAGGAATAAAAGTGTGATAGGATTTATCTTGTAAGATTAAATATGCCTAGTGGAAAGAATGGGATGGAGAGAGGGTAGAATTGAATTGTTGTCAAGTTTTCTTGGAAGAAGGGGACCTAGAGTGTATGATCCCATAGAGTAAGGTTGATGAAAGAATCCTAGGAGGCCATAGATAGCCTCAGTGGAGCCAATGAGCTCTTGTGGGAGAAGCTCATCATCAAAATGGTATCAGAGTAGATTGAGTTGTCGCTTGTGGTAGTTATTCCAACCTATTGAATCAAGTGGGTCAGTAAAAATGGTGACCAATGCAACATTAGTCAAGGAAGTGGATGAAAAAAAGAATCTCTTAGAAGAAAGGACTAGGCTTCTAAATGAGGCCCTAGAGGAGGTCAAAGAAATGTTGAAAGAGACAAAGGATGCAGCCCAAGCTAAGGAAGATGAAGACTACGGCAAGGGTAAAGAGAAAGTAAGTTTGGAGGATGAAATTCCTAAACTAGATCCTCCAATTGGTGAGAAAGAACCATTCCTAAAAGCCTTCAAATACTTTGGAGGGAAGAGTCTAGAGAATTTGTCTCTATTTCATGAAAAATTGGATGCAAAGGTAGTCTTGAAATAGTTGGAAAGTGTTGAGAACTACATTGATTGTAAAGGGACAATAGAGGCTCAAAAGGTGAGGTTTGTAAAGTCTAGGTTGAAAGGCCAAGCCTTGACATGGTGGAAGTTTGTACAGGAAGAAAGAGAAAGTGAAGGGAAGAAGCCTATAACTAATTAGAAGGCAATGGTGGAAAAGATCAAAGAGACATATCTACCAATGGACTATGAGATTCAAATCCATAAGTAGAGGCAAAATCTTAAACAAAAGGAACTTGATGTGGCTATCTATTCTAAGGAGTTTCAAAAGTTGGCACTAAAGTCAAGGGTACAAGAAGAAAAGAACTTATCAAGGTGGAAAGGTACTTAAATGGACTTAAATGGTCCATTCAGGATTAACTAAGTTTGTTTAGCCATGCCACACTTCAGATTTTTTTTCAAATTTCTAGGAAGGTGGAGGAAAAACTATGGAGACTCTAAGTAGAGTGAGAAGTCCAATGAGACCAGTCAAGAAGGAGGATCTAGTAGAGGTAGAGGATCCAACAATGGTGGTAGAGGTAGATATGGTAATGTCAGAGGATCCCATTTTAGCAATATGAAATGTAATAATTGTGACAAGGTAGGGCATCCTTCTTATAGATGTCATGATAAGGCATCAAGGTCTTATGGAGCAAAGAAAATAGCCTATGTGCAAGAGGAAGATAATCAGAAACAAGGTGAAGTGGATATTGATTTGGAAAAGGGTGAAAACCTCATACTAAGGAGGGTTCTAGTGAAGGAGCTAGTAAAGGAAGAACAAAAGCAGAGAAGGGAACTATTTATAACTACTTGCAAGATATTGGGAAAGGTTTTAAAGGTAATCATAGACTCAAGGTCTACTAACAATGTTATGTTAGAGGATACAATGCAAAATCTTGGATTCACAAAAATACCTTGTGCATGTCCATATAAGGTGATGCCTAAACAAAGGATAGAACATCCTAGTTAATGAAAAAGTTTGGGAAGACATCACCATTGGGAAATTCCATGATAGGGTGCTATGTGATATGCTCCCTATTGATGCTTTCCACTTGCTACTAGGGAGACCTTGGTAGATTGATATAGAAGCAGTACATCATGGGAAAGAGAATAAATATTCTTTTAAGAAAGATGTGGTCACATGTAGGATATAGTCCATAGTAGAGGAACAAAAAGTAGAGAAGGCCACTTCTAAGACCTTGTTAATGATTGGCAAGGAGTTTCTCAAGGACTTTAAGGAGAATGAAGGAGTAGGGTATTCCATTATGGAAAAACCCAAAGAAGAGGACACATCTTCATCAACACGTATCCCTGTTGAGGTATAGAGTTTGTTGGATTCGTTTATGGACATTAACTATGATGGGGCACCTCCTACTCTACCACTAAAGAGGTCCATCAGTCATCAAATTGAATTCATACTAGGGGCATTATTTCCTAATAAGGCTACTTACAAGATGACACCAAGGAAAAATAAAGGAGATAGCAAGACAAGTACATGAATTGCTTGATTAGGGGCTTATCAAGAAGAGTGTCATCCTTGTGTTGTACCAATAGTTGTAGCACCCAAAAAGGGAGGTACGTGGAGAATGTGCACTAATTCTAGAGCAATCAATAGAATCACAATTAGATATAGGCTCCCTATTCCTAATATAGAGGACCTAATAGAGTGTTTGGGTGGGGCTAGGTACTTTTTTAAAATTCATCTCAAAAGTGGTTATTATCATATTAGGATGAAAGAGGGGGATGAATGGAAGTCTGTATTTAAGACTATTGATGGTCTCTATGACTACTTGGTAATGTCATTTGGTCTTACCAATGCACCTAGTACCTTCATGAGGGTCATGAATGAGGTATTGAAGGACTACATTGGAGTGTTTGTTTTAGTATATCCAAATAACATGCTCATCTTTAGGAAAACAAAGGAGGAACATATGAAGCACCTTGAATTGGTGTTGAAGAAGCTATAGGAGGAGAAGTTCACAATTAACTTGGAGAAGAGTAATTTTATGAAAGAGGATCTTGTATAATTGGGATTTGTAGTATCCCAAGGCAACCTAAAGATGAAAAAATGTAAGGTGGAGGAAATCTTGAGTTGGCCTACACCTAGATCTGCTACTAAGGTTAGGATGTTTCATGGTCTAGCTCAATTTTATAGGAAGTTTGTAAGAAGTTTCAATGAAAGATGTGCACCAATGAATGACACCATCAAAGGGGGTAGGAAGACCAAGTTCACATGGACCAAAGAAATAGATAAAAGATTTGAGAAGCTAAAAAAGGAAGTGGCAACATAACCTATATTGGTTTTTCCTAGTTTTGGGAAACCATTTGTGGTGGAGAGTGATGCTAGTAACATAGTAGTAGGCGCAATCTTAAGTCAAGAAGGTAGACCCATTACATTTTTTAGTGAAAGGCTTAATGAAGCTAAAACAAGATATTCTTCATATGATCTAGAACTTTATGCACTTTTCTAATCCCTTAAGAAGTAGAAACACCACCTATTAACAAAGGAGTTTGTATTCTTCACAAATAATGAAGCATTGAGTTTTATTAACTCACAAGAGAAGCTAAGTCTGAGACACATAAAGTGGATGCAGTTCCTAAAATCTTATACATTCACAATCAAACATAAGAAGGGAAGAAATCATAGGGTAGCTGATACCTTAAGCAAGAGATTGTTAATAGTCCAAGACATCAAGTTGTAGAGTATAAGTTTGGAGGGATTCAAGGACCTATATGAGGAGGACACTAATTTCTTAGAGACATACAATGTATGTAAAGATTTTGCTAATCATTTTCATAGTGCATTCTCTAAATATACCTTGCAGAATGAGTTACTATTTAAGGGGCCATAGTTGTGCATCCCAAGGGCATCTACGATAGAGAATCTCATACAAGAAAAACATAATGGAATTATGAGTGAATATTTTGGTTTGAACAAGACCTTGGACCTTGTAGAGAGGTTCTTCTACTAGATCGAAATGTAGAGTGACATAAGCAGATATGTGGAGCAATACAGTATATGCCAGAAAGCAAAGGAGACTTCATCAAATATAGGACTCTACCAACATCTACCCAATTCCAATAGGCCTTGGGAGTGCATTAGTATGAATTTTATAGTGGGGTTTCCAAGAACAAAGATAGGACTAGATAGTGTGTTTGTGGTTGTGGATAGGTTCACCAAGATTATTTATTTCATCCCATGCAAAATAACACATGATACAAGTAACATTGCTATTCAATTTTTCAAGGATGTGTTGAGAATCCATGGCTTACCAAGGAGTATAGTGGCTGACAGGGATGTGAAGTTTATAGGGCACCTTTGAAAGATCCTATGGAAGATACTTAGAAAAAACTTAGCACATAGTTCTTCTTACCATCCTCAAATAGATAGAAAAATGGAGGTTATCAATAGGGTCATAGGAAACCTTTTAAGATGCCTTACTAAGGAGTATGGGAAAAGTTGGGAGTAGGCAATAACTCAAGTAGAATTTTCTTACAATTATAGAAAAATAGGACCACAAGGTTAGGCTTGTTCAAAGTTTTGTATGACACACACCCTAGGGGTATCATAGAATTGAGGGATTTACCTTCACATGAAAACATCAGTGGGTATGCTGATGATTTTGTCCAATCTATCAAAGAGTTGCATGATTAGGTTAAATAAACCTTGGTGGAAGAAAATATGAAATTGAAGGAAAAGAAGGATGAGGGGAGAATGGAGTTATAAGTCCAAGTGGGAGACCTATTAATAGTTTACTTGACCAAGGCTAGACAACCCAAGGGAATGGCAAGCAAGTTACAGATTGAGAGGATTGGGCCATGCAAGATACTTGAGAAATATGGACTCAATGCTTACAAGATAGACCTACCAAAGGACATGAACATCTCTTCCATCTTCAATGTGAAAGACCTTATACCTTATAAGGGACCTAAGGTGGATGAAGGATAGTATCAAGAGGAATTAAACAAGGATGTTATAGACTTGCAGGTACCTAAAAGGGAGCCACCATAGGTGGAAAAGATTTTGGACTCTAGAGTGAAGAAAACCAAAAGAAACAAGCATCACCTAGTGAAATGGATGGATAAACTTAAAGCTGAAGCTACTTGGGTTGTAGAGAGTGATTTCGAAAAGTAGGGCATTAGTAAGCAGCTCTTCGATCCAAAAGTATCTTGAACTCTTCTTGATAGGGGGAGAATAGTGTAGGAGCACCTAGGGGTAAGGTCAAACCCTAAAGGAATTTTGGTTTTTTCATGGTCTAACTAACCATGGAAACAATAAGTACTATATGTAAAGTCCCAAGGTAAGTGTAGATAAGTCAATTTGGTTGATTTGAATCTAGGAGTTAAAAGTTGTCAAGTAGATCCTAGGAAGCAAAAAGTTATTTGAAAGTGCTCAAACTAGAAAAATACTATGAAGGGACCCAATGAGTGGTTAAAGTAGGTGAAAAGAAGTCATTTAATTTTTTGAAACCATGTGGGAAGGTTTGGAACACAACTAGTCAAGTTTGGAGTCTTAGTTTGCAAAAGTTGTCAAAAGTTGCTCATTGACAACTTTTCAATTTTGCAAAGTTGCTTAGTAACTTTTTAGGTAGTTTTTGAAAATAAACTACTTGGAGCAGTTATGAATTGGTTCAATGGCCAAGAAGGAAGGGGAAGACTATTTAAACATCCCTCAATTTAGTTCCAGGGGTTGGATACTTGGATGTATGGATAGTACCAGTAAGTGCAACATTATATAAGCATTAGAGAAACTCTTTTAAGAACTAATGAATTTGTGTAGTTGATTGTGTTACTTTTTTCATTGATTTAACTTCCTTGGGTCATTTTTTGAAACTTTAGATAGTTTTTTGAATCCAAATGCTTCATTTCATTAGGTTTAGAAAATCATTTTGTTTGTTCAATATTATTGTCTAGTTTTGAGTTATTAGCATAGCAACGACTATGACTTGAACTTCCACAATCAAACTCTCATGGATTTTGGAAATCAAGAAATAGCCTCTATACAGGTTGTAAATATGGAGGTTGGGGTTTGTGAAAGATAGTTGGACATATTTACAAGCAAGCCTTAGGCAAGCAAATAGAGCTTGGCAAGGTGCAATGAATGTTTGTAAAGAAATGCAATCATGAATAGGGGATTGGTATGAGTCAATCTCTATAAGGTATAGCAAGAGAAGGTTACTAAAATTTTTGGATTTAGAGGAGGTAGGGAGTGAAATTTTAAACATTAGGAGGAAGGAAACCTTTCTTTTACCTTAGAAACCCCCAAAATAGGGGTTTTTAGAAATCATATAGTAGGGATAGTAATGAGACCTAAGACCACCAATATATTTTATGCTTGGTCCATAGGAAAAAAATTCCTTTAGACACAAAATGGCCTTATTAAGGGATTTTGGGAGGAATTCTAAACCCTTGTTTTTAGGAGGGCTAATAGAGGCTCTTAGGGGTACAAGGCCAATTTGAGCAATTTGGAGTTGTGGGTGTGGTGGACCTAAAATAATGATGTATAATGGTGGGGAATGTGTTAAGGAACAAATTAGGAGAGCCTAAGCTTTCTTTTTGTTGAGAAATATCAATATGATTGGATTTTCCCTTGTAGGTTTAAACATGCCTAGTGGAAAGAATGAGAAGGAGAGAGAGTAAAATTGAATTGTTGGGGAGTTTTCTTAAAAGAAGGGGACCCAGAGTGTGATCCCCTAGCATAGGGTTAAGGAAAGAACCCTAGGAGGCTATAGATAGCCTCAGTGGAGCTAGTCAGCTCTTGTGGTAGAATGTCCTCATCACTATTTTAGGGAACTTAGAAACATAATGACCATATTCATTACAAGTAAAAAATTTAAATATTTTCTTACCTTCAGGTTCTCTTATAACAAGCAGGGAAATTCCTTCTTCAATGTTTTTTTTCTTCTTCTAATTTTTCTTTGGTGTTGTTGGCATAATCTCCATACTACTTTCTCTTCTTGTCAGTGTACATTGAACACTTAATATGTTGAAAGAAGTCTCAATTCTAGGCAACTCTCCACATTTTCTCAAACTAATCTTCGCTAATCACAATCTTCAAAAAAGAGTCAATCTAGTGGAATTCTATGTACAAGGTATAACTTGTTCAATCATCTGCACATTCTACTTATATGCATGTTTCAAAATTTTCTATATATTCCATACAATTTTATTTTCATCTTTCTTTCCATTACAAACATTAATTCTTGCAACAATTTATGATATTCTAGTAAAATAACTTCTTACATATTCATCTTCTTTCATTTGAACTTCCTAAAATAACCATATCCAATTTTGTAATCTAGCCTTTCTAGAATGGTTATAACCTTCAATTGCACATTCCAAAGTTTTCTAAATCTCATGTACTAAATTTAAAGATTTTACTTGACTGTAATCATTGTCAAGAATAGCTATCAAAATTTCTTCTCTAGCAAGCATATTGCACATAAACATTTCTCTTTGAGGTTTAGTATATTCTTCAAGCTTATCTTCTTCAACTACTTGTTTCTTATTGTCAGTGATCAACCAATATCCTAGACCCATGCATAGAAAATGTGTCTTCATCTTCTCCTTTGAACTATCATAGTTAGCTACATCAAACTTCAAACTTTCTTTTTTGAACTAACTCATCATAGATTTCATTAATTTTTTAAGCTTGTTCTTCAATGACTTGATGTTCTGATACCAATCCTTAGAAAGAAAAGTCCACCACCAAGATAACTTAGAGTGGGGGTGGGGCGTGAAGCAATTATTAGATCAAAATAACTCTTATTAACCTTATTAAATCTAAAATGTGTAGTCAACAAGTGCAATAACCATAAGAGGATAACCATACACAATAACACTAGATTTTGTTAACTAGGGAAAACCCTAGTAGGGATGGTACCTAGAAAATGATGTACTAATATATAAGTTCCTTGTAAGAGGATGGACCCTATTATGAGTCAATCAAATGTATTTAGTACATATTAGTCCCTAGTAGGAGACTTTGAATCCATGTGAGGAGATTCCAACCTTGTTAGAAATTGTGGAAGTCAAGAGGTAGGAGAAAGACCGATGAACTCACTATCCAATTGGCCTTAGTAATATCCTTTTCAAAATAGTACTACCAAATAAGTGTTCACCACAACCTCTTTCCAAAATGAAGTCTCTTTGTCATTTGACTATGTCTTAATCATACCTAACACTTATCTCATCAAAATATATTCAATATCAAGTTCATTGAATCTCACATCCAAGTTCACATACTCACATTACACAAATCTCACTCACAACAACTTTGATCACTTCATCCACACTATGATAAGGAAAATAAATTTCCTTTATACGAAGTCCTCAAACTAATTATTGAGATGACCTTGAGGCTTCCTCAATTTTTAATTATAATAAATGACCACTTTAAGATACTACATTATAACATTTCATAATTACAACCAAACATTCAGCACAAGGTCTTCACAAATCTTCATGCGATGCTCATTGGGATATGCACATTTGACAACTACATATTCATTATGCCTTCTTCCTCTATTCAAATATGTTTAACTATATTCTATTTTTGTTAGGAGATATAATCAAAAAAATAGTAATTGCTTCTTAGGAACTCTGTTTAAATGTTATCTTCAATAAATCTTGAATAATTGTCTACTATCTCATATTTCTACATATGACCTTAACCACGTCATTGCAACACACTATAGAACACATCCTCAACATTACATAGCCTCATCTTTAATCCTTGAATTATGTGACCTTATTCTCTATCTATTACTCTATCAATATCTACAAAAATAACATGTTGACATCAATGACAAATACTACCATTAATGCAACATATGATAATTGTATCATCTCTCTAGAAATACTAAGGTACCCCTCCATAGGAATACCATCAATATTCATGCCAAAAAGAACTTGAAAGTATGAAGGGATATCTTAAATGTTGGAATGATACATCTTTCATAAACTCCATCAATAGCTTGAATACATGATTCCTTGATCTTCAATGGAGTGATAACTTAAATGCATTCAACGTGTAAAGAATGCTTGACAACTTGAGAGCTTGAGTGTAAGTTCTTGGACACGAACTTTGATGATGAGAAATAGAGAAAATATAAGGGTTTATATTCAATTTAGAAGGAAACTCAACTTTATAGGCATTTCTAGATTTTTCACTATCTTGCACAGTCTAAATTTCTTCATCTTCAACTTATTATATCTACCCACTAAAAAACACTCCTTTCAAAAATGAAACATGAAGTCATATCCAATATAAAATTCCTTATACCTTTTTTTTATGTCTTCCTTAGCCTTATACTATGTATTCATACTAATAATGTGTTTCCTCATCTCCTCATGGATATTCTTCAAATGTTTAGCAAATTCTTCTACTTCGGCAATACTTATCTCTCCTTTATCCAACTACCACAACTCAAAAGTATTTCTAGGACTACTCCCATATAAAATCTAGAATGGTGATTTACCAATACTCCCATTGGCAAAAATTTTATATACAAATTTTTTTTGTGGTATAATTAGATCCCAACTTTTTTGCTTGTCTCCAACAAAATATCTCAATAGATTTCCCAAATTATGATTCACAACTGCTATCTGCCCATTAGTTTGTGGATGATGTAATCAAATAAACTTCAAATTTGTCCTTAATTTCTTCCACATTGTAAGCTAAAAATACCCAAAAATTTTCGTGTCTCAATCTAAAGCTATACTCTTTGGTAGACCATGTAGTCTCACCACTTCTCTGAAAAACAACTTTTCCAAAGAACAACATCACTAGTCTTCTTGCAAGGAATGAAATGTGCCATCTTTGAAAACTTATCAACCATAACAAAAATAGAATCATGCCTTGACTAAGTCCTAGGTAATCGATGAAAAAAATCCATGCTGACATCCTCCTACAACTTCTCTTGTACAAGTAATGGCTGATACAACCCCATATTTCGCTTCACTCCTTTCACCATCTGACATCCTTTGAAACTCTATACAAACTTCTTCAAATCTTCTTGTAGCTATGGCTAGTAATAATTCTTAGCAATCAAAGAAATGGTCTTATCTCTCCTAAAGTGTGCAACCAATCCTCCATTATGCTTCTCCTTGATGAGATTCTCTCTCATTAAATTTCTAGGAATGCACAACTGGCTTCCTTTGAACACCATAACATCTTTTATTACAAAATCCAACCACTTCATCATGTCATGTGTAATAAGTTTTGTACAAGCCTTCCATGCTATTCCAAAATAAGGATCCTCTGGATACAAATGCTTGAGTTTCTTGAATCCAACCAGCTCAATCTACATCTTTGTTAGAAAAAATTTTCTTCTACTAAGAGCATTTGCAACTGTATTAGACTTCCCACTCCTATATTTCTAAAAAAAAGGTATAACTCTATGAAAGCTCAGCCCACTTCAAATGCCTTTGGTTCAATTTTGCTTGACTATTCAAATATTGCAAAGCTTGATGATCACTATACAAAAAAGACTCCTTAGGAAGAAGATAGTGTCTCCACTTCTTCAATGGCTAAAGTATAGCATAAAATTTTTGATCATAAACATAATATTTTATTTTGGCATGATTCAGCTTCTCATTGAAATAATAAACAAGCCTACCTTCTTGGCTTAAAAAAACTCCTATTGCAATACCACTAGCATCAGAGTCTACTTGAAAGACCTTGTTAAAATATGGAAGTGCTAAAACAAGTTTCTCTATAACTTTCTATTTCAATATATTAAAGCTCTTATCTACTCCTACAGTCCACTTAAATTCATTCCTATCCCCTCTCAATATATTAGTCAAGGGTCCAAAAATATTGCTAAAACCTCTTATATTTTTTTTTGTAAAAACTAGTTGATCCATGAAAAGATCTTACCTCTATAGCACTCTTTGGAGTAGGCCATTCAAGGATAGACTTCACTTTCTCTAGGCCCACTTTTAGACCTTCTGCTGAAACTAAAAATGCTAGGTACACCAACCCCTTCTTCACAAAACTACATTTCTTCATATTTATCAGCAACTTTTCTTCCCTCAACTTATCAAAAACCTTTTGAATATGCATAAAATGCTTCTCCAATGTCTTACTAAAGATCAAAATATCATCTAGATAAACAATGAAAAAATTACCTAGAAAGTCCTTTAGCACTTCATTCATGAGCTGCATGAAATTTCTTCGTGCATTTGTTAGCCCAAAAGGTATGACCAAACACTTTTACAATTATTTTCTTGTCTTCAAAGAAGTCTTCGACTCATCACCTTCTTTGATGTGAATCCGATGGTATCCACTCTTCAGTTCTATCTTTGTGGAATAATTAGCTCCACTCAAATAGTCCATAATATCATTCATCCTTGGCAATGGAAATCTATATTTGATTGTGATCTTGTTAATAGTGCAAGAATCTATGCACATCCTTCATTCTCCATTCTTCTTTAGTGCTAATACTTCTGGTACATCACATAGACTAAATTTTTTCCAAATAAATCCTTTCTATAACAGCTCATGAACTTGTTTGTTCAATTCTTCACTTTCTACTGGTGTCATTCTATGCACTACCTTATTTTGCAAATTGGCTACTAGAATCAAATCCATCTTGTGATTGATCTTCCTCACTAGGGGTAATCCATCAGGTACATTATCTGACACAATATAATAAAAATCTCCTAGCATGACTACAACTTTTGTAGGTACCTCCTCTACTTCTTCTTTACCATCTTTTGGATTTATAGAAAAATACATATGATCAAGCTTCATACTTTTGAGAAACTCTTTTCCATCAAAAAAACATATTTTGACAACACTACATACCTTTTCTTCTTTCTCCTTCAATGACTTCAACTTATGCTTCACTACATCCTTTGTTAGAGTATAAGTATTTTCTCATCCATCATGTACAACATGCCTATCAAACTACCATGACCTACTGAAAAACATATGACATATGTCCATAGGTATGATATCATAAAGACCTCATCCTGGTAGCTTTTGATCTTGAACTTCAATGATCATTGCTCACTAACTATGACCTTGTGGTCATCTTGCATCCAAGCAATATTTTAGGGGCATGGGTGTTTTTGTCTTTTTAGTTTCAATTTTGTGACCATCATTTCTAACACTATATTTTAATTACTTGCACCATCAATGATCACTTCAAAACACTTATTTTCACATTTGCAACTTGTGTGAAACAAGCTCCTTCTTTGATTAGGTTCATTCTCACCACTAAGCATGATTCTTCTATTAAGTAGCACTTCTCCTCTTTCAACATCTTCAGAATGTGATGATCTAGCATCATCATCAACATGTGCAACTGTAGCCTAGCCTTCTACTCTTTGATCTATCCTTCCTTGGTACTAGGAACATTCAAATGCTCTATTCCCTTTTTCTCCATTGTGAAAATATTTCCCATGCTTCTAGACCCTTATCCTCTACCTCTTACTCTCTAATCTCTATTGTTTTGATCATGGAAATGAGTAGAATTATTTCCCCTCTAGTTATGACTACTACTTCTAGCCTCATCCTTGTTCTTCTAATCATCATTTCAACCTCCATAAGACTGTCCAATAAATCTTCCACCACGACCTCTATAACTATTTTTGTTATCAAATTTTTTTCTTAGCTTCTCCTTAACTATTAGAGAAAACTAGTACGCCTCCTCAATACTAGTCACTTGAACAAGACTCATCTCCTCTTAAATTCTTGGCCTTAACTCATTAAGATAATGAGCCACTTTCTCCTTATCAACTTCTGCATGGCCAATTCTAATGAGAACTTAGTAGAACTCTTCAGTATACTCTTGAATAGATTTTCTCACTTGCTTCAACCCTTGCATTTTATTCAATAGATCAAGCTCATAATCCATGAGAATGAAATTTCACTTGATTTTAGCTACTATCCGATCCCATCTCATGATTTTTTTCTTTCCTCTTTTATTTCAGTTTGGGCTTCGCAAACTTGATCCTATTTGGATCATCAATATCTCCATATTCAAAGTACTCCTTGAATTCATTGATCTAGTTGATCAATTCCTCTAGGTTGAGATTTCCCAAAATGTGGGAACATCAAACTTAGGTCTTTTCTAATACTAGAAATGACCTTAAAATGCTTCACCTCCTCTAGGTTAAGAACTTCCTCTACTATGGCTTGGTCCAAATTTCCTTCTTCTTCTCTTTCATCCTCTCTTTCATCATCTCCTATCGAAAGACTCATTCCTTTGCACATCTATTCTTGCAGTGCTTGCATTTTCCTCTGGAGCATTCTAAAATCTCTAGCATAACACCTTTAACTCTTCCACCATACTATCTTTGTCGAGGCATTTTTGCACTTCTACTAAAACCATAGTGTAAACTACCTCACATTCGATGATCTATCTACATGCATAGCCCAAACCATGATCCTAGTGTGAACTACTTCACAATTGATAGTCTATCCATACACTTAGGAACTCTAGCTCTAGTACCACTTGATCAAGGTGCACCCCTTAATACCATAGACACATAATAGAAACAAAGAAACAACAACAATTGTGAGAACACAATATGGGCTTCTCATTATTTTCACAAATGTGAAATTAAATAATTAAGAAATACAATATGCTAACCACATGGGCACCTTCATTACAGTAATCTAGAAGGCAAAGCTGAAAACTATCACCTAGAGTTGTCCTAGAAAATGTTTGGGCCTTTCTTAAATAGGCAATTTTATGTAGCCCAAGAAGGTTCTAGACACTCAAACTTAATACCTAGGGCCAATAGACCATGAGAATACATATAGAGTTGGCCAAATACACTTTTGGCATTTATTTTAGAAATTTTGGGCAGCCCAACTTTGAAAGACCATAACTCTTGAACTGTTGCTTCGATTGGCTATTATTACCACTTTTCAAAAACCTCAACTCCTAATCTATAGCCTTTAATTGATGCTTCATTCGGGGCCTCTAAGGCCTTCAAAACTAAATCTAGAGTTTTTATACTAAAATCTAACCATAAAACTCTTCTAATAAGTTGATATATCTAAAATGAACCTTTACCTTTAAAATTAGAATATTTTGAGCTCGTATGACTAACTTACTATGTAGTAAGCCTCCAGAGACAACAACTCTATATTAAGACAACCCTTTTTTCTAAAAAAAGAGAGAGGGGTAAATGCTTTGACCTAGAGCTATGAACCAGTGAGGCCACAAATGGGGGACCTCATCCCCATGAGATTTGAACCTTGATGGCAAGGATAACAACACAACAACTTAACCATTACAACATGCCACTATTGGCCTACTAAGACAACCCTTACTGAAACAACTGAAGGGAAATATTTTTGGGTGATGCAAGATTTCTCTTACACCCAAAATGCTCTTGCATCAAATGGTCAATAGGTTATGGTCATCTACACTTTCTCACCACTCAACCTTGGTGAATACACTTGAAGAAATGGCCTAAAATGAAAATGAGGTGTCTAGGGAGGTTCTAAAATGGGGTACATGTAGAGGGATAGGTGTCATGTAGTTTACATTGATTGATTACCACATCAGCAAGTGAAAGATAAGGATATAAAGAAAGGTACTATATGTTTTATTTTCACCAATCCTATATCTAGCAACTCCCTATTACACACAACCAAAAAATTTCCTATTAATTGGTGCACTCATATTAGGATGGGATCATTTTTTTGAGATAGGTGGTATATGGTATTTGACCTACCACCATGTAATAATTATGAAGCAAAATTACTTAGACATCTATGAGTTGTAGGGTAGAGGGAGAGGCTCTATGCAAGATAGACCTGGGGCTCGTCGGGTGGCACCACAACATGAGAGGAGATGTACAATACAAAAAACCATGCCTTATGTTGTGTTCCCATCAATTGTAAAGGATTCTATTGATTTATAGACTCTTTACATAGCTCCATCATTGAAAGATGTTATCATTGAGAATTGCTCATAGTTAGGTGGTTTTCCTTCACCTATGATACCTTGACCATCATCAAATGCACCTTTAGGGTCATCACATCCTATGACAACTCCATCATTATCACCTATGGCACGTCGGTCATCACAAGAAATGACAACTCCATCAACACCACCTACACCACCAATTTCATCCCCATTTGTGTCACCTACACCACTAGTGCCATCCTCACTTGTACCACCTACATCATTATCACATACATCATTATAGTCTTTGGGGACCAATCAAAAATTTTGTTTTATTTTTAAATGCATGTGTGATGAGATGGATATTGAGGCACCTCCCTCACTCGTCATTCCTCTTCCATACCCCATAACTATCATCCCTCTTTCACCCAACTCGGTTATAGATCCTCCTCCATTTCCTACCATTATTTAAACCCCTCTTATAAATCTTGTTCCATCTCCTATCATGATTGAAACCTTCCAAAATTCATCAAATCCATCCAATTCCCATCCACATATCTTGCTCCTAGCATACCCAAATTCTATCTAATGAACCTCATGAGTTCATCCTCCATATACCCATCCATATTGAAGAACTTCCAAATCACATAGGGTATCTTGCAAGAGTGTGGAGAAACTCCACTTTTATTTCTTAACAAGGTACCAAAAGTTCATTCACATCTCTCTTTTCCTTCCCAGTCTCTTTGTTTTTAATTTAGATCTTCCAACATTTTTGAGTCCCAAATTTTCCTATCTTACAACTATCCTTCCAATCTTGTCCTTCTTGTGTCTTCTTGCCCTCCAATAATATTCTTGTTATTATTGTGCCTTCTTTCTATTTACCATATTATCTCATATTTATAACAATACTCTTTAATATTTTATAGGGCTTGTCAGGGGCTGAAATTTCTCAAGTTGATGATGCCACACTTTCTGCCATTGACTTTGGCCTTTACAGCTATGCAATATCATACCTTGCACACCTATCAAGTTTAAAATTTGAGTCAAACTCATAATGTATCTTATTGATTCCTCTTATATTTTATGTGTTTCTTCTTTAGGTTACTCCATAAAGCTTGAGGTCTTAGAGAGGAAATGGAAGGAAATAAAAAAGAACACTAAAACTAAAAAAGGTATTAAATACAAATCAAGTTTATATTTTGAAATTTATTATGAAAGAATGTATATACATGCACTCACTATCAATAAATACATGTTGACTTATGTGTTTAATAGATGTAGAAACAATTGATCTTTGTAGAGTTGATGAATGCACATGAGACTGCCAATGTTGAGGCAATGGAAGAAGTAAAATTTCATTTTTCCCTTCCCATAAATTTTAGGTTATAGCATGCATCTATTCTAATACATATTAAATAGTTCCATTTATAAAAGAGTACATGCTTTTCTTTTTAGTTTTACAGTAATTATCAAAAATTTGGCTTATTAACATGTGCTAAATTTATCTTTTACCTATTATAGTACTCTTTGAGACTTTATGCAAATCCTTTCCCATTTCATTTTGTTAGGAGTCTCCAGCATAAAAAATGGGGTCAAACACACTAGAGGCTAAAGGTATGTATGTATATTCTTAGTTGAAGCCCCCTTGTGATCTCAATTTAGATTTCTTGTGTGTGTGATAGAAATCCCTAACACCTACTCTAAAATTCTAATATTGTATCACTTACCATACAGGTTGTGCTTCTTACTAACATTGATTCATTAGTTGTTGTGCCTCCAACTAGAATGGAAGATCTAGCTTAGGCTTCAGTACATTTCTTTTGTTTTTTTACTCCATTTGGAATCCCTAATGCCACTCTATAATGCTAGCATTTTATTTCTTACCATAGAGGTTGTGCCTCATACCAAAATTGATTTATTAGTGGTTGAACCTAAAGCTAGCTTGGGAGATCTAGCTCAGGCTACCGTACATTTTCTCATTTTTTACTCTATTTATAATCCTTAATTTCACTCTATAATGCTTACATTATATCACTTACCATATAGGTTATGCCTCATACCAACACTGATTCACCAGTGGTTGTACATCCTTCTAGCATGAGAGATCTAGCTCAGGCTGCAGTACATTTTCTTTACCCTATTTTGAATCCCTACTGTCACTCTATAATTCTAAAAAAATTATCACTTACCATACATTTTGTGCCTCATACCATCACTAATTTATCAGTGGTTATGCCTCCCATGAGCATTGATTCATTGGTAGTTGTGTCTCCCATTGTCACTGTACCTCATCATTTTGTTAGGAGTCCCACCTATCAAAAAAGGAGCCCATTACCATTATCATTCAGTCCAACTATGGGACAAAGTGATGAAGTAGTGAATAACTCAACTATCCACAATTTAGAACCCAATTTCTAGTTATTTTCATATTACTTACAAATAATATACTTGATATAGTATTTTAATTTTTCTTCTACAAACACTTGGTGAACCATAGAATGCATCAAAGAGGCTCAATTTTGATGATCCTACATATTTATAGATATTGATACTGATATAAATATGTAGTTGTGGTCATTACATGGCATTAACATATATTTAAGTTTTGTATTGTATATACTCAAGACTTGTATTGTGCACACTCAACATTTCTATTGTACACATTTGACATTTGTCGGGTATTCAACTTTTGTATTGTACCAATGAGACATAACATCTTTTGTAGCTATATCATTAATATAAAACATTATATTATTCATTTTGATATACATTAAACTTGGAAACCATCCGACTTGTTTAGTGTGTGCATACAAACTTGTATTTTATCTTCCTTTCTTGCAATTAATCAAAGACTTGAACGTTCATTATTTTATGCAAAAAATGAACATGTTTATCAAATTCATTATAACATGTAATAAAACTCATGTTTTACTTATTTTGATGTAATAAAACATGAAAAAAAAAATGTCATGATTTTTGTATTTGTGTTAAAGATCATAGCCTAATATTTCTTAGAGACCTTTAGGGATGCTTCTATTCAGTGTGGTTGATATAGTTGAAGGGACATTGTAGCTAAAAAGAGGTTGGTTCTAGCCTAAACTCAACCAAATAGAGCTAAAAAAGTAGATGATTCAATCCAAGGACCAATGGTTTGAAATATACACAACCTTGCTCATTTGAACTAAGCAGTATTGCAATGTTTGGTAATATACGAGATAGGGATGCCAAATCCAAACAATGTTGAATCTCTAAAAAATGAGATAGGTTTTTGTAGGCCTAGACAATATAGTCTTGTTGCACCTAATAGATCATCAATACCTCACACAAGCTTGAATGAATGCCCAATCAAATATCACAACCTGATGGTGCTTAGAGACCCTTAGGGGTGCTTTTGTTTAGTATAGTTAATACTATCAGAGGACATTGTGGCTGAAATGAGGTTCGTCCTAGTGTAAACCTAACCAACTAAAGCTAACAGTGTAGATGATTTGATCTTAGGACCAATGTTTGAAATATACACAACCTTGCTCATTTAAATTAAGCAACATTGCAAATTTTGGCAATAGGCAAGATAAGGATACCAAATTCGAAAAAACTTGAATCTCTAAAAACTAAGATAGGTTTTTGTAGTCTTATACAATGTGATCCTATAGCACTTGATATTTTTTCAACCTTGCACAAGCTCAAAGAAATGTGCGATCAAAGATCACAGCTAGATGGTTCTTAGAGACCCTTAGGGATGCTTCCCTTTAGTGTGGTTGATATGGTGGAAGGGACATTGTGGCTGAAATGAGCTTGGTCCTTGACTAAACTTGACCAATGATTCAATCCTTGGACCAATAGTTTGAAATATACATAATCTTGCTCATTTGAATTAAGCAACATTGTAACTTTTGGCATTAGGTGAGATAGGGATGCCATTAGATGGTTAATAACATCAGAGGGACATTGTGGCTAAAATGAGGTTGGTCCTAGACTAAACCTAACCAATCAGAGAAAACAGAGTAGATGATTTTATCTTAGGACCAATGGTTTGAAATATACACAACCTTGCTTTTTTAACCAAGCAACATTGCAACTTTTGACATTAGACAAGATAGGGATGCCAAACAAATTTGAATCTCTAAAAACTAAGATAGGTTTTTGTAGGCCTAGATAACATGATCCTATAGAACCTAATAGTTTTTCAATGCATCACACAAGCTTAGAGAAATTCTTGATCAAATATCATAGCCTAATGGTGCTTAGAGACCCTTGGGGATTCTTCCCTTTAGTTATGTCAATACCTTTGGAGGGATGTTATGGCTGAAATGAGGTTAGTCCTAGCCTAAATCTAACCAATTGGAGCTAATGGAGAATATGATTTGATACCAGGACAAATGATTCGAAGCATACACAACCTTGCTCATTTGAACTGAGCAACATTGCATCTTTTGGCATTAGGCAAGATAGGGATGCCAAATCCAAACAAAGTCAAATCTCTAAAAAATAATATAGGTTGTTATAGGCCTAGACAATGTGATCTTGTAGCACTTAATAGTTTGTCAATAACTCGTATGATCTTAGAAAAATGCCAAATCAAAGATCACAACCTGATGGTTCTTAAAGGCTTTTAGGGACACTTCTATTCAGTGTGGTTGATACCATCCTATGGATGTTGTGCTAAAATAAGTTTGGTCCTAGCTTAAATGTGATGAACCAAAGATAACAGAGTAGATGATTCAATCCTAGGACATATGGTTTGAAATATACACAACCTTACTCATTTGAACTAGGCAAAATTGCAACCTTACTCTTCGAGTGTCTCTTCTTCACCCCTTTTTCACCTATAGGAAATTAACTATCTTAGGGTCCCCTTTTCTCTCTAGTCAACCCAGCTACCAAGAAATATTACACTATCAAGTCAAAACTTGATGCTTTCAGACTTCATTCACTCTAGCCCTTATAGCAACATAAAGGCTCTCAACCTCTAAATCTTGAACTAGACCTTGAAAATGTATGGATAATTCATCAAAAACTTCAAATCAACCAATTAAGTGAGTTAAAAGTCCCATAAATCTCCTCTTTCCATCCAATTTCTTCTTTTCTTCACAGTTAGGCCTAAAAGGCTAGTAGCCCCAATTAGGTCTCATATAGCAAGAAAATAGGGTTTTTCTCCTATACCTTCTAAAGGAACCCTAAAATTTATTTTTGGTTTCTTGGTTCATTTTCCATTCTGTTAGAGATTTCTAGGGTCTTGGGGTCATACCTTTCCATCCATTACCCCAACCCAATTTAGGTGAAAATAAGGCTTTTTAGGCTTCACTGGCTACTTCAGCAAACAAGATTGTTTTGGGATTGTTCTTGGATTGGTATAAGCCAACACATAGATTCAAGAAAACATGAGAAACAAATTGTGCACAAGTAATAGTATGGATCTTTAACTCCAAACTGCCTATTGTCATTTAAAACAAAGAAATTGCTCACAAAATGCTTCAAGATGTTGATTGCAAAAACACTCAATCCATACAATGGACTTCCAACCTTTCTCTTAGATCTTCTCATGCTTTATATAGGGTTTTTAGGTGATTATAAACCCTTTAGGACTCCTCTTCAATTCTTTGAAACTTTCTTTCCAAAAATTTCTTAGGCAACTTTTGAAAGTTGCAAAGTTGCACAATGCAATTTTTTACATTTTTTTTGCAATTTTTCAGCAATTTGGTCAAAAGACCTTCCTATCTTCTCAAAATTAACCAAAAACCTTACCTGTGGTAAAAATTTCACCCTAGCTCCTCCTAGACCCTATTGACCTCATGATGACATTATCATCATGCCTTGTGCCAATTAGAGGGCTTTACAACATACTAGCCCCTAATTGCACCTAGTCTTGGGAACCTATGAAAAAATTCTCCATTGTAATCCTACTATGGTCAGCATGAACTTATATCCAACACATCCAAAATTCCCAAAGGCTCACTCTTACATAAAAGAAACATGAAAACTTAGATTGTCTAGGCAATCCTTAGGTGCTCCTACACCAAAGTAGTTGCTTTGTAAAAGTACCCTATTTTATGCCTAAAAAGGGATGCCATAGTGCGACAACAAGGACTCATTCCAACACAACCCTATCAAATCTTTTTGTATGTTGTAGAGAAGCCAAATGGGTATCCAAATCTATAATTTATTTTCCTAATGTTTTAGGAAAGTTGGGAGAAAAATACAAGAGGACAGCCATCTAAATCCATATAAGTTGAAGATGATTTGATTTTATAAGGATATCATCAAACCCACAAAAAAGAGTTCAAGAGCTAAAATTATAAAAAAAAATTATAACAATAATGTACAATATTTGCATCACTTGTTGGTTTTATATACAAAATTTGGCATCTAAATATGCACATATGACATCTCTTATTGTATTTTTATATGAAATATGGCTTATAAATATGCACATGTTACATGTCTTCTCTTTTTTATATACAAAATTTGGCATCTACATATGCAAATCACTGCAAGTTTGCATTATTTTGCATAACATATATACACAATTTTCAAAATTATTCTACCATAGGTAGAATGATTCAGCTATATAGCACACAATCAATCAAGGGAACCTTTTGAGTTAGCTCGAACCCTTATTATATCAAGTACTTCCTCGTGATTAGATTCACATACTTTCCACAACTTCTTGTTAATAGGCCTACCATGATACGATATCAATTGAATATTCATTGCAACAATAAGGTTAGAGTAATGACTTGAATATTTTTGTGTGTCTCAAAATCCTTAAATAACCATGTGGTAGAATTCTTGATAGGGTACCTACATTTAATTGTAAAGATGATTAAAGTCAAAATTGATACATTATACATGATAAATTGACTGAAAGAAATCTTCATGGTAGGGGACAAAAATATACCACCTTCTAAGCCATTTTCCTATGACAACAACAACTCCTATTGGGTACTCAATATCCTCACCATCAATGATTGTAAGTATCATATTCTTTTTGGGCTCCATACACCAACATAGAAAGTAATGCATTCCTTAATCATTAATCTCATATCAAATAACTACATATACATTAACTAGATATACATGACCTACATTATATAGAAGGATAAGTTAATTCCCAAATTGAAAGTAATCTATTTTAAGAAATTATTACTTTGATAACTTAACACCTGGTTCAACTAGGTCAGATACATGCTCAAAATCCATTGATGCTTCAATTTGGTTGAGTTGTAGTGTTGTAGGAAGTTGATATGAAACAATTGGATGCAAAAGTCTAAAAGAACATTGGTCAATCCACTCTTCTAAATCACATTCATCCCGTAAATAATGCATACAAGAAGAGAAAAAGCATGCAAGCTTTCTAGTATGAATAGCTAGTGAAGTTGTATTGGAACTTCGAAATGAATGCATCTCACTTGATCCTATAAGTGTACAACAATCTTACAAATTTTCAATGTTGAATTCATGTATCAACCAAAAATATCTAGAAACCATAGACTTACCTGTATTACATGGTCTCATCATAGAATTACACCATTGGACAATTGCTTCAACATTTTCTAATATTTTGTCATACTATAATTCTTTTCTATTAAGGGCTCTTTTTACACATGCTCCAAGGCCATCATGCTCTCCCTTTACATGTTTCACCTTATTGAAATTCTAAAAACATTGCACTCCACTTGTCACATGCATCCTACTCAACCAATAGAATATCCTTGCATTCTTGAATTGTGTGGTGCAATTGTCTCATCATATAATGTGTTGATTGTATCTTACATCTCTTTCCCTCTAATTGTCATATAAAACTCTAAAAATTCCTTTCACAAACTCTGATGAATGAGTTCGATCATTACTGATATAAAAGTGATACTCTCTTAATACTTTTCTATCATCCTCTGTGCTATTATGTGCATGAATAAATGCTATGTATAAAAATTGACACTTGTATAGAGTTGTAATACATTAGTTGCACTTCATTTTGAGGTTTTAGTGTATATTTTTTAGTGAAGTCAACAACTGACACAATGATACCTGAGAGAAAAGTGTCCTTACACAACTTGAATTTCTCGTCTAACCATATAGCTCTATGTCTATGACCTATGTAGTCATAAACTATTTTATCTTGAATTTTTTTTATAAAATCAGCCACATATACATCACTTTTCACTAATTCACACCTCTGTAATTGTTTTACATCTTTAACACCATATATAATTGACTTGTACTTTCCAAGAGAAACTAGTGTCTTACCAATTTCATGTGTGCTATCTAAATGTAGGAATCTATGGAACTTTTGCAAACTACCACATTTAGGGAAAAAAACCTTTCAAACACATGTTTTTAAAATAAATTCACCCATTATCTCATTTACATAGAACACTTGTAATAAATTCTCTCGATAATTTAGGAGGTAATCGTAGACCACATTCCTGCAATATTTCATTACTATGTAAAGTATAACATATATAATGATATTTCCATAGATAATTTGAGTAACTTATGGAGGATCTAATCATCCCTTAAATTTTTTATAATTGCTTCTCATAGAATGGTCCTATAAGGGATGATCATTCTAATTGATTTAATAAAAGGAACACTAATTTGGATATTTGGCTATAGTAGTAAGAAATATGCTTTAAGAAGGGAATATTATAATGATTGGAATAGTTTTAGGATGTTCTTTTTAAAAAAAATTGGAATTATTCTTGGAAGTCATACATTGATGAAGCCTTAGCTTGGCAAGGGTTTTAAGGATAAATTTTTCATTTCTAGAGTCCATAAGATCAAATTGACCAAGAATTTTTTTGAGAGAATCAAGGTCTTGAGTTAATAATTAAGCATGGCTACTTTGTGACTTTGTTGTAAATTGGGCCTAAAAATTGTTATGGTTGGTCAAATTGAGATATGGACCAAAAAAACTAATATTGTGTTTTCTATATGTTGAATTCTTTTCAAATGGGTATAAAAATCTATAATTTATTTCGAGGGTACTTTGGAAATTTTAAGAGGAAAACATTAAAACTGATACTAGAGAACTAATAGAGAAATAGGCATATTGGGATACAAGGTGGAGGTTTCCCATATGATAAACACTTGGAACTATAGAAGTTGATAATTAGGTTGTGTTGAGTAAGGAGATGTTTTCTAAAAAAATTAGGTCATTGTGAGAGTTGGATCCATGTTTTTGGGTCTTTGGAGACATTAGGTGCCTAAGAGACATTGTGGAGTAACACAAGCCTTGAAGAAGTTTTGCATCTCTTTTTCCTAGGAGCCTCATGACCTAATTTATCCTCATCAATCTAGTTTTTCATTCTCTATATTTATGCCCATACAACCATTATGTGAAAATATTCAAAAAAAGGTGTGGTAGTTGAATTTCTCTCACATTTCTTTTCCCTATGACCAAATGTTTTGGATGTAAAGAATTTTCCATTGATTTTCTACTCTTGAGTCTAGTTCATGGGTTTCTTAGTTAGATGTAATTTTTCTTCTACTTGCAACATTCACCTTTCTTATAGCCCAAATCTTGCTTATCTCTAATCAAACTTTTCCTTTCAAGCTTTCTATCACATTTTTAAGTGGTTTGTTTGACTTTGTCCTTTAATTCCTTTGAGATATTGTTTCAAGAATTCATTCACCTTTTAAAATTACTATTTAAAGAAAAAATCTAATCTAAATCAATTTTCATCTTCTCAATATGAATATTCATGATATCATTCAATAGTTTTCAACTTTGGATAATTTCCATGTCTTTCCCCATTCTTTTGCATTTTTCTTAATTCCTTTAACATGTGTAGAGTCATTGTTTCCATATAGTTTTGTAAATATTTCTTTTATTTTAGTAATTTCTAAAGAATCTCCAAAGAATATTTGTCAATCTTTATAATAGTACTTCCATTTGGTCTCATCTGATCAAAACATTTCTTTTTCTTAGATCTTGATTTTTGCAATTAATCTATAAGTGTCTTGAATCTTGATAAATTCATTAGCTCCCTTAATTTTTTCCTTCAATTAAATATTCTCTTCTTTCTTCTTATCAACATCCTCAAGGTGATCAAGAGATGATTTTGAATATGTGTGTGTGTGTGTGTGTGTGTGTGTGTGTGTGTGTATCATTAGGATTCTCCTCAACCTGCTGGACTTCTTTTGAGGCATTAATTTCTTATACCAATTTTGAAGATTCAATAGTAATTACAAGAGGGGGTGAATTGGTATTCTAGCTCTTTTAGTAACTTTACACTAATCTTACAAGTACCATAAAAATCATATGAAGAGGAAAGTAAACCATTAAAATATCTCATAACACCATATTTTATTTTTGAGGAAAACTAGGTTAAAGGAAAAACCTCTGTAGGGTGGGCACCCAAAATATCTCACTACAATAGTAATAAGTTGCCCTCTCAATTGTTTAAATTAAAAGCTTGGGTACAATATACTTTTTGACTACATAAGCATTCAAGATATCACTTGGATCTCACTTATTACTTACCAAAATAATACATCTAACCCTCAATCAGGTTCAGTGATCAAAATACAATGCAAAAATGAACTTATGATCCTTTATTGAACTAGTTCTTAGCCAAAACTATAAATCTATGACAAAATATCTACATCATAAGTTGCATATTAACATCAAAATCATCAATAAAATTATCATACATCATAGCTATCCATTACAATCCATAGCTCTCAACTTATATATTATGTTCTAATCAAATATATCTTATTTTGTTCTAAGAAGCGTAATATGTGGATCCACAATATAAAATAAAATTCATGCTTGACAAGTAAATAATAAACTCATCAGTCAACCTAATCATAATGTTTCACTATTTGAATCTTATCTCCTAGACAAGTTATCTAATTAGTGTGTTGTTACCGAACTATTTTCTCACACAAAAACTACAAACACAATACTTAGACATGAGTATACTCATGAAACAATTTAAGCATCACTACAATGATCAGATTAGGCACATCAAATTGTCTCCTTTGCATCTCTCCAATTGAAAGTGTTAACTCTTCCCAGTTTTGGTATACTAAACTAATCTGAATGACTACTTGAAAACAAAATGTCAAGGTAAACTAAGAAATATCTAAGTGTAAGTCCTCTAGTAAGAATCTACTAGAAAAATTGGGCTTTTAAATGATATACTAGTTTCCATCAATGACAACATTTTATTCCATGATAGAATCTCTTGAAAAAACTTTGATATTCCTAATAAGGGTGTTGATTATGTATAGGAAACCACTAATCACCAAGAATGTGACAAATTGGTAGATCAAGGATAATTGTCTCCTCTTGTAGATTTTTTCTAAAGTATCCATAAAAAAATTAAAATGATGGACAAAACTATCAAATTGAACAAAATCAATTTTCATCTTTAATATCATTAAGGATGGAGTGACACTTCCTCAAGATTTGGATATTACAAAATGATCCCAACACATCACCAAGGCCTAGATAATCAATAACATGTTATCTAAAAATAAAAAATCTTATTTCATGAATAGATCTTCTAATGAAAAATACTTCACCATTCCTTCTTTCATAAGACCTTCCTCAACAAACCATTAGTTTCATACCCAATATATACTACACATGATAGCACTCATACTACTACCAATAGTACTAGAGAAATGAATGATATTATGCTTAATGTTAGACGAGATTAATCTCATTCCATGCCTTTTTGTACATCTAATGCAACATCATTAATTACACCACCAAAATATGGCCCAAAAAAAAGTCTACTATTCATATATAAAAAGCCTACCAATATGAACCTCTACCAACATTTGGCCTTGCTCTATCACCCATTGGTTCTAATTTCAATTAAACTCTTACATTTCATAATAATTTGGAACTTGCCCAACAAATTGAAGGCTTGGGAAGCATCATTTGTAACATGCAAAATGATGGACAAAAGAAATAATTTTTATTTGAAAACACATATGCATGGCAATGTGCATTCCTAGGCGACTGTATTAATTCATTATATGAGTATGCTTTATACTTTTATTGGAATTGAAGGATCTTTTGCATGCTTGCAATTCATTTCTTAAGTGCTTGTAATTTTTCATTTATAATATTTCCTTTTTATTCTATTTACAATTTAAGCTCTTGAATTTATTTTCAATATAAAATTAAATTCACCTTCATTATATATCATCAAGTTTAAGTAGGTTCATGATTGCACTATCCTTATCTAATTTAATTTTATATTTGAATTAGCAAAACTAATGTAGTCTTATTCTAGGTAATCTCACTATATCAATTTTTCTAACATTGTTTTGTCAAATTACATTGTACTAGATGAATACAAAATGATTATTCAAATTTGTGCAGTCATATATTAAAGAGTCATTAATTTTGATATAGACCATATTAACGATATACTTTATCATACATCTATTGCAATTCTAATATAGAATAATATTAGCATTATTATAATAAAATGAATTTATTCTTGTGATACTACTATCACATTTGTCAAATACGCTCTCAATTAAGGAATCAATCAATTCAAAAAATCATATTTAAAATATAAACTATAATATATTCATTAATACATTTTAGAATACTTGCCAACCCTTCTATTATACAACGAAAATATTGCATTTTCAACGAATCAAAAAAGAGCGCGTATATCATCTTTTGACCTAATTGCATGACTCGGTCAGAGATTGTGAGCATTCGCTGATAAACTGGACAAAAACACCTTCAATTTCATCATGCATGACGCATCTCATGAACAATTTATGTTCAAGAAGGTTGAAGAATCTCATGGTAATCCTCGTGTTTGAAAATCTCATGGTAATCGTCGTGTTGAAAAATCTCATGGTAGTCCTCGTGTTTGAAAATCTCATGGTCAATTTATGTTCAAGAACAGGATGTCAAAGCCACGTGTTTGACAAACTCATCTCAATGGTTCTTATATTAGGAATTAGGAAATCCAGACTTCTTCCAAAGCCAGAGAAAAGATGGAGAAATTCTTTTCTATGAAGCCGGGCGATGGGGAGTCTAGCTATGCTCAAAACTCCAGTTTTTTGCAGGTTTCATATCTTTTCTCCCTACTCTAAACCCATTTTTACTCTAGTTAATGTTATGCAAGACTCATGCAATCTGATTTCTAAAAGAGAAGTTATTATTAGGCCTTTTCATTTGGACTTTTTAGACATTACATACTAAGGTTTGATTATTAAGTTTTAGAGGTTACTTTTGGAGCCTCATCCGATTAGATCTTATCTTTAAAAGAGAAGCCATTTTTAGGCTCTTTTATCTAGGATGGCTGAAACATCACAAGCTAAAGCTAAAATTATTAAATACTCAAAATCATCTATTTTTTCAAGCTTAATTTCTTCCTTAGTATGCTACGCTTAAGGATGGCTAATGGCCCACCTATAATGACCAACTCAATTGAATCTTTTTTCTTGAGATCTTGTCCTTAAACATCACACATTAAGACTTATTTTTTCAAACTTAATTTCTTCCTTACCATGTGACGCAGCCTATACTGACTAACTCAATGAGATCTGGCCTTGAAAATGCAGAAGAACATATTAATGGGAGCAAAGCCATTTCTAGAAGAAAGCATTAGATCTTGGAACACCAGATTTGAGTGTGAGGCATTGTGTATTGCTGATCTGGGTTGCTCATCTGGACCCAATGCACTCTTCGTGAGTGACCTAATCACATCAGAAATCAGTAAAAGGTATGCCCACAAAGGAATTAGGGTTCCCGAGTTTCAAGTGTTCTTCAATGATCTTCCATCTTCAGATTTCAATACACTTTTCAAACTCTTGATGGCTGAGGAGAGATGTTATTTGGTGGCGGGCGTCCCTGGATCGTTCTACAACCAGCTGTTTGCGCCCAATAGTCTCCATTTCGTCCATTCCGCCAACAGCCTCCACTGGCTCTCTCGGGTAAAGTCTCATCTAGATCTTTTATGAGTAACATTGATAAGACTCACTGAATCAATTAGTAAAGGATTTAACAAAAAGTGTTGCAAGTGTTACATAGTGATAAGTAGTTCTTATTTAAGATGTAGTTTTTGTCAATAATTTTGTTTCAATTAGTTTAAGGAAGGTAATTCTTTTTTGGGTGGAACAAGTGTTTTGTGGTAAGATAAATTTTTGGAACAATGTGTTTTGTAGTAAATATTTGTAATTTTAGTAATGAAATTTCTATTGGTTCTTTTAGTTAATGGATTCTAGGAATTAAGATGGGGAGCTAGATTGTTCCTCTAGAATACACTAAGTCATAATGACTCCTCTACAAGAGCAATCTCTTCAAGAACTATAATGAACTCACATCCATCTATAAGTGTAGGCTCCATGATCTTCTTACTAAAATCTTCAGAGGAAAACTTGTCTCATCAAATGTTCTCTAAACCCAAGAGAATTGTACCCTCATCCAATCCTCTTAATTTTCAACTTAACCTCCATGATCTATCCACCAATGTACTCAACATAGAGCACTAGAAAAGTGCCAACTGTCAAAGGTCTCACTATAAGTCTATGAATTGCTAGATACTAAGAGCACTAATAAAACAAAGATCATTAAAATTAATATCTAAACTCTAGTTGAATGAGAATTTGATATAATGCTATTTGAATTTTATATGATTGGCTAGAACAAATAGAAAATAATCTTAATATAAAGCATATTAATACCATCTATTTTTTTGTAAGTAAACTCATAATGTATTATCTACAACTAGCTTAAACCTCATTTCTATATTAAATGAATACAAAGTTAAGTTGAATTCTTCAAGGGAAGAAATCTATTGAAATCATATTTTGAAGTGCTCTTTTATTTCATTCATTAATGTAATTTTCTTTGAACTATATTACATAAAGATAACATAAATTTCTTCTACAATAAATAACAAATGATTTTAAAATAATAAAACAATATAATATAGTAAAACTATTGGAATTAGAAATCTATGTAGTGATCTTTAATCTTTTCTAGAGTCAACTGATCCATTATGGAACTCCATGATGCAGTAAAATCATTTTGAATAGATGACATATTAATAGGACAAAGAGATGTGATTAATTTTTTTTAGAATAAATAGTAATTCATCTTTAACTAAGAGATTAAAATTAGAGATCCAATGGAGCAAGGATTTGATTACATAGTTTTTTTTTTATCTTGGACAAGCACACTTGCTAAATTATATGTAAAAGAATAGTAAATGATTCTATAATGAGACAAAATTATATAGAAAATCTAATTAAAATTTAAATTTAATGTAGTAATCTTTTACTTTTTTTTAGATAAATTCATTTTAATTCTCTCACTTAGAATAAATATTAAATTATCATAAAATAAAAATAATTTACTATAAAAATTCTTGAAAAAATTAAAAAATGATGTATGTGGATAGGTACCCTTAGAGATAGAGGATAAGCATAGCAAGTGTTGGAACAAAGGAAGAATATACATATCACAACAAGGGCCTCAAGAAATTGGAGATGCTTACTTCGCACAATTTCAAAATGATTTCAAAGAATTTTTAAGAGCACGAGCAAAAGAGGTAGTGAAAGGAGGTCGCATGTTTTTGCTGATAAGTAGTCGATCAAGTGTAGATAGAAGGCAGTCTACTATCTTAAACTTCTTTTGGGAAGCTTTGGGAATCGCTATCAAGGATTTGGTCTCTCAGGTTTGTCTAATAGAATTAGAAGGGACAAGTATACATTGCATATTATTTTATCTATTGATGTAGATTTATTTTATAAAAAAATATATTATATAAAAATCATATCAATATTGTAACATGTTCATTTTTTTTAGTTTGAAATATTGTATTCTCAAACTTTGATGTAGCATTTGTTGGTTTTCAATATAGGGAATTATAGAAGAGGAAAGGTTAGATTCTTTCAACATGCCAACTTATCAAGTATCTGAAGATGAATTAAGAAGTGAAGTATGTAAAGAAGGTTCTTTTAGTATTGTGGAACTTCAATTTTTCATTAATCAAGGTAATATTGATAAATATGATGATAATGACAAGGGAAAGTTGATATGTAAACAACTGAGGGCAGTTTTAGAGGGTCTGATTTCACTTCATTTTGGAGAAAATGTAGTGGATCGTATCTTCAATAGATATGCAGAGGTCTTTACAGAAAACATCATGGAAGTTGAAGAACGTCTGCAACAGGCAACTAGGATCGCAATAACACTTGAGCGAGTTGATTCCACTTAAACATTGGTAACAAAAAAATTGTATTTGAATCTAATATATTTATATTATAAATCTATAAACATATTTTTTATTCAACATTTAACTTACAATTTTTATTAATCTTATTATACTAATGAATTCCATATCTTGCATCTATTTTTAAAAATAAGACAATGTCAATAGGGTTGTGCTCAAATGGCATGGCCATAAGGTTCTAATATTAGACATACAAGCTTGAATCATTCAAAGCAAAATCTATGATTACTTAAGTTGATTAAATAGCTTAAGTTTCTTCTAAGTTGGACATATTTATTGGGCAGAGTGCCCTCTTATGAAATCCAAAATCTTATGGTTTTCTTATTTAAAAATTCTTACTCATTCTTTGTCTAGTAACTATTGCATACTTTCTCATTTTTGAAATATAGGGAAATAAAAATATACATATATATTATATTTAATGAGCTAATTAGAACAATTAAATATCAAAGTAGTGTATAAAATATTTACATTTTAATAAACATATTTTATAAGTTATATAAATGAAATAAGTTCTTTATTTACAAGTCAAATGAAAGAAAAATTTATTTATTTAAAAGTTTATATTTGAATTATTTTTATATTTATTTTCATTTATATTTATTTTCATCAATAAAGATATAATTTTTAAATATTTGTAATGGTAAGGTAGATGAGAATAAGAAAATTATATTGGTTTTATGTTCTTCACTAAAGTTGAAGTTAGTGATGTTATTGGCTTAAAGAAGCTATTAGTTTGATAGCATATATTTTCTGAGCTTATTATTCAAAGTGTATGTAATGAAATAAGTTGCAAAAGAAAATTAATTTAAGATATTCTTAAAATAACTAACATAATTAAGAATCAGAAGTTAGTTGATGGGGAAAACCTACAAATTTATATGTATGTGTAGATATACACACATCTAATTATTTTTTAGATTAGTTAAAATATTGTTACTCTAATTTTCAAGCATTCAAATTTTAAGATCTTGATATTTAATCAATAATGTCATTAAAATTTAAAACCATTATTTCCAAATGATTTCCATTTTTCTATGAACTTTTTATCTTATTTTAGTGAGGAAATTCTAATACCACCCTTTAATTGCTTTTGTTAAAAAGGTTGAAAATATAATTGCGAGAATGGGAGGTTAAAAAACAAGTATGGAAATTCATCAAAATTGGTTGTAGGATTTGAACATGGGGTAAAAGCACAAACTTGTGTCACCTTTTATGAAGAAACGTGATATTAGAATTCGACTGTTGAACATTAATGACAAAAAAAATGGTATTTGTGTTTAGAATTCGAAAATGATGTAAACTGATGAAATGTGTAGAATTGGATGAAATTTATGCCTATCATTTTTTAAATTTTTTTTGAGTAAGAATTTATTAATTTCTTTTATTTTGAAGCCCCTTTTTAACTATAAAAAATATAAGGTGTAGTTCCTGTCAAAAATTAAAATGCAAATCATCTTTTTTTGTTTTGATTTGAAAATATCTTATAGATGACACGTATATCTAGTGCACAAAAAAAGAAATAATTATTTTTTATCTATATTTTCTTTGTTATAAGTACTCAAGCTCGACCTTCTCAAAAGCCAACAGTTTTTTCCTCCCGTCAAAACTTCCTAATCAAATCTACACCTTCTTGAGAAAAAATTACATATTCATGAAGAGGACTTTCTCCTCTAGAGATAAATATAATTTTTTTCTTTTTTTGGTATGACTTACTATTTTTTTCCCTTTTTTAAGTGAGAATCTTTTGAAATGTTGAAATATCGATTTATAATATTTTGAAATTCTAACATATTATAACTAATCAAAACACTCAAAAATTTATGTAATGATGATATTGAATCTAAGATCTATAAAAGGGTATTTTTAGTTTTTGAAAAATTTGAGTTTTGATAGAGAAATGAAATTTGACCAAAACAGTTTTTGATATCACAAATGGTGACACAAATCTGTGCTTTTACCCCATGGTAGCTAAGAGAAAATTGTTAGTAAAAGAGATTGGGAAAATGTCAAACAAATGCACTATCTATACACATACATATGTGCAACATGTATTAGATGATACATTCTACACAAAATGATTGTTTGGAAATGTGGGAGACATTTCAAGAAAATACAAATGATAGTTGTTTTATTAGATTCAACAATATTTTCCTACACCTAAACTCTTCCAGCATAATATAGAATTTTTGGAAAATCATATAGACAAGCATCAAACTATGTTTGTATATATTTTTTGGTGAGCTATTAGGGTAAGTGCACCAAGATGGTGTGCAAAAAGGGGGATATAAATGCACACTTTTTCATGAAATAAGGTAAACCTAATTTTTGGAACTACCATTTGAGGGCCATGCACTCAAAATGAGAAAATTTGTAAAACACAAAAATTGTAATACTCCAAATCTAGTTTCTAAAATACTAATGTTTTTTAAAAATAGATAATATTAATAGGGTCAAACTTTGTGCACATAGAAAATTGTTCCTTTTTTTGCTGAAATACATAACACAATTGTTTATGTTCACTCCACTAAACATATAGTTACATTAGTATATTTAAAAACCCTTTGGTAGCATGATAGGTAAGAGTTATATCTAGATTTTTTGTATTTTTTCATAATTTTATAATGAGTAGTTTAATTTTATGATTTTTTGAAGTAACCCCATCCTAAAATTTTGGTACCTCTCCTTGCATTGGGGATAACTTGCATCAAAATAATCTAAAAGCAACACTTAATTTAAAAACTATATAGAACCAAGTGAGGAACAATAATATTTAATTTATTTTCTATTTTTCTAAGTAGATCAAAAGTTATTAAATAATGGCAGTCGTGTGTATTACAAGACACTTATAGAGAAAAAATAACTTCACAATGCTAATATTGTTTTTTTTTTTTTAATAAAATATATGGTTAGAAAGGTAAGAAAATGTGTGAGATTATTTTGGTAATTCTAAAGATATCCACTTCATGATTTGCAAACCTAAGGAAACCAAAGACAAGAATTGATCTTAAAAGATGCAAAAATGTCTAAAGTAACAAAAATGGAAGGAAAACATTAACCCAAGCCTTTGGGTAGTTCAACAGGCCTATTATCAAGCCTAAATGTGATTGCATTTTTTTGTTAAAAAATGTGATTGCATTATGATTATTAAGAGTACATTTTTTACTAGACCTAATGTGATCGTGTTATGCTTACTAAAACTATAGTAGCCATAAGTCAATCATGTTATATCTATGTAAAAGTAAATTCAATTAGAACTTGTCATTAACATTATATATATATATATATATATATATATAGTATCACTCTCGATATATACATATAAAAATATGTTTATATCATATATCTACATTCTCTCTCTCTCTCTCTCTCTCTCTCTCTCTCTCTCTCTCTCTCTCTCTCTCTCTCTCACACACACACACACACACACACACACACACACACACACACACACACACACACACACACATTCACATTTAAGGTCAATTTTTCTATCAATGACTCAACACTTATTCAAATGGTTACATTGCTACTAAGCTTATCATTCATCTAGCAATGTCAACCAAGTGTCTCAGTTGCTACTAAGTTAAAAGGATAGTTTTTAGTTCATGTCGAGCTACATAAAGTCTACTAAACTTCAAAGACTATGTTATGTGCCAACCGAGCATAGCAGAGGCTACTGAGATATTCAATAGAAGTAAAGAAGATTGTAGCATTAACCGAGCTCTGGTATGTTAACCAAGTTCTATTGTATCTACTGAGCTCACAGTGTTAATAATGTGAATCTAGTGTTAACCAAGTCATGTAGTGTCAATTGAGTGATTCATCAGCTACTAAGTTTGTTAGTGTTCACTAAGTCACATAATGTTGATTGAGTTTGAGCTACTTGGAAGTGATGAATATGGATCGAGCTTCAACTTCAACCAAGTGCTAGAGTTTTTTGAGTGTTAATAGTGCTTTTCATGTATCAAAACCTGAGATACATTAGTTGGACTGACTTTGTGAATTATGATGAATTTGGTATTGTAGCTGACTCTAGAAGGTAATGAATTAGATTGATATATATGTAATACATTGTATCATATCCAAATATGCATATGATGAGTACTATGATGTGCATGAGTGTGAATTGAAGAAGGCTACAAGCAATATAAGGGATATTAGATATTTATCTATCACAATCAAATGATCATTGTAATGCAAGGAATCTCATTCAGCAAATTAAAGTTGCAGATTAGAAATCAGCCATTGATTTATCCTAACAAGTGCATCAATCAAATTCTTTAACAAGGTAGACTTAATATTCTTTTTCTAAATCTCTTAACTGAGTGCATATTTCATTGTCTGTTTGTAAATCCTTTAACAAGGTGAACCTCACAATCCTCATTGCTCCTAATAGGGAAGATCACCAAAAGTAGTCAATTGTAAGCCTTAATAGGTTAACTTTATCCTATAGTACTAAATCTTTTGTGTCTCATCCCCATCCCAGTTTTACTTTCTATTTGGAAGGTTTTTGGGTTACCATATCTTGTGTCAAAGTGTTATGAATGTTTTATTGCTTTCATTCTTTCATGCATGTGATTAGCTCAAAATATATATGAAGGATTAATTGGTGAAGTAAGATAAAGATTGTATAGGTTCTTGATTAACTCCTCCCCTCTCAGTAACCTTGCCTAGCTTATGTTTCCAACAATTGGTATTAGGGCTCATAGTTCTCATAGAAGAAGTTTAATAGTTTGAGATAAGATCAGAGGCAATGGAGGTATATAGACTAGATAAGGCTATTGAGAATGAAAATTTGGATCTAGAATTCACCATTGGACAACTAAAGAAAGAAAAGGAGCAAATCTCTCAGTCATTCAAAAGAAGGAAAGATCTTGCAGTAAAAATGAATGACAATCTCTACATTGAAAATGCAATTGAAGACCTATGTCCAAAAAGAAATTTAGATGAAGCTGGTGCAACAATCAAAGACCTATTGGAGAAAATTTTAGTTCTTCAAGAAGAAGTTAGAAAGTTGAAGAGAGAGCAAGAAATCTAATCATTCAGATAATGCGATGTCATGGAAGAAAAATACAAAGCCAAAGTAGTGATAGAAAAGAAGGACAGTGAAATTCAACAACTATCCCTTCGATAAACAAACTTTATTGATCAACTCAATGATGCAAATCAAAATCTTATCAATATAAGGATAGAGAATGAAAGACTATAGAATGATCTCAACATTGAAAAGAAAACCAATGAGAGAATGATGAAATCTTAGGAAATCATGAATCAATTGAATGAGCAAAGCTAGTATAGACATAAAGGAAAAGATGCATTAGGATATACAAAATAAGGTGAATCATCTCAACAAGGAGCTCAAAAGAACAAAGGACCTACTTGTAATCATTGTGGTAAGATAGGTCATACATCAAAAAAAAATTGGAGTGATCATAATGAAAATTCAATGGAAAGTGTTATGGTTGCAAAAAGTATGGTCATAGAGCAAGTAAATGCACATAGAAACCTAAGTTTGAAGGAAAGTGTCACAATTCCAAGAAACAAGGACACAAATCTTCAGAGTGTGAAACCAAGAAGTGAAACCCAATAGAACAAATTGTGAAATCAATATTTGGATGGTATTACAACACATGGTGTAGAAGTCACTATTGTGGTGGGTTTGGGCACATTGTAGCAAACTATGTGAAAATTACATGAGGAAAAGAGATACTACAAATTGATGGTTTATTTGTGTAGAACTTGGACATCTTGCCAAGAATTGTATGAACATAGGAAGAATTGAAGATGAAAAGAAAGCCAAAGATGACAATATCAAAAAAAAAATGAGGTAGCAATGGGTACCAAAATCTCTAAAGAATGCAAGCCAAAATCATGAAGTGAATGACACCCAAGTCAATGAGTTGGGTGGCACAATCAGTTGAACTTAGTTTCTTATGAAGATTACTAGACTTGTGATTCAAAAGAAGTCATCTAACATCAGTTCAAACTAGAAAATAGAATGATCCAATCAACATTCAAGATGCACAAGGATCATTGAGTGATGAAGGTAAATTCAAGACTTTATAGAGCTAGGTTAGGTCGCAAGACCTTACCAAGAAAGATTAGGATACACTAAAACACTAGATGCAGATGTTGAGTTGTTGGTGACTCTACCAAGCTATAAATGTCTCCCAAGCATTAAAAGCCACACCAAGTGGAGGACACTCTGTCACCAAGTGAGTATTCATATGAAGCATTAATTGAAATTGAAAGGAGGAATTCATTAAAAGGAGGAAATCGAATGCATTATTTCACCATGAATTTACATAGCTATTTGTGAAGAGGGAATTCAAAGCCCCTAAGAAATTTGAGTATTTTTTGTTGAAGATTTCTCACATTTTCAAAAACCCTACTGATCATGGCATCATCTAGCAAGTCAAGAAAGTTTTTGAAATGTTAGTCCAAGGAGTTGACTACCATGCATCTACATTCAAGTTGATTCTGGTGATTGCAGAGGCACTCGACCCAACTAGTTCTCAATCTCAAATTTTGCCCAAGGTATTACTTGTGCATGACATTTGTTCACTCTACCACTATTCTATTTAGGAACTCGATACTCTAGAAATGAATGAAACATTCAATGAATTATGTGTGGATGGTGTATTGAAGCTCGAACATTAACATTTGGGAACCAAGGGTTTGACGTGTGTTTCAAATATGCCAATGGATTTTCAAGTCAAACAGATCAAACTTATTCTAAGCCATGTTTGTAATGGTAAATTGTGGTTGGATCAACCCATTTAGTTAACAAAGATAATGATTCAAAAAATCATTGGATCCATGTAATAGACATGGAGCTAAAGTTTGGAATCCATGTGATTTCTCACAAGATATATAGCTCAGGTCAATTGAACAATGTGTCATGTGAAGTTGTTCATCTTGCATACAAGGTGGTAAAAAATAATCTATCCTTCGACCTTATCGAGTTGTTGTTGAACTAATTCAATAAGAACATGGAGAGCATCAAAGTGTCAAAGAACAACCCATGTAAGTTTGGTTCCCTTTTGACATGTCTATTCTTCTTTGTTCAAAAGTTTTCCCCTTCCAAATGTTATGTAGTATGGAGGAAGGGTGTTGTAGTTTTATATAAAATTAATGAATATATAGCAGAAATGTGTGAGAATTTTGAAGTACAAGAATCAGTTAAGATAGTGATAACATAATGTATTGATGATCTACTTGAGGTTACAAAATGGTTGGCTACACTTAGAAATTTTAGAAGAATAAAGTTTTAAAAAGTTCATTTGCCAAGCTTGACCAAGTGGATAGTAGGTGTTTAGAAAAGTTAGTTTAAGCCAAGAAAAAAGTTAGTTCAAGCCAAACAAAATCTTATGTAACACATTTTTGAGGTGAGTTCAAATGAATTCTAAGAAAATTTTCTAAAGAAGACAAGATATGGGGTAGATACATTGTATCTTACCTAATCCATCCAAAAGCCTAATTTAGATGATGGATAATGAGTGGGAACATGTTCTAATTTCCTGTATATAGGAATGTCTAGTCATGAAGCAAAAGAGTTAGAGAGTTTGGTGCAAAAATCTAATAAGGAGAAGGAAAATGGATTTTTCTTCATCAAGTGATCCAAAAGAAGAGTCTGCAATGGTGTACTAAGAAGGAAGGCTTAAGAGGATGGATGCTTGAAGGGTGAACAAGATGTTAGAGCTGCAAAGAATGGAAGCCAAGAAGAGTTGAGGACTGAACAAAGATCTATAATCTACAAGTGAGGTTGTAAGTTGTATTAGATCAAAGCTCTACTGTTACATTCTAACAATTGTATTAGTTTAGGGTAAATTCTTTGGAGAAAGGTTATCTTAACCGTCACTGGAAAATCCTTTAAAAGGGTGGCATTCCAAGTGAACGGCCTAAAGTCCTCTAACAAGGTGCACTTTTAGTAGGGTGATTGAAATACCTTAACTGGGTCACATTTAACAGTGTGTATTGTAACCTTTAACATGGTTGGCCTTGAACAAGGCATCACTTCAGAAGAGTGGAAAAGGAGTAGCATGTTACTAGTGGTTTTTCTCAAATTGGGTTTCCATGATAAATCATTGTGTCAAATGTGTTGATGGATGTGTTGTCTTTCATGCTTTACAGTTCTACAAGTTGATTTGACAGTAACATATAAGTTAGTTGATACACTATGAATACATACATGGGTATGAATGTTTTATGGGTTCACTAAATTTTGAAATGTTTTGTTTGTACATCTAGACCTTGAATAACCAATCCACCCGCCCTCTTGGTTATTCTAAAAGAATTCCAAAAATTGGCATCGAAGCCATCTACTTAAGAGGATTAGTTTTAAGGTACTAGAAGCATACATATCAAGATGTCAAAAAGAGAAATACCCAAGCTCAACAAAGATAACTTTCCTAAATTGAAAAGTTTGATGAAGCTACAACTTGGAAGACCTAGAGATCATGCACAATCTTGCATTTTAGTAGAGCATGTTGATCTAATAGGAGCCCTAACTACTAAAGATATGAAGAAAAAGAAAGAACATAATTAGGCAATGTTGGAGGTTGCCTCTACCCAAGCTATGCCGAATTTGATGACACCAAAGGCCTTGATAGTGCAAAGAAGATGTGGGATGCCCTAGCCACCATCTATGGAGGAGACAAAAATCTTCAAAGAGCCAAGTCAAAGAGTCTCAGAGGTATGTTTGATGACATGAGAATGGAAGAAGGTGAGAGTATTGCTCAATATGTTGCTAGGATAAAAGAAGTTGTTAGTGCAACAAAAGATGCTACTGGTAAAATAGATGATGATACTATGCTAAGAAAATTCTTGAGGAAATTATTACCTATGTATGCCATTAGAGTTTCTACAATTCAAAAGTTAAGATGTATACTAGGAAATGATCTAACCCTTGAAGGTCTAGTAGGTAGACTCACTACTTTTGAGCTATCAAATTTTGACAACTACAAACCAAAGTCAAGGAAAAATTGTTATTGAAGGATTCTAAGGAAGTAAAGTAGAAGCAGAAGAAGAAGAAGAAGAAAATAAAGATAAAATATGCATCTAATGATAAAAACATGGATGAGGAAGATATTGAACAATTGGAAGAATTGATGGAAAGAAGATTTCACAGAGGAATAGGAAAGTTCAAAGGTAAGTTACCCATTATTTGTTTCAACTGCAATGAATTTGGTCATATTGCTGCAAGATGTACATAGAAGAAGAACTATAGAGAAGGAAACAAGTACAAAAATAGAAGAGAAGATGATGGTAGAGACTATAGAGAAAAAGGAAAGAATTCATGCTACATTGCTGATGAACATGACCCTGACGAACATGATGATGAAGTGGTATATGTTGCAATGAAGAATGAATCTAATGAGGATGAGGCAATTCCACTTGTGACTTGTGTAAACAAGAACGAAAAATGGATCATTGATAGTGGATGCTCACATCACATGACTGGAGACAAAAGTAAGTTCATTACCTTAACTTGTTATGATGGAAATAGTGTATGGTTTGGTAATGATGCACCATGTTTGATAAAAGAAAAAGAGTCTATCAAACTCACAAATAAGATTTCATGTGACAATGATTACTATGCTGGAAGATTGAATTATAAATTGTTATGTGTGTCACAATTGAATAATTTGGGATGCAAAGTTGAGTTTGAAACTAAAACTGCCAAGATATAAGACACAAATGGAAACTTGATTGGAAAAGGTGATCAAACTAGAAGTAATTTGTTCTATCTCGATATAGAAGATGCTACTTGTCTTATTGCAAAATTTGATGATGTATGGCTTTGGCACAAGAGATTATGTCATGTTAATTTTGATAATCTGATTAGTATTAGTAACATGAAAAGAGTTAGAGGTTTTCCTAAGTTGAAGAAACCTGATAATATAATATGCAAACAATGTTAGCTAGGTAAGATGACAAATTCAAGCTTTAAAAGTAAATCTTACACCTCTAAAAAAATACTAGAAATTGTTCATACTGACCTATGTGAACCTATTGAAGTGAAAAGCTACAAAGAAGATAAGTACATAATGTTATTTTTTGATGATTACTCTAGGATGATGACAGTCATGTTTCTAAAAAAAAAAAAAATTGATGCTTTTCAAATGTTTAAGTGGTACTTGGCAAGAGTTGAAAAAGAAATAGGTAAAAGTCTAAAATGCCTAAGATCAGACAGAGGAGGAGAATTCACTTCAAATTAGTTTGTGATGTTCTACAATGACAAAGGAATCAAAAGATAGACATCTACACCTAGGACCCCTCCACAAAATGGAATTTCTGAAAGAAGAAATAGGTCTATAATGGATTGTGCCAGAACACTTATGATGGAGAAGAATGTTGCTCTGAAATACTAGAGAAAAGTTGTAAGTACTGTTGTATATACCTTGAACTATGTACAAGTCAAGAAAGGTACTTATTCAACAACTTTTGAACTATGGTATGGATATCCACCAAATGTGAAATACTTTCAAGGTATTTGGAAGAAAATTTTATATTCTTAAAGATGTTACGAGTGGAAAGTTTGATGCAAAAAGTGAAGAAGGCATCAGTTTAATTACTAACACTAAAATAATTGTGGTAAGTGCAAATGTGAATTTTGATGAATTTACAAAAGTACATGAGGCTAAACCTACAAAGGAACTAGACAAATACAAATCATTTGTATACTTCTATGAAGGAATGCCTATTGAAGAAGATGCTACAAATCAAGTTACAAACAACAACAAGTCTCAATAACTACCAAGTCACAACCTATGAATGTCGAGTTTCATTTAGGAACCAAGTTGCATTTAGATGTTGAGTTACAGAATGAGGAAAATGCACATTCTAATTATGAGATCAGCATACATGAAACAGATGATGAAATACCTAATAGAGATGTACATAGTGACACTAAAGTTGAGAGACAAAATGTAGTTACAAGAAATATATTGAGAATTGAATCATGTTTGTTAAGCATGAAGGAACCCAAGACAGTGAAAGATGCATTGGAAAATGATGACTTGTACAAGGCTATGGATGAAGAAATTCAATAGATAGAAAAGAAATAGACATGGAGTCTAGCTCCTAGACCAAAAAACAAGAATGTGATTGGCATCAAATGGGTATTTAGAAACAAGCTAGATGAGAATGGTGAATGATAAGGAATAAAGCAAGACTAGTTTGCAAAGGGTATGCACAAGAAGAAGGAATTGACTATGGTGAGAATTTTTCTTGGTTATGTTGCTTACAAAGGTTTCAAAGTTTATTAGATGGATATCAAGTCTGCATTTACGAATAGCATATTAGAAGAAGTCTACATAGAACAGCCAGAAGGATTTGTTGATAAAAATAATAACATGGTATGTAGACTACACAAGCCTTATATGGATTGAAACAGGCACCAAGAGCATGATATGAGAGACATCATACTTATCTTGTGAAGATTGGATTTGAAAGGACAGATGATAACAACAATTTGTACATGAAGATAGATAATGACAAAGGTATGTTGTTATCTAAAATATTTGTTGATGATATCATATTTGGAGGAAAAGATGCTTTGTGTAAGGACTTTGCAAATCAGATGAAGCAATAATTTGAAATTCCAATGTTTGGTGAGATCAAATTCTTTGTGGGACTACAAGTATACAAGATGAAATATGATATATATATCACTCAGTCAATATATATCAAAGAGATATTGAAGACATTTGGACTAGAGGATTCCAAACTAGTAAGTACACCTATGGTGACAACACTCAAGTTATCAAAGAATGATGATTCAACTAAGTTAAATCAAACATTATATAGATCCATGATTGGAAAATTGTAATATGTAGTACACAATAGACCTAATATTGTATTTGTTGTGGGGATAGTTGCAAGATTCTCTACTAATCCTAGAGAGAATCACTTGATGGTTGTGAAAAGGATAATGAGATACTTTAAAAAAATAGAAGAGTTTGGTTTATACTATAAGAAGAATGAAAAGTTTTAACTAAAAGCCTACACTGATGTTGATTGGGTTGGAAACATTGATGACGGAAAAAGTACTAGTGGAGGAGCATTCTTCTTAGGTAAAAGACTTGTAACATGGACTAGCAAGAAGTAGAGTTATACTTCCCAATATATTGTTAAAGTAGAGTATGTTGCTACTGCTATTAACTATACAAGCATTGTATTGATCAAATAGCTATTTAAGGGAATGAAGGAAGAAATCATTGAACTAGTGACACTTTATTTTGATAATACAAGCACTATCAATATATCAAAAAATCCTATGATGCATACAAGAAAAAGCACATTGCAATCAAGTATCATTATGTAAGGGAATTGTTTCATGATAAAGTGGTGAAGATGGAATATATTAACACAAAGGAGAAAATTGTTGATATCTTCACAAAAGCATTACCTAAGGATGCTTATGAGTATCTAAGAGGTAAACTAGGGGTGATATCCCTATCAAAGGCTATGTAAAAGATAGAGGGAGTGTCCTACATCAAATAAGGTTACATTGTCTTAATACAAATTGATGCAATGTATCTTTCTTTAGGAATTGCCTAAAGTAATCATAGAACTAGAACTACAAATCAGTCACAAGCAATGTGATAGAGGGAGAAATTGAAAAGCCTACAAAAGCCTATATTTGCATATGCTAAAGATGCCAAGTTTTGAATATATGTCTTTGGAATTGTTGTCAAAGAGGGAGAAAGTACATTAAATTGATCAAGTGCAAGAGGAACGATGGAGAAAGTGCATCATCAAAAGTGGAAATTGGGAGAAAGTAGAAAGCAATCAAAGGAAGGATTGGAACAAAAGAGGGAGATATTGAAAGAGAGAAGATAAAGAAGGAATTCAGAGGGAGGTATATTTTATAACCTAATCAAAAGATGGAAATTGCTAACAAAGGGAGAAATTTCAATACAAATTTTCTTTTTGGTATTGTCTTACTATTTTAACCTAGTTAGTTTGATGGAACAAGATGTTCATCATTTGATTAACTTGGTTGATCAGTTTGGTTTTCCATCAATGCCAAAGAGAAGGATTGTTGATATCTGATTAAAAAGATCATTGATTAGAAATATTGTTGAAGAAGATTATGTGTTTCAATCAATATTTTGTCATTGATGTCAACCCTACTATTTGTTGGTAAGACAATTGCTTATATGTTTCAAGTACTATCACTTAGTTGATTGATGAGGAGGATTTGATCAACAAGATGTAACAAAAGTACCTAGAAGAAAGGTTGAGTTATGATTATGTAATGAAGTACAAGAATCAGTTAAGACAGTGATAACATAATGTATTGATGATCTACTTGAGGTTACAAAATGGTTGGCTACACTTAGAAAGTTTAGAAGAATAAATTAAACAAAGTTCATTTGCCAACCTTGACCAAGTGGATAGTGGGTGCTGAGAAAAGTTAGTTCAAGTCAAGAAAAAATTCAATTGAAGCTGAGTGAAAGAAAATTCTAGTGGTTGCTGAACAAGTTAGTAGATGCCGAATAATTTTTAGTTGATGTCGAGCACCAGTAAAATCTAGTTGATGCCAAGTGATTTTATAGTTGATGTTGAGTGATGCAGTATGTGCCAAGCATTAGAAGATTGATAATACCAAACTACTAAATTATGACAAAGATCAAAGATTCACCAAATAAAAGCCGACGAGTTTGTTTTCTTTGAACTTGTGAATTGGGAGGAATATAATATTGATGAGCTGGTGGCACAAAATCTTATGTAAAAATTTTTTGAGGTGAATTCAAATGAATTCTAAGAGAAGTTTCTAGAGAAAACAAGATATGGGGTAGATACATTGTATCTTACCTAATCTATCCAAAAATCATAATTTAGACAATGGATAATGAGTAGAAAATTGTTCTAATTTCCTATATATAGGAATGTCTACTCATGAAGCAAAAGAGTTAGAGTGTTTGGTGTGAAAATCTGATAAGGAGAAGGAAAAAGGGTTTTTCTTCATCAAGTGACCCAAGAGAAGAGTCTACAATTGCATACTAAGTGAGTAGGCTTAAGAGGATGAATGCTTAAAGATTGAACAAGCTGTCAATACTACAAAGAATGGAAGCCAAGCAAAGTTGAGAACTGAATAGAGATTTGTAATCTACAAGTGAGGTTGTAAGTTGTATTAGATAAAAGCTCTACTATTACTTTCTACCAATTGTATTAGTCTAGGGTAAATCCTTTGGAGTAAGGTTGACTTAACAGTCATTGGAAAATCCTTTAACAGGCTGGCATTCCAAGTGAATGGCCTAAAGTCCTCTAACAAGGCTCACTTTTAGCAGGGTCATGACTAAAATCCCTTAACTGGGTCACATTTGACAGTGTGTATTGTAACCTTTAATAGGGTTGGCCTTTAACAGGGCATCACTTCAAAAGAGTGAAAAAGGAGTACCATGTTACTAGTGGTTTTTTCCAAATTGGGTTTCCATGTTAAACCATTGTGTCAAATGTGTTTATGGATGTGTTGTGTTTCATTCTTTAAATTTTTGCAAGTTGATTTGACAGTAATAAGTTAGTTGATATACTATGAATACATGCATGCGTATGAATATTTTATGTGCTCACTAATTTGTGAAAAATTTTATTTGTACATATGGACCTTGAATAATTGTTTCACCCCCCTCTTAGTTATTCTAAAAGAATTCTAACAATAATACATAAGCGTTAAACAAGATCTAAGACTTATGGATATTCCATTGTCAATATTAATCCTCTCAGTTTTATTGTCTCAAAAGTCCTTTAGTTAAACAGACCCGTGAACTTGAATATTGAACATTTTGTTTGGTGTTCAAGGTTCAAGGTTCACTAGGTACCTTAGTCATTTTAAGTTACCCAGTCATGTTCAGACACTAATGCTCATTGCTAGAATAAACATGAACACTGAACACTTTGTTCAAATGTTCAAGGTTTAAATTTCATGAGCACATTTTCATTATAGGTCAACTCGTGAGAATAGTTTCCAATATTTTGCGACCTTTGAAATTGAACAACAACCTCATAGTTCAATCAATCATGTTCACCCAGTTATAAAGATGCTTGCTTCTAGTGCCACATGTCTTCTAAACAACTCAACAGTAGTTCAAGTTGCTAAATCTATGGAAATAATCTACATTAATGATGAGTTAAGGGTAATAATGAAAAAGTATGTGGCAGTGTGTGTGGAAATTGGGTGAGTTGGTAATGATTGTGACTCCTATCTTGTCACCAATTTAAGCCCAGGATTCATGTTTTAAAAGAAACATGCCTTGTTTTCATTCCTTGCTATTTCCACTTCTTAGTAAATTTTTTTTCCATCTTGGTGTACGTAGTGATAGTTTTAGCTTTACCTTCTTGCAAATATGTGTACACAAAGCCCAGTAAGTCAAGGCTTAGTGTTGAACCTAAAACTCTTGTTCAAGGTTTGGTTCACCTCCCTGTGTCTCTTAAGTGCATGCATTCTCACAATCAAAGAAAGCAAGAATAGTTAAAGAAATTGAGTGTGTCCCATGACAATCCTACAACTATAGAGCTAGATGTAGTAGAAGATCAAGAGGAAATAGGGAAATCTCTCATCAATAGAATGGATGATGGCTATCAACAAATCATAGAAGGTGTTGCCACATTTAGTGTGATGTCTCTCAGTCCTACACCAGTGCTAGAGACATTTCCTTCTAAGGATAATCATCTTGTGCCTAATTGGTTTCAGTTGTCTATCAACAAGAAGAGAATTTTAGTACAAGAAACCCTCCTAGTCAAAGAATTGATAAGAAAATGCCTTGGGAAGACCCATAAAACAAAAAGGCCTAATATAGAAATAATATTGAACATTGATGATGAAACAAGGTAGTTAGTAGTAGAGATTATGAAGCCTACAACTAGGAAAAGCATGAAGGAAATACAACCTAAAGACTATGTAGCAGGAAAAAAAGTCATCCATCCTTCTTCAAGGACTACTAATATGAAAATTTGGAGTGTAGGGAATGCCTAGATCTCTCATCGAATATGGAAAGACCAGAAGGACAAGCAAGAATTAAAAAAATCCTAGTAGAACATGGTCAAGTACATACATGAGCTACAATGTCCTCATGCGAAAGCACTGCCTAATGTTATTATAGTTATTGATGTGGATTCTCCTTTTAACAAAAGCTTCCTTGAATAGGTCAAGAGAGATCATTCAATTGCCCAAGCATATAGCAGATGGCTGAGTGTTGTGCACACTCAAGCAACCCATTACTTTTCTCATTTCACTAATACAAGTGAGAGGGTAGATAAGTTAACCAAAACCTTAGATTTAGAAATGAATTCTTGGGAGTCTAAGAAGATCAAATAGGATGAGTACATCATTAATATCATTAAAGTTTAGGAGTATGCATTGATAAGTTCATGAAGGAGAATCCAAAGGCTAAGGTTGATGTTGACTTCTTGTTCATCTCTCATGCCAACTTGGAATGAAGAAACATAATAATGGAGTAGTCACTAGATGAATTTTCTAAGCTACTAAAGGAGGTGGGCTACCTGAAAGAAATCTTAATGGCAGACATAAAATGCATTGATGTGAAAATCATGGGGAATGAAGATCATCTTCCTAAAGAGGTAGAGGCAGCCCTCTTTGCAAGAATCAAGCTATTGAGAGAAACAAGTGAGGTATCAATACATGATCTGACCATAGTTACCAAGGTGGATTCTATGTTGATTATTTACACTAACCACTTGGAGGTTCCAGACAAGAAGTTGGATCATATTGGCTAAATCATGAAGATGTGGAAACCTAGGTTGGAATAGTTAGGTGTTCTATAGTAGCAAAAATTTCTCAGTTTCCTCATTTCTCATAGAGTGTGGAAAGAAATCAACGACAACGGCTCTGACAACAATGGATCACAAGCTATGAGCAGCACAACTAGAGCTTGAGAAAAGACAAAGAGACCTTTTCTCTATTTCTCTTATTTTTAGTTAATACGTTATAAAAATATGTTGGTGTTTTGTAAGAAATGTTTCAAATCCCTTTGTGGAGTTATTTTTTGTTGGAATTTGGAATGCCCAAAGTGGCTATATATATAATATCTTAAACAGTCATAAGGGTCGACTCTCTAGATTTTCTTACATATAGTTCTTTGGTTAAGTAATTACAATAAACTACTTTTGTTTTTTATGAACAACAAGTTAATGATAATAGATACTAATCGTTGGTTATTTCTATGGTGTCTATTTGATGAGCACATGGTTATCTAATTGGTTTATGGATTTTGTATGAGTTTCATGCCATATGGATGCTATTTCTTTGAATTTTTTTGTTGTTGTTTTTATCTTTCAATTCATTATAGTGATCTTGATCAAATTTGAGATTCCAAATAGTGTGTTGTATGGCATGTGTTTGATTACAGTTATTCAAATCTACAATATTCTTTTATGGTTATAAAAGGATGTTTACATCTTTCCTTACATTTTTTTAGGTTAAAAGAATGACAATAATGATTCTTTTGTCGAGAGAGTTATATTGCAAATCATTTTAGAAGGAAGTTGTACCTTTGAAATTATAAAGACTCAATTGTTGTGAAAGTGTATTTTTCTTGCAAATAAAGCATAAGTAACTAGGGTGAAAAACCATTCATTAATAGTTTTTGGCAACTCTACTAGGGAGTAAACATGATATTGATTTAAGATGGTCTCACCTCATCAAGACATTATCCTAGTTCTCCAACCTAGTTTAGGATTTAATAATACGCAAGAAGACATTATCTCTAACTTAAGCACCCTAGCTTAGAATAGCAGGAGTCACAAAAAACAATACTTGCAAGTCAGTTAGGTCCTTGAAGATGAAGAAGAAAAGACTGAACTAATTAGGGGAGTACCCATTGTATAAGAAGAAGTAGTTGTCAGAAGGTTAGCTTAGCAAGCCTCAAACCTTAATCCTACTCAATAAGCCTAGTAGTTGATATTTCCCTTATTAAGCTAGCTAGAGGAAAATATTCTTAGGGTGCTAAGAACAAAGGCACCACAAATAATTTTTTTGAGTTTTTAAAATCCCTAAATTTCACCCCCGACAACACCCTCATAAGGAAGAAAAATATTGAGTGTAAGAGTGGCCTTGCCCCTCCCACCAAACCTCAACCTATTCCTACTTCTCTACATGCTTTAGTTTCACCTGGTACCATCATCCCTTCATACTTTAATAGTCAAGTGATCAATTTCTAGATACCAGTCATGGCTACCAATCCCTAGGGTGCCTAAGTAGGACCTTTAGTCCTAGAAGTAAATCCTAATCCATCACCTAAAGGAGCTTGAGATATTCTTCCTAATTTGAATGGGGATGGGAAGAAGTCCACTGATGAGAATCTAAATGTGTTTTACATTTCCTATGGGATTTTTACTGTTAGTACTAAAAATGTGGTAGTCAGATTATTTGTGCAAACTCTGATAGAAGCTGCAATCGATTGGTTTCATCATCTCCCTAATGGATCTATCACCAACTAGGCTACCATGAGGACTACCTTTAAATCTAAGTTCAAAGTGGCTGATGATGAACATGCTCTTATGTTACAACTCTCACAATTGAAGAAAGAAGTTGAAGAGCCCATGTAGGATTTTATAGCCAAATTCAACAAGATTATTTTAAAAATCCCTACCACAAAAAGACACAATGCAGACAACCAAAAGGGTTTTTTCATGAACACTATGCCTCTAGATATCAGCTTCCACTTGAGAGAAGATAGGATGGAAGATGTTGATGTAGTACAAAGATTAGCAATAGAGTTAGAAGATAACTTCTTGGTCACAGGGTAGTGGAGATGAGAAATGCAATAGCCTCAAAATCAAACATTTTCTTTTGTTCCAAATGACCCTTTAGTTCAAAAATTGTTAAATGATGTTTTAGAAATGAAGAGGAAGATGTTTGGGATGACTTATCACAATATCCCTAGGAACAATAATCAATCAGGAATGCAAGCAAGGCAACCATATATATTTCCTAGAAATCAGAGTCTAGCAATTGATGGAACTTTCCCAAAGAAGTCAAGCATGTGTATTTTTCATCTGACTAATGAACATGACGGATTGTCTTGTCCAAAAATGTTGTGCTCTAGAGAAATGGGAATGAACAAAGAAGTCATAGAATAAATACTTGTCAGTGAGGAATCCCTTGGAGGACTTGGGGACTTTGGAAATTACTACTTCAAATAAGAATCTAACTCAAATCAAGGTGGTGATGTTTATACTACTCAAGAGGACCCTTCCTCCATAGTGCTCACTATGATTAATTGTAATAACAAGGCTCCTATCACTTCATCTTCCTCCATAACTATGACCAAATGGTGTGATTATTCTAGATAACATAAAGGCGAATTCAAAATCCAAAAGAATCCAATGCATGAAGAAAAGATGCCAAAGAAGACTGGCCCCAAGTCTAGTTTTGAAATGGTGGATTTCTTTAAGTCCTCTCAAATTAAAGCTTCCCATTTTGATTACTTGAGATCCAACCCTAATGAACTAAACAATTAGTTGAATGTGTTAAAATTCTAGTTCAATCAGACAAATTAGGTAATAATTCTAAGGCCCATGTTAATGCTATTATTGAACTTAATAATGGTGAAACATTTGATCATGCCAAAACATCTCAAATGTATGTTGATGTTGAGAAACCCAAGTCATTTTATGTATCTTTATTTTTTCATGGACATAAACTTAGTAATTGCATCATTGATTCAGGAGCTTCTGACAATATTATGCCTACTATAGTAGATAAAGCACTAGACCTACCCTTGACTAAAAGGTTTGGTAAATACTATGCCATGGACTCTAAATAGGTTCCCCTCATAGGATAGATAAAATATTCCCAAGTATCTTTAGTCGAGTTTCCTGACAAAAAGCTTAAGTTGACCATACTAGTTGTAGATATCTCTACTAGCTATGGAATGCTCCTAAGAAGAACATTTTATAAAGATTTGGGTGGACAAGAAAAATTAGATTGGTCTTGGGATACTATCCTGATTGGAAATAAGAAAGTGGTACTCAAGCCTGAATGTAAAGCTAAATACACAGTCTTAACTTCTAAGGACTCTGGATCTCATATCTTATACACAAAAATTGATTTTCCTAACTATTTTATTTCATCTAAAGAATTAGTGAAATGTCCCTTTTCTGATTTTTCATGATATTTCCAACCTCTAATCAGATCTTTAAAATCAAACAACTACTATCACAAAGATCCACCAAATTCCTTAAGAAACCCCAAATCGGGTATGTTGAAAATAGTGCTAAAAGCTTCACAACTTCACAAATTATTAATGAATCTGAAAATGGAAATTTTTACAGAACTTTCAGCAGCATAACAGCCTACAAATTGATATTTCCAGATCCGTATAGCCTTTACACAACAGCTCGAAAATGTAGGACCAAAACTATGCTCATCGGGCTCAAATCTGCACTGTTCAGCACAAAGGCAAACTCTGTATGAGCATGCCCATGGAATGGCTTCAAACTCCCGTCCTTAGCCTTCCTGGAAACCTACAAACTCCCGTTCTTGGGTCTCCCTGGAAACCTGCAAACTCCCGTTCTTGGGTCTCCTTCTCCACAGGTTTGGCAGCCTCTGAAGAATAACAAAGAATGAGTGAAAATCAAGTCTGGAATCCCCCCAAAATGCCTCCAAACCTCTTTAAAAAGGGCATAACTGTAACTCACGTCCAAGAGAGGTTAATGAAACATATTTTAATAATAATTATCATTTATTAGTCCAACGGTTTCCAAAGATTAACTCCCTTTTTCCGAAACTTCACTTTCTTGGGCCTGCCTGTCTTAGCAAAGATTATTATTTTTTAATTATTTGAAAAGGGGACATGACAAGTCCTCCCCTCCCAAACATTTCTTGTCCTCAAGCAATGGCTGAACAATAAACCAATCAATCCTCCTGGATCCCAAATGTAGTCATGAACTATACTACTACCAATTAACACAGACTCCTGCAAGATCCTCTGCAATATGACCAAGAGGAATCCATAATCAAACTGGCAATTATAGCTCAACCAAACTCCAAAATCACCATTACCACAGTCAAAAACCCATGAGACACAAACTCTTAGAATATCAAAACCCAAGTAAAGTGGACTACCAACATAGTAAATACCATCAATGCATTCCACTGGCCTATATGGAATGTACAATCCAACTCTGCAACAATGGTGAATGCTCTCAAATGAAACTATACCAAGTATGGAGAATCCACACACTATACAACTCCTGCAGTCAACACAACTCTGTAGATCATTGGCCACTGTCTCATAACCATAACTCCCATGCACCCCTGATGGTGAAAAGCCATCACAAGATAAACAACAAGAAATGGAACCCAAACCAAATTTTCCTGCCATCAACTCCTCAGCATAAGGATCAATTGTTAACTAATGTACATACCTTGCAATATAATGTTGATTAAAAAAACCAACCTCAGTCAACAACTCACCATGAACAAGTGATACAACCCACTGTGACTGATCACTAGCTAAGTCAGGAGATGTCATAGCCAAAGGAGTAGAATCAATAACAACACTTGCTGAAGCATCACTCCAAAACTCCTGCTCTAAGTCATGTATTATCAAGCTATCAACTACAAAACCTGTCGCCATGTCGTGCCCATCACAACTCTCATCTCGAGGCATCAAACTATTCCATAATTGATGATAAGCACTAGGAACCAAAGTACATCTCTGTATCATAATCTCATCAACATGGTCATCAAAGGTAAATTGATGAGCGTACCTCACAGTGTAATGCCGATAGAATGTGCCAATCTCAGTCAGTGGCTCAGACTGTAATCCAGATGAAACTAACTGCAATTGATCATCAACCATGTTGGAACTGACTACTACCTCCAAAGATATCACCAAGGGAGTAGTATTACTATCAGGAACCATGCCAACTGTCGACTCACCAACATCACACATGACCTTTGATACATCTCTAGTCTCTGTGCCTTCAGTACTAGAGGCCACCACCCTGTCAGGCATACAATAATCTGCTACAATACCCAACTCAACTAAACCTGACTCTAGTGGGAATGAACCTGATATGCCAATGTTAGTATCAAGGATGGATGCATCCCCATCTCCATTGTCTCTGACAATCTCAGTCATGGACATCCTCGAATCACCAAACACCATAGCTTGTGACTGTATAGAATCAGATAAAGACTGTAGTCGCTCTAACTCCATGGTCACCTTAGCCAAATGAAACTGTGACTCCTTGAAAGCCAACTGTGTACTCTCAAGAATCTCAAAAGTCACCTCAAGCTGCTCAGTAAGCTCACTCACCTCATCTTCCTTGGCCAACAATGCATCATATGTTGTACTACCCCACTCCATAAGATAATCTCTATCAGCTACCAACTGCATATAATTCTGTCTCAAAATCTGAATAGCCTCCCATAAAGAGTGGATCTCTGTCAAGGAAAGATAACTTCCTTCCTGCTCATCACTAGTAGGAGAACCCCATCCATAAACTGCTAATAATTGACGAGCAGCATCAAAATGTTGGCAAGTGATAGCAATGTCTCGGTCACTAACTCTCAACTGATTAGACACATGATGGCATTGGCTTGACTGTCTCCTACAAACCTCCTTTGATGCACTGTCTAAAGGAGTATCCTCAAAGTTACTAGTCTCTAGAGTATTACCATCCATGTCCTGTGAATCAACTCTAAAGCTCATATCAACATACAGAGTATCAAAATTTGTAGCACTGCTGTCCAACTCCTCTGTACCCAAAGAAACTAAGTCTTCAAAATTGCCCACTACATCCTCCTGGATGTCATCGATGCCAATATGATCCTGGGACTCATCTGTACACACTGCCAAATATGAAAGATCATCAACACATTCCAGCAAGTATGGTCGACTGGATATATGAACAAAGCCCAACACCGGCGTATAAAAACTAATACCAACATCAGACAAGATACTGGCACAAGAAAAGACAACACCGTGTAATCTGCTAATCAAATCCATGATAGCACCCAAACAAACACTGCGACCAAAAAGTGTTAAAGATCTCCAGTCAACTGAATCCCAAACACCAATATAACAATCTCGTGTCCATATCCGTAAACTAGAATCAATTGGTAACTCAAGCAAACTCCTCACCTGAGTAATATGACCAATACCAACTAACTCCACATACCTGTCATGATAAGGTAATGAAGTCACAATACTATCTTCACTCACCTTCAGCTGGCGGGATAAATCATGTGAAGTACTACCTGCCTCAACCTCATGTGATGAAGCATCTAACTGCGCCTGGTACTCTTTCTCAGCAAATTCATGAATTCTCAATGTCTGCTCATCTCTACTAGGTATCTCACCATCCTGCACAACAACATCCTCATAATCATCATCTGAACCCACTACACTGTAGTCACTGCCTGTTGTAACTATACCATCCTGAATACCTGTGGCATCAACCTTTGACAACCTGTAAACAATTGTCTCAATTTGAGTATCAAGTTGACCGTTACTATCAATCTGTGTAATATCCTTTCCCACCACCTCCTGTGGCAAAGTAGAATCTGAGACCACTACCTGGCTATCAGCTAGTTTCTCAAACTCCTCATGCAAGTTCTTGGGAATTGTGTCATCTGTCCTGTGAGAAAATCTGCCAAATAGAAATCCAGTCAACTTATCCACCTTAGCTGGGTCAGATAACATGTCATTTATACGGTGGTGCTCAACCAACTGTTTAGACATGTCATGGCTTATTTTCATAAGTTTATCTCGAATGTCTAAATAACCATCCTTTCTACTATTTTGACTCTGGCTATCAATTGTCCAAGATCGTTCCCTCTGAGACTCTGTACTATACCTGTCCATTCTGGATAAAGTAGAGTGTAACCCCAATAGGATATAACTTCTTCAAGCACCAAGAACTAACATGCAAATGATTAGAAGTAGCATGCAACCATAGATTTTGACATGCAACTGATTAGAAGCAACATGCAACCACCAAATTATGACATGCAAGATCTGGGTAGTTGTCAAAACTGACATGCAAACTTCTACAACCGCCAAATTCACCAAGAACTAATAGGAAAATGATTAGAAGTAGCATGAAACCATAGATTTGGACATGCAACTGATTAGAAGCAACATGCAACCACCAAATTATGACATGCAAGATCTGGGTAGTTGTCAAAACTGACATGGAAGATCTGGGTACTTGTCAAAACTGAAATGCAAACTTCTACAACCACCAAATTCACCAAGAACTAACATGAAAATGATTAGAAGTAGCATGCAACCATAAATTTTTACATGCAGCTGATTAGAAGCAACATGCAATCATAAATTATGACATGCAAGATTTGGGTAGTTCTCAAAACTGAAATGCAATATCTGGGTAGTTGTCAAAACTGACCTGCAACTTCTACAAACCCTCGGGCTGGAAAGATCATGGCTCTGATACCACTGAAATGTCCCTTTTCTGATTTTTCATGATATTTCCAACCTCTAATCAGATCTTTAAAATCAAACAACTACTATCACAAAGATCCACCAAATTCCTTAAGAAACCCCAAATCGGGTATGTTGAAAATAGTGCTAAAAGCTTCACAACTTCACAAATTATTAATGAATCTGAAAATGGAAATTTTTACAGAACTTTCAGCAGCATAACAGCCTACAAATTGATATTTCCAGATCCGTATAGCCTTTACACAACAGCTCGAAAATGTAGGACCAAAACTATGCTCATCGGGCTCAAATCTGCACTGTTCAGCACAAAGGCAAACTCTGTATGAGCATGCCCATGGAATGGCTTCAAACTCCCGTCCTTAGCCTTCCTGGAAACCTGCAAACTCCCGTTCTTGGGTCTCCCTGGAAACCTGCAAACTCCCGTTCTTGGGTCTCCTTCTCCACAGGTTTGGCAGCCTCTGAAGAATAACAAAGAATGAGTGAAAATCAAGTCTGGAATCCCCCCAAAATGCCTCCAAACCTCTTTAAAAAGGGCATAACTGTAACTCACGTCCAAGAGAGGTTAATGAAACATATTTTAATAATAATTATCATTTATTAGTCCAACGGTTTCCAAAGATTAACTCCCTTTTTCCGAAACTTCACTTTCTTGGGCCTGCCTGTCTTAGCAAAGATTATTATTTTTTAATTATTTGAAAAGGGGACATGACAATTAGTAGCTTCTAGAGAGATATCTAAAGATGGTCTATGGACTTTAGAGTTCAATGGAAGTTGTGCTTCTATTGGATAGGTGTAGGGGTAGTTCTAGTTTCACTCTCAGGCGAGATTATTCCTAAAGCATTTAAAATGGAGTTTGAGAATACCAAAAATACATCAACATATGAAGCTCTACTCCTAAGTTTGGAGGAAGCTAAAAGGAAAGGGATTAAGTTTTGAAGGTCCAAGGATGATGCTAAACTTGTGGTTAAACAAGTACAAAATATCTTTGTTGTGAAGAACCCCAGATTGAAGCATTGTAGAAATAGAGTATGGGATAAGATCAAAGGTTTTAAGCCATTCTCCATAGAGATCATGGCTAGATATTTTAATAGCAGAGCCAATTCATTAGTTGGGTCCACATCTTTAATGATTCCCCATCTAGATTTCATAAATGATAGGTATACAATCAAATTGGTTCATTAACCGAGTGTGCCTAATAATGTAAACTCTTGGCAGATTTTTGATAACAATGCTCACATCAACACTTTTCTCCAAGGATCTACACCATTTCAATTTTAACAGTCCAAAGGATCTAACTCTAAAGATCCCAAACTCCACATGAAGCTTGAAGTTGAATATGAAGAAGGTATCATTTAGTTGAAAGATAATCACATCCCTAAAAGGCCTGGTTGTACTGGAGTCACTTTTCAATTGAAAATATTTTTGTTTTAGTAAAAATATGGGCAAAACATAAGAGGTTTTAGGGGAATATGAGAAAGTGAACATTGGCTCAAAGGATAATCCTAAGTGGGTCAATTTAGAAAAATATTGGGAAGAATCAAAGATGTATTCACATGGTCCTATGAAGATTTGAAAGACTTTTGCGAAGGAAAATTTAAACATGAGATCCTGTTAAAACCAAACGATGTGCCTTTTTGGCAAAAGCTTAGAACTTATAATCTAAGGGTAGCTGACACAGTCTTTAGAGAAGTGGATAAGATGCTAAAGGTGCACATAATTTTCCCTATTCATTATTCAACATGGGTGGAAAATATAGTTCTGGTCAAAAAGAAAAGTGGCGAGATTAGAATTTTCATCAACTTTAGGAATTTGAATCAAGTGAGCCTAAGGATAATTTTGCACTCCCTCATATAGACCATATCCTATAGATGGTAGTAGGCTCATAAATGATGTCTATGCTCAACATTTTTTTTGGATATAACCAGATTACTCTAGCTCCTGAAGACCAACACAAAACCTCTTTTACCATGCCAGAGGGAACCTTTGCCTTTCAGTCTCATCAATGTAGGAGCTACCTTTCAAAGGGTGATGAGTTCATCATTTAGGCACCTGCTGAACAAGAGAATTATCATCTACCTAGATGACATTATAGTTTTCTCCAAGAGAAAGAAGAAGCACCTGCATGATCTATAGTTGGCTCTCCAAAGGTGTAGAGAACACAGTAGCTCCTTGAACCCCAAAAAGTTTTTATTTTGCATTACTGAAGGGAAACTCATGGGCCACTTAGTGTCAAGAGATGGGATTTGGATAGACCTATAGTGAGTCAAAGCTATTCAATAGTTGTCCCTCCCTTCTAATAGAAATGAAATTCACTATTTTTTGGCTAGATTAACCTCTTGAGGAGATTCAACCCAGATTTTTCTAAAACAACATAGCCCATCACTAATCTACTTAGTGAGAAATTGGTTTTCAAATGGAGTGAACTAGCTATGAAAGCATTTTATGAGGTCAAGATTTCCATAGCTAAAGTGTCCATCCTTGCTCACCTAGATTATAAGAAAGATTTTGTCATCCATTGTTATGCTAGTGAACACACCATGTCCGCAGTCTTGCTACAAGAATACACAATAGGCTCTGAAGTGCCCATATCCTTTATGAGTGTGCCCTTAAAGAACCATGAACTAAGGTATTCCCTGGTAGAAAAGAAAGTCTTCTTATTCATAAAAGTGATAAAGTATTTTAGGTATTATATCTTACATTCACATTCAACTGTGTTTGTTCCAAGTTCAACTATAAAGAGTATCCTTACCCAACAAGAGGTGTTAGTTAGTAATAGAGCTTCCTAGGTATATAAAGTACAAGAATTTGATCTTGAAATTAAACCTACAAAACTAGTAAGGGGCCAAGGCCTATGTAAATTGATGGTAGATGGAAAAGGAGACATCACAGAGGACAACTCATGTGCATTACTGGTAGGTATTAAGGATGATTGGTTTTTGAACATTTCATATTTTCTCACTTATGGAAAATTCCCTAAACACCTTACTAGTAAGGTAAAGAGAAACTTGAGATTGAAGCCTACTAAATATACCATCATTGATGATATACTATATAAGGAGGGTCTCAATGGTGCATTCTTGTGATGTGTAGATAATGATCAATAGGAGAAATTACTCAACTCTCTCCATAATGAAGCTTGTGGAGGACACGTATCATCCACTGTAACTACTTTTAAGATTCTAATAAATGGATTCTATTGGCCTAGAATATTTGTGTATGTGTACAAGTGGGTCAAAAAATGTGAGAAATGTAAACTATTTTCTAGAAAACCCAAACTAGCAGCACTCCCCTTAAGGCATGTAGTCATTGAGGAACCCTTCAAGAAATGGGGTCCAAATTTTATGGGACCTCTTAATATAGTCTCAAGTGTAGAACACACTCATATCTTAACCACCACAAATTATTTCACCAAGTGGGCTGAAGCAACACCCATTAAGAAGACTACCTCTGAAGTGTTGTGTAAATTCTTAATGGAGAATATCCTAGTCAGATTTGGCATCCCTGAGAAATTAGTGACTAATAATGCCCAAAATTTCTCCTCAAAGGAAATAAAATTGTTCTACTATGACAATGGAATCCACCTATCCCATTCCTCTAACTATTTTCCTTAAAGAAATGGTTAGGCATAATCTTCCAGTAAGAATCTGATTTCAATCATGAGAAAATTAATGAGAGACAATGCTAAAGATTTGTACAAAAGGTCATATAAACCATTATGGGCTAATTGAACTGCTCCTAAAAGATAAATTTGGATGAAGCCTTTTGAATTGGTGTATGGAGTCAAAGCACAACTATCATTGCCACTGGAACTAGCCACAGTCAAACCACAGAATGTAATTGAAGATGAAGTGTTTTTTTTAAATTTAGTAGAGAAGAGAATATGCTACCTCACAAAGATTGAAGGAGAGAGAGAGAGAGAGAGAGAGAGAGAGAGAGAGAGAGAGGGCAGTGGACTACATAACTATCCACCAAGCACAAGTTAAGAAATTTTTTGACAAGAAATCAAGGCCAAGGAATTTTATGGAGAATGACAAAGTATTTCTTTGGGACAAAATATGGGAGCCTAGAGGCACACATAGAAAGTTTAAATCACTTTGGAAGGTGCCATTCAAAATCAACAAATTTCCTAGAACAAATTCCTTTAGGCTTAGGTACATGGATTTTATAGATCTAGTCCTATAACACGTAGGATTTAAAAATCTTCTAGCTTTGAGATGGTTCGTCTCTTAGTTTTTTTGTGTTTCTTAGCATATTTTCTTTTTGTTTTTTAATGTGTCTTAGTGTACTTTTTTTTTTTTTTTTTTGTGTGTCTAAGCTTAGTTTGTTCTTTCTTGTTGATCTTTTGCAAAACCAAAGATAGTTGTATTCCTTTCTAATCCTTAGTTCATAGTTTGAATCCCTAGTCAGAGCGATCTCATACCCATGAATGGTCCACAATTATTTTTGGTACATGATCATGTAATAATATAGAAGTGTTAAAAAAAATCGAGCTTTATGGATATTTTGTTGTCAATACTAACCCTCTCAATTTTCTTGTCTCAAAAGTCCTTCAGTGGAACAGACCTGTGAACTTGAACATTGAACACTTTTTTTGGTGTTCAAGGTTCAAGGTTCACTATGTACCTTAGTCATTTTAAGGAAGTCAGTCATGTTCGAACACTAATGTTCATCACCAGAATGAAAGTGAACATTGAACACTTCTTTTACTTACTCAAGGTTCAAAGTTCACAAGTGTGTTTTCATTACAGATCAACTCATGAGAATGGTTTCCAATATTTTGCAACCTTTGAACTTGAACATTGAATTTCCTCATAGTTCAATCATTCATAATCACCCAGTCATAAAGATGCATGGTTCTAGTGCCACATGTCTTTTAGACAACTCAATAGTGGCACAAGTTGATAAATCTATGAAAAAGATTTGCATTAATCACTACTACATTTAACATCATTTTTCGACCAAAAATTTTGACCATCAACTAAATAAATTTAGGGTGGTCAAAATATAAAGGAAAAAGTTTTTTTTTTTTACATATAAGACCTGTGTTGGTCAAAATTTTGACCAACACAGGTCTTATACATCCGCAAAGTTCAAAAAAAAATTTCCCAATTACGTTTTTCATGCCCGGTTTCATTTGACATTTTTGGAGCATTTTCGCATGGTTTTCTCTGAGCCCAATTTCATTTCAAGTTTTCTCCACCCACTTGATTAATGACACCTGCTAGCCCTGGGAATAATATGAAAGGGGGGCCTACATTTACATCAATATAGGGGGGTGGAATAGTAGTTCAGAACTCTCGATATTGTATTTCTTTCATTCTTCCTGATGTGCTCGACTTCAAAAGTTGTTCCATTCATGACCTCTAATCACACATGCATCTCCGGTGGTCGAGGAGAGGGATTTCTCTTTCAGCATACTTCCATAGGTACATGTGTATTTTTGTTGTAGGTTTTTATGATAATATTGAAGATGGAAGTGAATACTATTACTATCATTATTATTTTTTATGCCAAAGTTCAGCCATTTTTGTGTAATATAAATGGGAGAGTCTTCGCTCAAGTGTTTTTTCTCAGTGATGTTTTGATGATAAGTGTTAAAAAGAGTCTAGTTGTAAAAAGAATGTAATGTACTTGTTGTTTCATTTTATTGAAAGTGTGTACATGCAAATTTATCATTTGGAATGTTGGTCTATTGTAACAACTATTATACTTTTTGTTATAGTAATGAAAGAAAAAAAAAGGAAATGTATATGCAGAAGGTATAGTTGTAAAAGCTTAGAAGAAATAATAATGAAAATTTTTTTGTTTTATAAATATAGTTGTGTTGGTATCATATTTTTCTTGTATTTTTGTTTTAATAATACATAATTATATTGTATCATTTAGACAATAGTTTCATATTCAAAAAAAGAACAAAAAGAAAAAAAAATTGAGTGTGTTTCTCTCTTCAACTCTAGAACATTCAACTTAAACATCAACACATAAAGATAATAATTTGAAATCTAGTGTGTTTAGTGCTTGGAGTTGTACCCTCAATACCTAGGCCATGTGGGCTATAAAACATGATATTCATGTGATTCTATGTTAGATGATGATGATAATGAATAATCACCATCTACTACTAGCTCATGTAGTGATAAAAGGTCTTCAATGCACCTCTAACTACAAGTATGCCATGGAAAACTTGTGATGGAGATGACTCCTCAAACTAATAGACTATCATGGAAATTATTTGATGAAGATGACACCTACAAATATTGGACTATCTTCAAAAACTTATGATGAAGATGGCACCTAAATTTACTAGACTATAATTGAATTGATGTAATTTGGATCCTTCACCAAAAGTCTCTATCATTTTGTTAGAAGATGGTTTATCTTCTAGTTAAACCAAAAGAATCTCTCTCCTATATTTCAACATTACATTTAATTGTTGCATTGTAATTAGGTCTTCCTACAAGGGTTTCCATTTGGATGAATAACAAACTTGTTGGTGTGTTAAAACTACTAAGCAACAAAATGCTTAATACCAAGATGACAATACTCACACTATCTAAAGACTAGCCAATTCTTATTATCAATTGTATGTGCACACCATTTGGGCCAAACTTCTACAAAACCAAGGGTGGTTTTCTACTCTTTTGGCTCTGTAAAACCAGGGTGGGTATACCCAGGGATGATACAAGACTAGGAAAACTGTATGAGAATTATCTTAGTTTCATTTTGATTCTCATCTTAAATTCTCCAATACATGCACAATTCTTGATACTTTAATAAACACATCCCATATAATAGATATGTCCAAAAATCTTCTATAGGTCTGCAGATGTTCTCAGCAATAATGGCTAACTAAAGCTAAAACATTCCATGCAAACAAGTAGAGGCCAACTTTGAAGATCTATAGGAAATAAAAGTAAAGTTGATTATAATTCTACATTTTGACAATCATGTGTGACATATTTCTCTTTTAGCTAGATTAAATTTGATCAGTGCCTAATCCAATGGAGTTCAGAGTCTACTACAAATCTCTAGATCTAATTTGTTGCCTTACAACAAATTTTATCAGCAATTCTTATCATAAATCATCATTCAAAATCCTTTCCACTACTACAGCAACCTTATCAAATTCATCAAAGCTTTTACTTAATCCATTGAATTAACAGCCATGATAAACAAATATACAACCTAATTGAACTGCATCCAATTGCATGAGCCTTTACTTATACAACATCAAGATAACCAAGTAATCAAAAGGAGACAAAGTTTAGAAAGAACTGATATGGGGATAGTTCATAATTTGTATTCATTTTCCTTGAAAATTGTATGCAATTTACAATAGACTTAGAATGACCTTTAGAAAGAAACACAGATCATTCTATATTCATGTATTCTCAAGATCTAACAGAGAAAATACATTACAAATTTTTTCTCAAAAATGGTGGACTGAAAACAGACTAAGTGTATCACTTAGCAAATAGAATTTAGACCTTTTCTCTTGCGTTGGAATTTCACTTATATAGTGTGAAATGCAACACGCGTCAGGCTAAGAGAAACTAACAGGTGTCTTTTACAAGAAATATCTACATACACCTATCACAAAATGAAAAAACTATGGGTAACAGAAGATATCAAAATCAAATCATTCCTTTCGGTGGGTCAGCTTATGTTACATGTTCTAATGTTACTGAGTTGGCTATTGATCTGATTTATCTTCATATGTAACTACTAAATTAGCCAATGATGAAGCTTGTTCTGACGAGGGAACATTAACCTCCACCTGCAAGCTTCCACCACCTTCACTCTACATGGTAAGGAAAACTTCTACCTTTTCCTTTTCTTTAATTGTATTGGCATCTTGTGGTCCCGGTTTTGCAACTGAAAGTGACAGGTTTTTCTAGTCTTCTTCTTCTAATTCGGTTTGAGTAGTGATGATATCAATGATTTGGACTTCCTCAACTTGCACCTCATCACTGTCAGTTTCATCTACATCAAACTATTCACTAGAAGCCATTTTTGCCATCCACCTATCAAATAATGTGTCATCTAGCCAATTGAATTACAAAATATCCTTATGTTTCTTTATTATATAATCAGCCTCATTATCAATATCAACAAATTCCTATTTTAAAGAATCAAAGAATATTTTGGCTTTCACCATTTCTTCTATTGTGGTGGCCCACCATGCATGCCCTGTTTAATTTTAGACTTGATTCATTCTTAAATAGAATAAATCATCAAGTTCCTTCGCCCATTCCTCTTTGCTTTTCAAACTATTTTTCTTATCTAGTGCATGAGGAAATAAATTGAATTTTTGGCTCTTATATTTGTCTAAGTAGCCTATTATTATCTTCTATCAATGTATCTTTTTGCTATCAAAATCAGCAAGATCAAAAACAATGTCAAAGGTTTTATCAATCTGATCACGAGAATTATTTATAACAGATAGACACAATAAGGTTAATGCTTTCTCCCTTCTCACCCATTTGTTCACAATAGGCTTTAGAGCCTCATCATCTGCTTTTAACTCCTCCCAGATGTTAATCACCCTAGCCAATTGATCATGGATTAGTGGCCATTCAACCTTGTCTCCTAGATATGTAAGAGTTTTTCTTAGTTTATCTTCATATTAAATTCCAGCTCTACATGTAAGGCCCATAGTTTACTCTTTTCTTCTTCAAAATCCTCAGCAGTGTAATACTGTGGCCCTTGGGGTGTGTCTGGTATTTCAATGAGGGGGGTAGATTTGAAAGGTTCAATAGGGGGCGAGGGTATGTTATTTTAGGCCTGGTGGATTTTCCCAATAGCTTGTTCTCAAGCTCAACTCTCCTTTTTACCTCTTTATTGTAGGCATCCACAACTGCCTCATATTTATTTTGTAATTCAAACATTTTCTTTTCCTCCCTTTTAGCAGTAGCCAAGGCAAACTAAGAATAATCCACATTCATGTGGGCTGCCTGTACATGTGAGGTATCCGCAACTCTCCTCACAATAATATTCCCTATCAGTCTTGAACCATTAGGCTATGCTGATACAATGTTGGATCCTCTTCTTAATGACCACATAACAAGAGAAACTTGATCATCACTAAAAGTAGTCCCTACAAATTCCTTTTCATTTGGTTCTTGTAACTCCAGTCTATTAGAAATAGAGTTGAAAATTAATGCATCTACAATATCCCAATTAGGCAACAATAGTATGTTAGAAGTTTTTACCATTTTCCTTCCCTCCTCAGGGGTAATGTTCTGGAATTCTTGCATCATTTGCTCCTTTATTTGGTTTTGCATGGAGGCTTCATCCATTTTTGGATGCTTTGTTTTCATGTTCTTACATCTTTCCTCAAAATTGTGGATGTTTGCCCTCCAATAAAATTGATGGAAAGCCCTAGACCTTACAAAATTGTCATCTGACAAAAATTGTTGGCTAGCTTGTTCCAAAATAGGGTCCAATTCCCTTCCCTTAAAATCAGCTACAGTCAGCTTGAGGCTCAACATAGGAGGTTCCTGGGGGTTCCCTTCATCGATCTCTGCTTGAGTGACAAAAAATCCCCCTTGTGATCCAATTTGTTCAATTTGCTCAATAGTGAACTGCTCCTCCCCAATTCTTAAAGGGGTCTGTGAAGGTGAATACTCCTCAACATGAGAATCCTCCTCTCTTATTATTTTCCTCCTCTTAGGGGAGGGCTCAGTAGGCCTCTCTTCCAAAACCCTACTAGTGGACTCAATTATTTGTTTGCCTTTGTCCACTGTATTTTTTTTATTTTGAACAATAGTATATCCCAGCCTTTTTTAGACAGTTAATAGACCTGCCCTTATATTGGGAGTAAAAACCAATCTTCCCATTACTTCCCTGGCCTTATCTAGGTAGAACCTAATAAATAATTTCTTCTTTTCATTCATTACCTCTATTATTTCAGGAAAATTATTCATAAGTTTTCTCATCTTATCTACATTTGTAACTGCATTGTCCAAAGGACTATAATCTGGATCAAAACAATGAATGACATCCAAAATTTTAGAAAAGACTTTCCACTTTTCTTTCCTAGTCTCTTGCTCCTGCAAGGAGTACTCATTCCTTATTAAGTCTTCAGGAAAATAAAATTCATGCTCAATTTTACCAAGCTTAATTCTTTGCCTCAGAGCCAAATGATAAAATCCTTCAGAATCACAAAAATGAGGATGGGAAGTGGCCATCTTATAAGGATTAAAAATCTTGTGTAGAGAAAGCCAACCTCCTTTTGTGATTACAAAATGATGAGCCACTGTGCAAGTAGGAAAAATTGACCCCTTTTGTCTTTTCAATAGAAGGGCTTCCTCCACTCCTCCCAGCTGCCACAATATCTCAGCAACTCCTACCTTCAAAGGCACTTGGTAGGGTAGTACCTGAGGGCTTCCTTTAAAACCATATATTCTAAATATAGTAGAAATAGAATATGGAATGACATCTCCCCAATTATGTGAAACTTTCAAACCACTTCGGTTGTCCATAGGCCTAATGAGATTCATTAATGCTTTGGGGATTCTAGGATTGTCCCTTAATAGGAGGCATCTCAGCTTTGAAGCGAAATACCTATCAAACCTAACAAAACTGGCATTCTCTGCATCCCAAGTCATATCTGCACTCCACAATTGAATTGGTAATGCTTCCCCACTCTCTTCTCTATCTAATTCCATTTCTTTGCTAAAATATGTTACTCCCTTGAATAAGAACATGTGAAGAACATGTGCATTAACAGAGAATAATGGCCAAAAGTTTTTTCCACCTTACCCTTAGCAATTCCAATCAGTCCAATGTGAATCTCCTTAGCTAAGTAAGAAGCAAAATCAACAATTATATCCACACCAAAAGAGGAAATCTGAGTAATCATATACATAAAATCCATAGGCATGAAATCTTCTTCATCTCTCCCAAAAAATTTACACAAGGACCTATATATTTTGATAGCCCTAGAATTGAAGTATGCCCTTTTGAAAGGCTCCCTAGAGGATGCTGTTATTGTTGGTAGTGTTCTAATTCTACCTAAGTGTGTGCTTAGTGCTCCTTGCCTAATTGCCTCTCTCTTAGACATATACTCATTTTCTAACCCTTTCAAATCAATGGGCACATGATAATCAGTGACAGGCCCTAAACTGAAAACTTCCCTAATCTCCTTTGCGCTGATTGTAATCAAGATTTCACCATCAGTTCTCCTCACTACCCTAAGGGCTTGGTTGTAATTCTTAGCTACAGCTTCCAAAAGATCATAATCCATGAAAACACTAGGAACCACCAATTCCCTAGACCAAAATTCTAGATGTTGGCATGTGGGGCAAAAAGGTTCCTCTCTAAAAACCATTTTTTGAATAAAACAAGACCAGTCTATGAAGTTGTTGCATCCCTAACCCAGTTTTCTTTGTCATACAGTCCATCTGTTATTTTTAGCCTAGGGTTTAATGAAGTTAGCCTCTTAACTTCTATAGCTTCAATAGTGGAAGAAGGGAGCAGTTCAAGCAAATCATCGTGGACATTCCTATCCAAATAGTTCTCTTGACTAGAAAATGCTTTCTATTTTGGAGCCATTTTAATTAACTCTCAAAGGAATTGAAACAACAGAAGGATTATAATGCAAGTACTTACTTTGAATTTCGGTCTAGTTCTTCTTAGTGTTATTGCAATCTTTCTGTGAAAAAACTACTTCACAATCTTACCGAATCCAACACGATCTTCTCAACAACTATTTCTTCTTAGAAATGCTCTAAATATTTGTTCCAGTATAGTGGAATTAAGAAAATCTTCTGTGTTATACTCTATTTTTCTTCACACGTGAAGCTTTCATCTCTCATAAATGCACAGGGTGGCATCACCTTCTATATTCAAATTTACACTGTGGATTTACGAAAAATCCTACAATCTATGGACGCAAGCAAAGATGACTCATGTTCCTCTTGACAAGCTGGCAGTCAAGCCAATGAAAATTTTCCATGTGTACCTTTCCTTCTTTTTTGGCACCTCTGAACTAGACCCATAGAACTCTAAGGACACGTGTCACTTAGGCACTATCTTGCTATACATAAAGAGTGAGCACCTTGCCATAGCAGGATAGTGCCCATCATTGATCCTAATTTGATCATGCGGATGACATTTGATGCATTGCTCAAAAGAAATATGGTGGGCCCCTTGTCGTCATGTTGCTATTCGTAACCTTTGTGCAACTCACCATAGCAAGGTAGTGATGATCATGGATCTGAGATAGATCTGACGATTAGAGTCTTTCATATATTTTGTGAATAGGGCATGGGTCCAATCATTGATGACATGATGAAATCCTGGCTATATTACCTGATGCTTGGGCCCATATTTGTTTATTTCTCGACTAGGCACTATGTCACTAACGGCGAGAAGAACAAGTTCCCGATAGCGACATATCGAATCCTAGAGTCTTTGCTTTTCTCGGCATATACGTGTAGCCCATTAGATGCCAACATGTTTCAAAGCTTTATAATTGATATCTGATGGAGTACTTTTTGGGACCCACTTACTCTGAAAAGTTGCCACAGTACTACTTTCTGTCTGGGTGCTATGTCACTAATGACAAGAGACACCAATTCTTTGATAGCAACATAGTGATTTCTGGTGACTCATCAAAATTCAGGGTCAGAAAGATAAAGGCGAGTGAAGTCGTAACTACCCTCATTAATGCATCTGACACATAATAAAATAGCACGTGCGCCACGCAGCTTGAAAAAACTTACGATCATCAAAAAATTTAAAAGTGACTGCGAGCCATTATTTTTGGTGAAGGTGTCATGTCGCTAACGGCAAAGTGCCCAATTTCTCTGATAGCGACAAAGCGACTAATCGAAAAAGCTAAGATTTTTGTTGATGCCTTTTGTACCTCAATGTTGTAATTCCTTTTCAAGTTCTGATATGTCTATTATAAACATGATGAAATATCTCTGAAACAATACAATCTCTGATCATCGTATTTCCACTTGATGGTACCGCTTTTCAACTTAGCAGTGGTTGCTATGTTGCTAAGGGTAAAATACTTGTATCTTTTCATAGAGAGATAGTGAGTGCCATAGATCTTTTAGGGATTGAGCAGTCAGAAACACAAAAGAAAATATGTGACTCAAGGTGCGAAAAGTTTGAAAAGGATGGGAATCTTTGCATATTTTTAGTTTTGCGCCCGAAAAATTTAAAAGAAAACAAGACCTAGGGTTTCGACAAAAATTTTCTTCAAAGACCTACAAAATATGACTTGGCTAGAAACCCTATTCACCATAGGTGTATCCCAATCTAAATTCTTCTATACCTTGGACAAAGGAATTTGATTATGTAAAAATTTAGACCAACAAAATGATCATGGAAAAATTGTGATGAAGATGCCACCTGCAACTATTAGACTATCATAGAAAAATTGTGATGAAGATGACATTAAAAACTATTGGACTATCATGTGTACAAGTCACAAAATGATTCCAACATATGAAATTAAGTGTACTACATAGGATAGTGATGAACTAAATTTCCATGCCCTCCAAATTTGGTGGTTGTAACATTTATACCAATTGCATTTGTGGGATACACACTCTTGATAAGTTAGTTAGCCTTGCGACTAAGGTCGATGGGGAATGTTGACACATGCAACGTGAGCATGAGTTTGAATTTGGTATTTCCTTGGAGATATTTACTTATTTTCCAAATAGAAGGTATCATCTCCATTTTGTCTTCTCATAGAATGAACAAAACTTATTAATGCTCCACCAAAAGCCTTAGAAGGAACAACAATCTAAAGTTTGGGCTTGTCGCTGCCAGGATCTCCTCCCTTTCCAAAGAACCCCAAATAGCAAAAGAAAACAAACAAATTCAAGACCATTTAAGCTTTACCCAATAATAATATCCTAGGAGTCCAAGAACAAAATTTGACTACAAGGGTGGTGATAAGAAGTGTGGGGCAGCATCCCTTCAGACCATATAAATTCTTCTATAGTTCATGTTTTGAATACCATAAAAACTTAGAATTAACATTAGAATCCATGGTTTGAATAATATAAAGTCTTAGAATCAATCAATACAAAATCCATGGTTTGATTGCTATGAAAACTTAGGACCATTACTAAATTTCATGCTTTGAATGCAATAAAGACTCAGAGTAGTCATATAATGTTTTGTAACTCAACATTACACTCTTCCTTGGAACATCCAATATAAAACCCTAGGTCACATTACACTCTTCCCTGGAACATCCAATATAAAACCCTAGGTCACATTGCACTCTTCCCTGGAACATCCAATATAAAAGTCAAAACTCATAAACAAAAAATCAATCAATTTCATTTCTAGGGCTTTTATAATTCCTCAATAAAGTTTGACCCATGAGGCTTCACCAATATGTCACCTTAATGACTTATATAACTATTTTTTGTGTTTGAATTAAGTTATGTCATTATTAAAGGCATACTTTTCCATTAAATATAATGGCTCCTCAACAATACTTTATGAAGATAAGTAATAAATTTACAATATAACCATTATAAATAGCTTTATTATTATTACTATAATTTTAATATCTCATTGATTACTCATCATCTCTTTTTCTCATCTAAACTAGTTGGTCAACCATTGCTTCCATCGTACAACCAACTACCTTACTAAAAATATTAATGGTTCTCTCTATTAACTCCTAACCTACTATAACTAGTAATTCCTTGAATATTTGATAAAATCAGTAGTGCCAAGGGTCCTCTTTGCATTGAGATCGGTCCAGGTGCCTTGCCAAATGTAGAAATGTTGGATACATAACTTACTATAAATTGTAAGTGTACCTAACTGAAACAAACAAGGAGCAATCATAAACACTTATGTACTATAGAAGGGAAAGATCCTCTTATTTTGCCAGATGGAGCTCTCTAGCCATCAACCTTAACCTACGAGGGCCAATAATAGGTCAATCCAAACATAAACCATGGCTAGCTAAAATGAGGACATTACACTTTATAACCAATCCTACTTGTCAAAAAAACACATAGGACACTTCAACAAACACTTTGACGAGCCCTCTTAACTTCAACGAGCTTTATTCATCTTTAGAGATCCCATTTTTCATCACCAAATCTCCATTAAATGATCTCTAGCTTCTCATGGAGTTCCTATATTAGAAGCTTCATACATAGTATCACTTCCATCATCTGCAATAGCTGGTGATAATCCAGATGTAACCAATGCATGATTGCCAACTAAAGAAATACTAGAGCCAATGTTGAGATCTAACTCCACAATTATAGCTAATGAGTTTCCATGTTTTTTTATCAATGGGTTAATCTATTAAACTATTAGAAAATTTATTTGTCAATAAAAAAACTCATCAAATCAAGCTCAGTGTTATTCTCAATTATAACAAAAACCATTTAGGCCAACCATTCGTAAACTACATATTGATATTTGGTTGAAACTCAATAGCTTGGATGGTGAATCTGATAATGTTTTTATGGTTGTAGAAGAACTCATTTTTAGCATATCCTTGCTCAAAATAGTTTCCACAAAAATTAAGATCCACCAAATATTCTACACCTCAAAATAGTAAACAATCAAATGATGCTAGTTGTGCACACCATGTTTACTTTGGTTCTAATTATCTTCCTACCAAATAATAGTATAGGGCTTTTCTATAAAACAATGCTACTAGCTGCCACATTTCTAAAATGATCAACTGCATGCCACTATTGACTATACTCTTGCACCTATGCTTGGTGCAAGTACTAGTATACAGTACTTAAGATACCACTGAATATCTAAATCATTGTTTTTCAAAGAAGTTGTAAGGCATAATTCGAGTGAATTTAAATACTCCAAGCAATTCCTAAGTGTGGATGTTTCAATTCCTTAGTGTCAAAACTTGAATATATTTCATGCTTATCATTTTCTCTACCAATTCTTATGTAAAACATCATAAAAATAATTGTTCCCTTTGACAGCGTCAAAGAGTGTATATATATACAATATTTTTGAAGTTGTTTTGTGCTAAATGAACCTTTTGTGATCAAGTCTTGTAAATATCTTGGTTGGTACAACTGCAAATTTCTCACTGGCTTTGTACTAGTACCCAAGATTAACATTGATGACATTAGTAGAATTCCAAGTTTTGCTCTTGTATTCCTATTAATTGTACTTGATTGTCGAATATGTTAAAAAAGAAACAAATGCCAGTTAATTTATAGACTATAACTGACCTGAATTGATTGATGTATTTTTTAAATGTTGAGATGCATATACTAAGAATTTTTTGTTGCTACAGGCCAAGCCACAGCTGACAGACAGGTCAAAGCTTCCAACTAGTGTGGATCCTATGATTAAAGAGTTGCTAAACTTGAAATATCTTCAGCAAGTAAGTTGCATACAAAATATTTCTTTTGAAGGGAAATGACATTATTTTTAAAAATACATTCAATTTATACAATTTTACTTATGTTTTGGTGGATAAAAACTTAACGTTCTTCCACATTTTTTGCCCATTTTATTGCATATTTGAAATAAGACATAATCTTTCCATTTTCCAATAGCTAAATGTCTTTAACTATGATTGGAATTTGGCATAAAATGTATTTTTTAGGTTATATTGTCAGCTAGTTCTAGTTGATCACCATTTGAAAATTAGAGGTGCTAATCCTTTCATTGAAGATAAAATTTATAGTGCACTACATATCATCACACTTACCCAAAAAAGTTGAGCCAAACATTTGATTATCTAGATTGAAAGTCATTGTCCACTTCATAATCTTAGCAAAAAGAACACCATAAGTTCTTGTGAACCAAGTATTTATGATGAAGCAAGAAGGAAAGAAAAATGAAAAAATGTGTTGAGTCGAGAGATAGACATTGGAAAGAAAGCCATTGATTATAAAAAGTATTAAGATCAAGTTTAAAAATAATGTTTTAATTGACAAGCACAAAGCAAGATTAGTAGCTAAAGTGCAACAAATTTTCCTTGTACATCCATGCACTATCTCCATGATTCCATGTTTGGTCCTTAGCCTCTTTGCAATAACCACATAATCGATGATTGCCAAATAGTGCCAACATACTATGTGGAAAGGCCCTTTCTAGATCATATTTCAATGCAACAATTTATCAAATGATGGCGCTTTGAGGGGACAATGATCATCTTCAACCGTATGACTTTTGCTCATTGCTTCAAATTTGTTAGAGGATATAGAAACTTACTGACTGTAAACAACAGGTATGTTCTTAGAAAAAAAACCCATACTCATTGTAAACAACAGGTATGGACTTAATGCATATTTCATGAGTTGTGGTTCATAAAAACCCATACTCATCAGCTTAAATTGTTTGTTTAATACCCAATGCATTGAGGTGACACTTACAATTTGAATTCATAACAACCATTTCTCATCAACTTAAATTGTTTTCTTAGTACCCATTGCATTGACGTGACACTTACAAGGTTGAAGTATTGCAACTTCCTAGAAGGTCTACCTACTCAATTCCATGATGATCCAACTTTCCTTGATCCTTGGGAGAATGATGCAGGAGCATCAAGGTCAAGGTTGAAGGCATGAGAAGACATTAAGGTCTCAAGATAACCAACATGACCATGTTAGAACAGGTGATGTAATAAGACCCTGTGAAGGTCCTTTTTGATATGTTTGTAATCATTTTACTTACATTTGAAAACATTAATTAACAAAAACCATATGTGCAGATATAAACATTAATCACAACATATCCAATTTATTTGTAGGTATATTTTCTTATGAAGAAAGACCATGCCTGACAATATGAATCTAGAAGAAAATAATGAGACAATGGCTGCATTGTGGGCTCAATTCCAAAGAAAATCTGATAAATGTTATTGTCCTTGCAAAAAGTGTAAGGGTTTAAAGAATCAAAGAATTCTAATCACAACAGCCCAGAGTCATTGTAGGCAATATGGTCATGTTGAAGGGGGCCATGATTTTCATCCATTGCTGAATGTGGATTTCCTACTGGAGGAACATGGAGGTGTGAATATCCAAGTTGAGGATAACACTCCCATGGAAGAAGCTGATAATGTGCCAGAGGACATGATTGAAGAAGATGGTATTGGGGCAAGTGATGAAGATGCTCACAATGATGGTATTGGAAAATTTGATAATAATGATGAAGACGGTCTTGATATACCTTTACTTGAGAAGGCACACGAGCCCTTATACCCAAGCTCCCAAACAACTCTACTGTTGACTATAGTGTTGTTGGTGAACTTAAAGGTTATGAATAGCATATCCAATGTAGCAATGTCATGTATGCTAAGGTATGTCATTTTTTTCATCTTCAATGTTAGCATACAATTACTATTCATTATATTAACAATGCATATTTGTTATTGTATGTTGATTAGTGAGTTTTTGTTACCACCATCAAACATTTTGCCTCGTTTGTACCAAGAATTATCTAACATTATGGATCAGATTGGAATGAAGTATTAGACAATACATGCATGTCCCAATGATCATATTCTATATCATAAACAACATGAGTTTGTAATAGAATGTCCTAATTGTCATGTTAGTAGATATCGGTCAGATCAAATAACAAAAAAAGTGCCTCACAAGGTTCTTCGATACACTCCCATTATTTCACGTCTGGAATGGTTATTCAGGTGTGCTAGCTTGGCACAATTTATGGATTACCATGCACACAATAGAAGTTAAGATGACATTATGCGAATGCCTACTAATGGTTTTGCATTTAAAGAGATAGAAGAAACATGGTCACACTTTAAAGAAGAACCTTGTAATCTGAAACTTTCATTGGTGGTGGATGGTGTCAATCCATATGGAGATATGAGATCTATTTACTCAGTATGGCCTATTTTTGTTATTAACAATAAAATTCCTCCTTGGATGTCCATAAAGAGGGAGCACATAATTTTGTCAATGATTGTACCAGGTTTTTAAAAAAAATTTATAGTTATCTAAATTAATTTATAAATAGTGCATGAAAATGGTTATAATAATTACGTAATGTTTATGTTCATTCAATTGCTAGGTAAATACCAAGTTAAAGATATGAACATGTATATTGAGCCCCTAATTGACGAGTTGTTGAAGTTATGGAATGGCATCACTATGTATGACATCTCTAGACTGATAGGACATCGACAATTTCAATTCTATGCAATGCTTGTATGGACAATACATGATGCCCCTGGGCTAACTCATTTTTGCGGTATGTTATATTGTTAAGATCACATATTTTTGGTTTGTTATAGTGCTTACACATTACTATCAAATGCTTAAGTTGCACATGATAATTGTAAATGATCTAATTATACATGATCTTTTAGGTCTTCAGACAAAGGGAAAATTTGCATGTCCAGTTTGTGCTCCGAAGATGAAACGTCGTCATTTGAGAAGTTTAGGAAAGCAGGTTTTTGATGAGTTTAGACACTTTCTCCACAATAATCATAGGTGTCAAATTGCTAAAAAACATCTTTTCAATAGGAAAGAAGAGACATCATCAAGGCCACAAAGAATGACACCTCATTTATGGAAGTTGGAATATGATCGACTAAATCGTCGAGGTAACGTCCAATTTGTCATCCAAAGTTTAAAATTTGTATTTCGATAGTCTTATATTTACTAATGTTGTAACTGATGCTCATGAAGGTCGTCAAGGCATCAATAACCAACTTCCTAAAGGAATGAAAAGTTATCCTACTCAATTTAGTAGGTTACCATACTACAAGGATCTCCCAATCACACATTTGTTTGATACTATGCATATTGGAAAGAATGTAACAGAGACACTATGGAAAATGTTGGATGGAAGAAGTGATAGAAAACAAATTGTTAAAATTTGTATTGACATCCATGAATCTAATCATGCACTAAAACTTTTCATTGAATCAAATAGGAATGGAGACCACATAAATACAAGTGCCCTTCCTTGGTTATTAATGGAGCAACAAAGTGATGCATTAAAAGAAGTCATAAAAAAACGAAAAATTTCCAACAAGATTTGCTGCAAATATAAGCACTCTTCTATCAAAGAAAGGTGATTTTGGGCGAGGGTTGAAGACAAATGATTGGCATACCTTCCTCAAGGTAAGTCATTTTTTCTATTTACAGTATATTTGAAAGATTGAATGTAGTACCAGTTGCATTATTTAATAATATATTGAAATGATCATTTTTTAATGATTGCAGTTCTCCTACCTCTATCCCTTCCACAACAGTTTGACAACAATATTAAACAAGTTATATATGATCTTGAAAAACACATGAGGTTAGAAGAGTGTTTTTTCTTAGATTCATATATTTTTATCTGAAATCTATTCTATAATTTTATTTGAAATCTCCTCTATGTATTTTTGCATGTTGAATCTCATTTAGGTGGTTATCATCTAAAGAAATTGATAAAAAAGATATAAAATATTGGAAGAGAAAAATTCCACAACTTATGTGTGAAATGAAAAAGTGTTTACCTCCAACGTTTTTCAATGCTCAAGAACACTACCTCATACATCAAGTTGAGGAGATTGAATTGTGTGGACCTGTATAAGCTAGATCAATGTGGATGGTTGAGAGAAATTTGAAATTTATGAAGGGCTTGGTTTGACAAAGAGCACGTCTTGAGGGTTCTATGATAGAGGGATATATGATATACCAGACCATGGTGTATATCAATGAATATCTTCCAAAGTTTGCAGCAGGTATCCATCTAGATCACATTTGGGATCCCAACTGTAATGACAAATTCAAAGGGGAGTACCTGACGGGGAAAGGTAGATTGAGGAGGGTGAGAGGTAATTATAAGTTTTTTTTTATACTTTAACAATTCTTATCCATCATCAATATATATAAGTTGTTTCTAATTGGTGTAATTGTCTTCTTTATAGTTGGTCATGAGTGGGATGCACTACACTTGTATATTGCAAACAATCTTGATTGGATGATAGTGTGGATTGAACAATCTCAAGAAAATGGTCGCTCATTAACATGGGATGGTGTTGCATCATTGGTTAAAGAAGATCATCGTAATGGAGATCCCAATGTTACACCAATGGTACTTGATCTAATATATGGCTTAAGAGATACAAAGGTATGCATAAGATTACTAATCATGAGACATAAGTTTAATATCAACTCACAAATCAATGAGACGATTCTTGACATGTTTGAATAATTGTAGGTCAAATAGCACAAAGCTATGTACTACCATGTCTATAAATTTCGCACAAAAAAGTTAGATAAAACAAAGAAAATGTGTGATTCCAAGATAAGTGTTGTCTTCACAGTCACCAATATTTCATCTAGAACTGACATACATCCTCAACAATCTAAAAATTGATACTATCGCATTTTGGATGATATACATGAGTGTGCCTTTAATTTGTTCAAAATAGTTCTATTTGTCATCAAATGGTTTAGGTTATGACTGAATCAAAATGATCCTGATAGCACTGTTATTGAACATGACAGTGGATTTACTATGATTAATACAAGGTCATTTGAGCTAGTCAAAGATGAGCCCTATGTTCTTCCAAGTCAATGCTAGCAAGTGTTTTACTTTGGTGTTCTAGACAAACCAAGTTAGTCATTTTTTATTAGACATGACCCAAGAGGAAGGCCGATAAAGTATAATGTGATCGAAGAAGAAGATATTGAAGAAGCACAAGAGGAAGTAAATGATTATCAGGAATGACAGTTACCCAGTGATGAAGAAGAAGAAGATGGTGATGATTTTGGTCATGGTAATGATAATGGTGATAATGATGATGATGATGCTGATGATGATCATGATCATGGTGACGAAGATGGTGATGATCATGGCGATGATGGTCATGATGATGATGGTGATGAAGATGGTGGTGGTGACGATGACAATCAAAGTGACGAGTACGATGATGGTGATGATGATGATGATGATGATGATGATGATGATGACATGGATGATGATCATGATGATCAATGAAATCTTTAGGTATGATCAATGTCAACTATGATGGGGTCTTGTATGACCAAATATTTCTTTCCAAACCATATGTGCACATATAAACATTAAGTAGAACATGCCAAATATTTTTTTAGATATAAACATTAGTTATGCTAAATTTTTAACTTAAGAAAAATGATTTACATATACAATCTACTTTATTATTAATATTTTTTTGGTAAGTCTATTACTTTAATTTTGCTGCTGATTTCTAAGACTTACTAATTTTTTTCATAGGGCGATATGGATGCACCATGTCAGACACCTTCAGTAGAGGTAAACATTAATTATTGTAAATTTTAATGTTACTATAGAAATAAATGTCCTATTATTATCTTCTTTTCTTTATGGCTTTGGAGTTATTTTGATAAAAGTATACGAATATTTGATGTCACAAATGATAGGAAAAAGCTACAATGATCACTGATCAAATGCAGTCTGAAATATGGGCATCATATCTACATGACATTGGCCTTAGTACTGACCCTATATTCATCACCCAAAAAATTACACAAAGATACACTGATGAGCTTGTTCAAATTATCATCAAGGGTGACAGAAGTGAGGAGAAAGAGGCACTGAGAATAGAATTGGACCATAGAATCCAATCTTTGAAAGTAAGTAGTAATTCGACTAAAGTAGTAATAGAAGTTCAATAGATATTAATATTTTATAGTATCTTATGGATCATGATCTCTGATTTTATGTGTTCTTGTATAGACATATGTGCTAGTTGCGACATCACATGCTGAACATGGTCAGGGTTGTTTCATAGTACCTTCATGTAAGTAACACTTTGTTTGTTTTGATCAACATTATAACACTTACCTTTTATTTTGTCAATGTTTCTTGCTAGTATCCCATTTGATCTTTATCCATTGCAAATTTCTTTGCTAACAATATTCTATTCTTCAGCTCATGATGAAGTGTGGACTCCTCCTTCGGTTGGCGGTCCACTATTATCTGTTGCATTGTCAGCAACAAGGACCATGCAAACATCATCATCTATGCCCAGTAGAACTGGTAAAACCTTTTTTTGCTATATTTTGTAATGTGCTATATTTTGTAATTTCTTTCTACAAGTTGATGAACAATGAAGTATCACATTAGTTCTTAAATGATGTCTACAGAAGCTTGTATACACACACCATGCATACATACATACATACATATATATATAGTCACACATAGAGAGACATGGACATAGGCAGGGAGGTAGACCAACAGAGAGTAGTACTAAAATTGTCATTTAATTGTTATGATGTTTCAGTTGATAGAGCAATAGAGAGCAGTACTACTGAAGTTGATCCATTTCTTGGAACAGTTCGTGTGATTAGTGCTAGTTTGTATGAAGGGACATTGTTGCTAAATAAGAAAACTGTGTTTCCATTAAGAGAACAAAAGCTTCTAGGTGCTTTAAAATTGATATTTTTTAAAGTGTAAATTTAGTTTACTTTTACATTACTCATTTTGGACTAATAAATCCTTTTATGTTTTTGTAGGTAATAATGCTTTCTTTGAACATCTTTTTCATATGACATTGAGACTATTTGGACCCACCATACGTAAAAGGTACATAGTTTCATATCATTGCTACATAATTTTTATTTTCTTCTATTTATTATAATATATTAAAGTTATTGATCTAACAATCTATTTGTTTTTAAAAAGGTGGAATTTACAAGCTGGGGAATTAAAAAATCAGTTGATTGCATCCATTGAGGAGAAATTTGGGAAAAACATTTTTTGACACTGGCCTACTTCTAAAAAGAGCAGCAAAGCATATAAAAACTATGAGAGGTCAATATAGAAGGGGTCTTAAGGATAACCCAAACTATGATTGACCTCCTATGATTCCACCAATGGAGTGGAATGAAATAATAGAAGATGCAAAAGAGAAAAGGCTATGTGAAGATAGAGATAATGAAGTAGCACCGGGCAAAAAGAGGTATGTCATTATAGTATTAAGTACATTGTAATCATGCACTAATTATTGATATTTGTAAATATATAATCTAAGATTTTTGAAATTTTCCATAGATTGCAGGACACATCCATGGCTACAAAAGTGAGAATAGAAAAGGTTGGCCAAACAAACTTGGCTCTGGTGGCTATATGAATTTGCGATCTCGACTTGTAAGTAGAGCAATGAATTTTGTTTTTTTTTTTAAATATAATGTTGCAAATAGTTTTGTTTAGTGAAACCATACATGGAAAACTGATGTTATCAAGAAAAAACCACAGGGCATAGATTTCAATGTGGAGGTCATAGATAAAGATAGACAAACTACCTTGAAGGAAGGCTATAAAGTTGTGGTTGCACGCGTACGTGAAGAATTTGTAAGCCTTGCCCAAGAATCCAGTGCACCAAATGATATCTCACAAGTAAATTGGTTAGATGAAAAGTAAATGAAATTAAATAGTCAAGAAGATTCTTTTTTGGTATTAGTTTTAAATGTAAATTGACTACATAACAATGTGAATAACATTTTATTGCAGCCTTTATATCCTACCACAGAACCTGCTCCTAACAAAGGCCATGATGTGCATTATAGTTGTGGAGGTATTAATTTGCTATTGGAAATTAATTATGCAATTATTAATGCAATTTAGCATCTTCAATTGGAATTTGACGTGTATCCTTTTTTTGAATATTTTAGAGCATGTTGAGCATCATGCTGAAGGACTGAACCATGTTCCAAGTGTTCAACATGTCGACGCAGTGGTAGATCAAAATGTTAATATACATGATGTGGCATTGTCAGGTAAGAAAAATGCATTTTATGTTGTACTCGTACTTAATTACAAACTTGTAACAGTTAGAAAAAGAAAAAGAGTATGCCAATTTATCGCACTCACTTGTTCTTGCAACAGAGCCCCCTTTAGTGTAGCAACCTCCTGCTCCTCCAAAGAGAAGGAGCCATCATAATTTGACATTACATGTGCCACAAGAGGAGGAGAATGAAGAAAATATGGATTTCCCTATGAGCGCTTTTCTTAAGAGAGCTCAGAAAAACAAAAAAAAGAAATGATGTTTTAAAAATTTTCTATGATAAACCTTGTTGCATAATGAAAGAACTTTTTTTTAAGTAATTATGTATGAATGATGGGTATTAATACAGATTTTTATTTTATGTTAATGAATATTATTATGTTTTAATGAAATTTTGATTAGTATTGTGTATTAATGATTTTTATATCATATTAATGTATGTTATGTGATTGTATTGATTGAATGTTATAGTTCATAAACAGATGAATGAATGAATGAAGTATGTAATTAGATGATAATGGGTACTTTAGATTGATGTTAGGGGGAGGGGGGTGAGGCCAAATGAGCTTCCACCTTCACATGGTTGGCCTTGTTAAGTAGAGAATATTATAGTATTCTTGAAACCAAGTGAGGCTCAAATTTGTTAAGTCTTCAAACACACATCCCAATTCTCTTTAACGAGACTAAAGTTTTTTTGCTTGTAATAGTCTCATTGTAGTCATCTTCTGGTTCCTTAAACATACAGTTCTTGGTTAGTTTAAATCCCAATTATTAGATATTTGTCCACATTGGAGTTAGTTTGGCATAGAAACCTGCATATTTTATTATATATATTTAGTCAACTGAAAGCAATGTAGAAAGCATTCACATAGTTGATGTCTAAAAAAAGAAGACAAGATGCATATACTATTTAGCATGGAATTCCTTGTAGGTAAATTGTGTGTGTATGTACACACACACACATATATGTATGTATGTATATAACTTCAAACAAATGTGTAGACTCAATTAGCAAGAGACACCAACCTCAAATCCTACAATGTAGAAGGAACTAACCTATGAAATGCAAAGTGTTTATAATGTAGGTAGATTTGCCTTTGATCTCCTTCGAGGTATTCAAAAAATCTTCCTTGTACTTATGAATAATCCACCAAGATTTGAAATAGTGTTTTTCAATAAATTCTCTAAACTTGGAATATACCTTCATAAAAATTCTGCCTTAGATCTGCTCATCATATTCAAAATAAGCCTTCACATGTCTATTCACTTAGGTTTAATTTAGGTCTTCCACAAATTTGGCTTATAATTATGCTCTTGAATCTCTTAAAATATTCTTTGTATTCAAATGATATTTAATGAATTGATTGATACAAATTTCCTCGTACTTGAATCCAAATATCATTGTCATTGTCAAACATAACACAAACATAAAATCATTTTGGTTATTCGCTTGTTATACAAGTTAGTCTTATCTTTATGGTTTTCACAAGTCATGTACTTGTGCATCTTTGGGATATCCACAAGCTATTAGAGATGTTTGGATGGTTCATGTCCTTTTTTTTTTTTGTTGTTTGTAGGGTTTTTGCCATGAAGTCTAAGGACAGACATGTTGGATTTTTTTGATAGACATGTCCACCTATAAGAAAAGTATCAAATGTAGAAAGAATGCAAAGAAAAGCTTGTAAGGGTTTTAGGTGTCTTTAGGCCTAGTACAACTCGTAAGTGTTTTAGTTGTCTCTGGAAGGGTTAGTGAAGTTATAAAACCTTTGAAAAGGTTAGTGAAATATATTAAAGGCATATATGATTGTAAGTTGTCGAAGTTGACATTTTGTGTCAACTTAGACAACAAATTTTAGTTTATAACTAACTGGTAACAGTTAGATAGTTAGACAATAGTGGTTGTTTTCTATTGTTTGGTTATTTAGAAGGGATTTGTCAAGTGTTTGGAGGAGAAGTAGAGTTGGGGTGGTGAGACAACGCATTGTGAAAAAATTATAATCAATAAAATAATCCTGTTCTCTACAATTCAGTCTTTGTCCCATGGAACAATGAGTTCCTATGATGTATCAAATGCATTTTGACTGATATTTAATGTGAGAACATTTTTTTATTATTTTTATCTTTTCCATGCATTCTTTTAATTTTCATTGAGGGTTGAGTAAGGAATAATAGACTGGTGCATTCAAACCAGTGACTGGTTAGGCACAGTCAACTGTACTTATTCTGAAGTTTCCAATGTAGATTCTCTCCTACCACCTATAGTCACTATTATTGGTGGGAGACAATGAGGTTGTGATAATTTATTTGTACTATATTAACCAAATGCAAGAGAGTGGGAAAACTTGGTGCAAGTGCAGTGTTGGATGGTAATTGCTGATGGAGTTTTAGCCTAGATTAGGCACCAGTCTAATAGACAGTGGATCATTTCATGTTTGAAGATGTTTGGGGGGTGAATCCTTCATGTTTGGGGGGTGTCTCTGTTACCAAAAATGAGATAGTAGAGCATTGCTAGTGTTATGATGGGAAAAATATGTCTTTCATTGTGATAGACTATTTCTAAGAAATATGTGTTGTTTCTTGCTATTGTCAAGTAGTCTTTGTTTTCCTTGAGACCATGAACAAAATTATCTACCATTTTTGCTAATGATAAACTTTTGACTTGAAAAATGATAAATTTTATTAGCAATCATTATAGTGGAACAACTTTTGACTTGTTCAAAAATTTTAGTTGAAGGTGTTACAATTGATAGTGAACCCCAAGCTCTTAGAAATCACCTGCGACCAAAATGCATGTTACATCTGTGTCTGAGAGAGGATATGATCCAAAAAGCATGCCTACTTTGGTGATTTGGCTATTATTGTAGCACTACAAAGTGTCTTATAGTGTTTCTCATTTTCTTAAATAATAGGCAATTAGTTCATGATTTCATCATATCTTATACTGGAACAACTCCAAGAATCTTGGTTAAATTGCTTGCTCTAAGACTTTCTTGTATAGGACACTCAATAATGTGGGCTAAGTGGTGGGCACAAAGAGGAACAATAAAGGATCTATACAAGTGCACGGTGCAGTAGAATTGAAAAATGAAATTATCTTAGTTTCATTTTGATTCTCCTCTATTACCCTCACATACATACACAGCTCACTTCAATTCTTCAATGCTCTCAAACTTATACACATCCCTTATCAGCAGATCTAGTCATAATTCTCATAAAATTTACAAATATTCTTGGAAATAGCAGCTACCTAAGACTCAGGAATTAGATATAAATGAGTTGAGATCAGCATTTATAATTCTTGAACAAGATTGAAAATAATTTTGATTTTGTAAGATGATTTGATATGCAGCAACAGAATTCATCTTTGATTACTTCTGATTTATAGGACCAGTGCCTTATCCATTGGGCAAGAAATTGACTATTGGCGGGAGATCTAATTCAAATAACTTGTATAAGAAGTAATCAAATGCAATCATCCATCTCCATTATTATGTAATATCCCTTTTATGAACTCATAAACCCTACTGATTTACTAAAGCATTTATATAATTTCTTGAATTAAAAGCAATAATAAAACTAGCATACAACCCATCCAGACTGCATTCAGCCAAATAAACCTTATTTAAATGACTTCAAAGTAAACAAACCCATAAACTGAAGATAGAAATTGATGATCCACAAATATAGTGTAAATACCCCTTTGTATTATCTTTTTCATATGACTAATACAATAACCAATAGAAAACCAATTGAATGCCTAGAATAGATTACCATTTCTGTAATTTCAATTTTCTTATCAGAAAGTACAATGGAAGAAAACTCAAAACCTCTACATACTATTGGAATGACTAAATATATACTCTTCTTGAAAGAAACAAAAAATTGCACAAGTCTTGGACCATCACGATGCCTTGAAAACTCATTTATATAGCATGAGTTGCAACAAGCAAAGGGAAATTGTGATCTAACAAGTGTCCAAGGAACAAAGCATCATATAAAAGACAAAAACATTCACAACAAAATGCCAGGCGTATCAAATATTCCTTTAAGTAGGCCCGTTCCAATTTCTATTGTGAATCATCAACTTCTAATTTGTCTCTCATTATTTCGGCTCCTTAGAATATGTGGCTACCAAGCTGGCCAAAGAAGGATGATCTTGTGATACCTCCAAATCAGTTTTCTCCTACGGGTTCTCACTATTTTCACCCTGAGCAAGCATTATTACCTTTTCCCCTTCTTGTTTTTTCAGTTCTAGTGTAGAGGTGTCAATAACCTGCACCTTTCCTTCTTGTTTCTCATCATCTTCTGAACTGTCCTCCTCTAACTGCTTGTCCAATAGAAGATCTGCCATCCAAGTGTCAAATTGTATATCATACGACCAGCTGAACTATAGGATATAATTTTCCATTTTTAAAATATAACCAGCCTCCTTTTCAAAACCAACAAATTCTTGCTTCAAAGAATCAAAAAATAATTGGACTTTAACCAATTCCTCTATCGTGGTGGCCCACTAGGCATGCCCCTTTTCATTAATAACTTTATTTATTCTTGTGCAGAAAAGGTCATCCAATTCTTTACTCCACTCTTCCTTATTTTTCAATTTCTTCTTTCTATCCAAGGCACAAGGAAATAGATCAAATTTTTTATTCTTGTACTTATTCAAATAAGAAACAATTTTCAATTGCAGAGCAACTCTCCTATTATCAAAATCTGACAGGTCATTAGCAATATCATACAATTTTTCAACATGGTCATTGGAAGACTTTATAACTGAATAACATAGAAGGGTGATTTCCATTTCCCTTCTTCCCCATTTATTAACAATAGGCTTTAGGGTATCATCATGAGTTTTCAATTCCTCCCATATATCTATTACTTTTACCAACTGATCAAAGAATAAGGGCCACTCAATTTTGTCCACTAAATACATTAGAGCCTTTCTAAGCTTATCCTCATACTACATATTTAACTCTACATGTAAGGCCCATAGTTTTCTCTTCTCTGCTTCAAATTCCTCAGCTGTATAATATGTAGGCCTTTGAGTTGTGTCTGGTATCTCTACAAGGGGGGTGGATTTAAAAGGTTCCATTGGAGGATGGGGGTATGTTATTCTTGGCCTTGTGGATTTCCCCATTGCCTTGTTTTCAAGTTCAATTCTCCTTTTTACCTCCCTATTATAGGCCTCAAGAAGTGTTTCATATTTATTCTGTAACTCAAACATAACCTATTCCTCCTTCTTAGCAGTGGCCAACACAAACTTAGAAGAATCCACATTCCAATATGGTGCCTATACATGTGAAGTGTCAGCAACCCTTCTTACAAGTATATTTCCCATCAACCCAGACTCATTTGATTGTGATGGTGTGGCTCTAGATCCCTTTCCCAATGACCAACTGACTAATGCAGCTTGATCTTCAATGAATGAAGTGCCTTGGAAGTCTCTTCTATTTGGGTCTTGCAACTCCAATCTACTTGAAACAGAATTGAAAATTAATGCATCTGCAATATCCCAATTGGGCAATAATAAAATGTTAGATGCCTTTATCATTTTCCTCCCCTCCTCAAGGCTTATATTCTACAATTCCTTCATCATTTCTTCTTTAATTTGGTTTTTCATGGAAGTTTCATCCATTTACGGATGCTTTGTTTTCATCTTTTTACATTTCTCCTTGAAAACGTTCATGTTTGTCCTCCATGCAAACTGCTAAAAAGCCCTTGATTTCACAAAACTGTCATCAGTCAAAAATTGATGACTTGCCTACTCTAATACAGGATCCAACTCCCTACCTCTATAATCAGCTATTGTTAGATCCAAACTTGGGAGAGGAAGTTATAGAGGTTACCCTCATCTAATTCTGCTTGAGTAATAAAAATATCTCCCTATGATCCCATTTTTTCAACCTGTTCACCAATGAGTTGCTCTTCTCCAATCCTCAAAGGGGACTGGGTGGGTGAATATTCCTCATCTTGAGGCCTTTCTTCTATCATTACCTTTTGCCTCTTAGGACTAGGCTCTTCAGGTCTCTCCTCTTGGGCTATAGTAGTAGATCCTATTATTTGTTTGCCCTTGTCTATAGGAACCCTTTTATTCTAAATTATAGTATATCGAAGCCTCTTTTGTACAATGATTTTATTAGTTCTCACATTTGGAGTGAAAGCCAACCTCCTCATGACCTCTCTAGCCTTATCAGGCTATGAATCAATAAAAAATTGTTTCTTTTCATTCATGATCTCCATTATTTCAGGGAAGGTATTCATGACCTTACTTATTTTGTCAGCCTCTGTAATAGCATTATCCAAAGGATCATATTTATTATCAAAATAATGAATGAATTCTAAGACCCGGGAATAAACTCTCCATTTTTCCTTTTTAGTTTCTTGCTCCTATAATGAGAATTCATTCGTTATAATATCCTTTAGATAATAATAATCATGCTTGACCGGTCCCAACTTGATTCTATGCCTCAACATCTGATTGAAAAATCCCTCAGAATCACAAAAATGGGGATGAGAGATAGCCATCATATACTGCTCCAAAAATTTTATGCAAAAAGATCCATCCCCCTTTTGTAATCACAAACTAATGGGCCACTGTGTAGGTAGGGAAAATTGACCCTAATTTCCTTTTCAACAAAAAAAATTCTTCCACTCCCCCTAACTGCCATAAAACTTCGGCCATTCCCACCTTCAAAGGAACTTGGTAAGGCAAAACATGAGGGTTCCCCTTGAAACCATAGATTCTCAAAATAGTAGAGACAGGGTAGGGGATGATATCTCCCCAATTATGTGAAAATTTCAAGTCATGGGGGTTATCCATAGGCCTAATGAGACTCATTAGTACCCTAGGGATTCTGGGATTGTCACTCAATATGAGGCATCTCAATTTAGCAGCAAAATATCTATTAAATCTGACAAAACAAGCATTACTTGCATCTTAGGTCATATCTGCACTTCACAACTTGACTGGCAGTATTTCCCCATTCTCCTCTCTATTTAGTTCCATCTAATTACCAAAATATGTCACTCCTTTGAACAAAAACATATGCATTAATAGAGAGTAGTGACCAAAAGTTTTTTCCACCTTGCCCTTTGCAATCCCGACTAAACCAATGTGAATTTCTTTAGCCAAAAAGGAAGAAAAATAAAAAATAACATCTACACCGAAGGAAGCAATCTAAACCATCATGTACATGAAACCAATGGGCGTAAATTCTTGCTCATCTTCACCAAAAACTCTGCATAAGGTCTTGTATATCTCTACAGCCTGGGAAGTGAAAAGACTCTTCTTAAAAGGCTCTCTAGAGGCTGCAGTAATTACTAGAAAAGTTCCTAGTGTACCAATATGTGCCCTTAGTGCACCTCCCCTAATTACATCCTTCTTTGCTTTATATTCATTCTCTAATTCTAGTAGATTGATTTGCACATGGTAGTCTGATAATGGTTCCAGGTGAAAAACCTCTCTAATTTCTTTAGGAGTAATCGAGACCAGAGGCACACCATCCTTTCTTCTTACAACCCTAATGGCTTGGTCATAATTCTTAGCAATGGCTTCAAGAAAATCATAATCCATGAAAACACTTGGGACTACTAACTTTCCCAAATCAAAATTCCAGACATTAGCATGCGGAGCAAACAACTTTCTTTCCAAAAACCACTTTTTAAACAAGATAAGGCCAGTTTGAGTAGTTGTTGCATCCCTAACCCAGTTCCCCTTATCATATAGGCCATCACCAATTTTAAGCCTAGGGTTTAAGAAAATTAACTTTTTAACTTTTGCAGGTTGTATAGTGGATTCTGGGAGTAATTCTAATAAATCATCATGGACATTCCTATCCATATAATTAATTTTCCCAGAGAATGGTTTCTTAGGAAGCATTTTGATAGTATTGAGAGAATTGGAATGCCATAGAGGTTATAATATGAGTACTTACTTGACTTGCTGAGCTTGTTCTTCTCTAAACTTCTAAAATTTCTCTCAAACAATACAAGAATAGTTTCACATCTTTACTAGGCTTAACACGACACAATCTATCAGGCTCTTGTGCTTAGAAAATTTGCAATCTCTGTTCGCGTGGGACTAGAATTAATGAAAATCTCTGTGTTATACTCTATTTCTCCCACACGCGAGGCTTTCACTTATCATAAATGCATCAAACAAAAAAATAGAGTGGCGTCACACTTTCTTTTTTAAACGTGTACCATTGTTCCTTGAAAAATCCTATGATCTAGGAATGACAACTAAGCTGACTCAGCTTTCTTCTTAACACATTGGCAATCAAGCCAATAAAATACCTCCACCTCTACCTTTCCTTCAAGGCTAGTGCTTCAAACTGGGCCCATGGATGACTATGGACACATGTCATCAACTCACTAACTTGTTATACATAATTCTCGAGCACCTTTCCACAGTGAGCTAGCGATGATCACTGATCTTACTTTAATTGTGTGGTAGACAAATGAAACAACCTTTAAGAACAAGATGGTGGGTCCATTTCTCGTTAACTTGCTATACCTAGTTTTTTCACATCTCTTTATAGCGAGTCAAGGAGTGTGGTCAATCCAGACTTGATCTTATGGATAGAAATTTTACTTCAATAGTGGTGGGCCACACTCACTAACTCGTTATACTTAACTTTCGAGCACTTCTTCCTAGTAATTCAATGCCACCCTTTGATCTTGACTCGATCTCATGATAAAAAATCTTCATACCTAGTACATGGGAAGTGGGTCCATGAAATTGCTATCCATGATATGGGCCCTGCAGATTTCTACCAAGCATTGGTCGAAAGTTCAACCAATGAATGGTAGAAAATGTGCTGACAATGCCAACATTTTTTGACCACCGTATTGGTCAAATTTTTGACCAACCTACTGGATGGTCAAATTTTCAACCAATGCCATCTAGTTTTCTACCATGCATTGGTCAAAATTTTGACCAATGTCTCGCAAATTTCTACCAAGCATTGGTCAAATGTTTGACCAATGAATGGTAGAAAATGGCTCAACAACCTGAACATTTTTTTACCAATGTATTGGTCAAAATTTTGACCATCCAGTAGGTTCATCAAATTTTTGACCGAAAAATTATTGACCAATTCATTGGTCAAATTTGGTCAAAGATTGGTCGAAAAATGGGTCAAAATTTTGACCAATAAAGGTTGAAAAATGAGCCAAAATGTATTAGTGAATGAGGAGTTAAGGGTAATAATGACAAGGTATGTGGTAGCCTCTGTGGAAATGGGGTGAGTTTGTAATTATTGTATCTCCTATCTTATCACCATTCATATCATCTATATGTATCCTTTAAGCTTGAGCTTCACATTTTAAAAGAAACTTGTCTTGTTTTCATTCCCTATTATTTCCTCTTCTAGGTAATTTTTTTGTCCATCTAGGTATACGTGGTGATAGTTTGAGCTTTACCTTCCTACAAGTCTATGTGTGTTAAGCCTAGTAAGACAAGGCTTAATTTTGAACCTAAACATCTTATTCAAAGTTCAGTTCACCTCACCATGTCTATCAAGTGGACACATTCTCACAGCCGAAGGAAGAAAGAAAAATCAAAGAAATTGAGCATGTCCTATGATGAGCGTGTAGCTATAGAGCTAGATGTAGTAGAAGATCAAGAGGAAACATGGGAATCTCTCATCAATAGAATGGAACAAGGCTATCAAAAAATCATAGAAGGTGCTACCACATCTTGTGAAATGTCTCTTAGTCCTAGACCTACACTATAGACTCCTCTCTCTAAGAATAATCATCTAATACCTTATTGGTTTGAGTTGTCTATGAGAAAGAAGAGAACTTTAGTACCAAAAAATCTCCCAGTCAAAGACTTGGTCAAAAAATGCCCTGGGAAGACCCCTAAAACCAAAAGGCCCAAGATAGAAACTATATTGAACATTGATGATGAAATAGGGTAGTGGGTAGCAGAGGTTATCAAGCCTACAACTCAGAAAAAGCATGCAGGAAATACAACCAAAGACTATGTAGCAAAAAAGACCATCCTTGGTCCTACTTCAAGGGATACTAATATGAAAAAATGGAGTGTAGGGAATGCTTAGATCTCTCATTGAATATAGAAAGAGCAGAAGGACAAGCAAGAATTTAAAAAATCCTAGTGGAAGATGATGAAGTATGTACATGAGCTATAGAAACCTTATGCAAAAGCATTGACTAATTTTATTATAATTATTGATGTGGGGTCTCCTTTGAAAAAAATATTCCTTGAATAGGTTAAGAGAGATCATTCAATTCCCCAAACATATAGTGAATGGCTGAGCATTATGTACACTCAAGCAACTTGTTACTTTTCTCATTTCGCTAATACTAATGAGAGGGTAGATAAGTTAACCATAACCTTAGATTCATAAATAAATGCTTTGGAGTCTGAGAAGATCAAATGGGATGAGTACATCATTAATATCAAGAGTGTGGCATTGATAAGTTCGTGAAGGAGAATCCAGAGGCTAAGGGTGATGCTAACTTCTTGTTCATTGCCTATGCCAGCGTGGAATGGAGAAACATAGTAATGGAGTAGGCATTGGATGAATGTTCTAAGCTACTAAAGGAGGTGGGCTACTTGAAATAAATCTTAATGGCTGACATAAAATTCATTGATGTGAAAATCATGGGGAATGAAGATCGCCTTCCTAAAGAGCTAGACATGGCCTTCTTCATGAGAATCAAGTTGTTGAGAGAAACAAGTAAGGTATCAGTACATGATTTTACCATAGTTGCTAGAGTAGATTCTATGATGATTATTTATACTAACCACTTGGAGGTTCAAGACAAGAATTTGGATCACATTGGTAAAATCATAAAGATGTGAAAACTTAGGCTAGAATAGTTAGGTGTTCCACAGTAGCAAGAACTTGTCAGTTTCCTCGTTGCTTATAGAGTGTGGAAAGAAATTGATGATGGTGGCTCTAACAACCATGGATCACAAGCTATGAGTGGCACATCTAGAGCTTCATAAAAGACAAAGAGACCTTTCCTCTCAACCTTTGATTTCTAGTTAATATTTTATAAGCTCTACCAATGTTTTGCAAGAAACATTTCAAGTCTCTACATGGAGTTATTTTTGAGTGGAATTCAGGAATCTTGAAGTGGCTATATATGTAATATTTTAAATGATCTTAAGGGTCAGCTCTCTAGATTTTCTTTCATATAGTTCTTTGGTTAAGTAAGTACAATTAGCAACTTTTATGTTTTATGAACATCAAGTTAATGATAGTAGATACTGATTGTTTGGTTATTTCTATGGTGTCTATCTAATAATCATGTGATTATCTTATTGGCTTATGGAGTTTGTTTGAGGCTTATCCCATATAGATGTTATTTCATTGATTTGGTTCATTCTTGCAAGCTTGATCAAATTTGAGATTTGAAATAGTGTGTCATATGGCATATGTTTTGAATAAAATTATTCAAATCTGCAATGTTCTTTTATGGTTATAAAAGGATGTTTACATATTTCCTTAAGTTCTTTCAAATTAAAAGAATGACAATAATGATTCATTTGTAGAAAGAGCTATATTGAAAATCATTTTAGAATGAAGATGTGCCTTTGAAATATAGAGAGTCTTTACAATTATAAAGACTCAATTGTTGTGAAAGTGTGTTTTTCTTGCAAATAAAGCATAAGAAGTTGTGGGGTGGGGGGGAGCGGGGGCACAGAAATCATTCACTAACAGACAACATCATGGATAATTATTTTGAAACATTCAAAGAAAATATGCAAAATATGTTTAGGATACCCAAGAAGCTTTTTGAAGACTATGAGCAAGATATATGTTTCATGGTTGCCTATGACAAATTTTATATTCAAGCAGTCTGACCTAGAGTGACATGGGTTAAACCTCTAGAGTATGATGTTAACATTGATGATACTAAGGATATCATTGAAGTTGTATTGAATGAGCATGTGGATCCAAGAGCCACCTATTTTAGAACATATGATGAAGAAAGGGAAAGAATTAAGCTTGAGATCAAGCTACCTCAAGCAGTGAACAAAGGAAGGAAGAGGGTAGAAAAGTTAATGAAATGCAAAGGAAGAAAGTTCTCCTCTCATGTTGATAAAAGACAAAGGAGATGATGTAGAAGATGATAATATAGAGGATGAATTAGAGGAATCAAATCTAAGAAGGAAGATCCTCCCAAGAAGAAGGAGAAGGTCATTATAACCAGACTTGCCAAATCCTCCCCTGTTGTATTTACAAGAAGGGCAACCAAGTCCAAAAGGAAGTTGAAGTTAGGTGAAAATGAAATCAAATAGATTATCTACAAAAGGTCTGCACCTATACTCCAAGAAAGATTGAAGAGGATGGAAGAAGGAAATGGCATGGCATGCTTTAAGTTTCTCAAGTATGAGACAAGGAATGAAGAAGAGAAAAGGAAGATTGAGGATACTCTTGTGACTTAATTGGGGAAATGGAAGTACTCACTAGATGAGCTTTCACAAAAAATTCCTAATGAACTTATGAAGGAAGAATTATTAAAGGAAGAAGCTAGAATTAAGGCCACACTTGCAAAAATTCAGAACATGATTCTTCCAAACATGGATGCATTGCAGAAACACATTGCACGTGAAAAGACTCTCATCCATGACAACAACTTCTCCATATCTAACCATATGATGGAATTATCAGTAGAAGTTCAGATTTCCTTGTATGTAAGTAAGGTATTACAAGAGAATTGGGAGAAGATTATTGTACTAATTCTAAAGGTACATTCTAATTTCTTGTCACATTTTGGTATTAACTTGTAGATATTATACACATTTGGCATTTATGTCAAAGAGAGGGAGAAGTAATAAGAAAAGGGGGAGAAGTAATATGCAAAGGAAGAGAAGTAACTATGTTAAGATTGTCTATATAAGAGGGAGAATACTATACTCTAGATATATGCATATAGGTGAGATATATGTATGGAGGAGCAGTATAGTATTATGAAGATACTTGTACAGATAAGCAAAAAATATCTTTACAAAAGAAATTTTGAAAAATCAAAAAAATAGAGTATGTTACCGAGCTACAGCTACAGGAAGCCTAAACCGAGTTGAAAGAATAGTATGGTTTTTGACTTTTAATTTTGAGCATTCATATTTATGATTTATAAGTTTTTTTGACACTAATGCAAAAGGGGGAAATTTTTGACATTTGAGGTCAATTTTCCTATCAGCAACTCAACACTTAGTCAAATGGTTACATTGCTACCAAGATCTATAGTTTCTACCAATCTTATCATTCATCCAATAGTGTTAAAGTTACCTATTTTTGCCTCCCACCAAAAATTTGAATTTGAATGTTGGCCCACCCAATAGTCTTTAACCATCTTTAATAATATTTAAATGCCCTAGAAATATGAGATAGAAACAAATAAAGATTTTTATGGTGTTTCCTATTTTCCTAAACTTGTTTCCCTTGGCCCGCAACTTTTTGTGCCATCAAATCTCGCATAGATCTACAGTGGATGCTTTCTCACCTTCTCAAAAAAAGTGATCTTTACATAATTTGAGGAAGTGTCATCACGATGTGTGACAAGTGGGTTCTTGTTCTTCTTGTGGGCTACAAGTTGGGAAGCTACTAGTTGAGTTGGCAATTTGATTGGTGGGCACTTTCTCGCATTCTGTGTTTTGTCAGACTTCCTGACCATGCAGGCAAGTGCTAGATCACCACGTGTCCTCGCAGGCCCAAAGGAATAAAATTTATAGTTTAGACATTGTGATGATTGATTTAACAAAGATTAAGGGCTAGTGCTTGCCCACAATATGAAAGTGCATGAGTTTTAAGTAATGTGGGCAAGCCCCTTCATGACATGTAGTTGATAATGACATCATGCATCTGTTCTTCTCAAAGAAAGATCCACTGTCTGATGCAAATAGATCTACAGTGGGTGCTTCCCCACATTATGAAGATGCAAGGTAATTAAACAATGTAGGAAAGTGCCTGAAGGAAACATGTCCTTATGGGCCCAGTTAAGGCATTAATAGTTAAGGTTGATGGTTATGTGACATTGCAGTTAAGTTGTGAAGGTGGCTTAGTTAATTGAAAAGATTTGGTCAACTATGTGGAGACTTTACGGGGTGGCAAGATGAAACAAAATTATTGGCCTGAGTGGCCCATTTTGGTTGCAAGATTCAATTGACCTACTAACTTTGCTGATTCATAAGCCAGAAATAAAGGAAATCAAGTTTTCTTGTATGATTTGATCCTCATGATAAATTCCAACTACTCTCGAATGAATGTTGGACCTAGTAAATAGCAGGAGAACACTCCACCACCCTAGTTTATCCATCTACTTGGTCAGAATGGTTTAATGGCATCATTTCTATCAAGGCCATGTTTCAACAAAATAATAGATTTTATTAATGTATCTAAATCTATGCCTAGATCAAATTTTCTCCAGATCTCGAAAGAGACTTAATGGTAGTGGTTGTGGAGTAACTTTAGTTAGAGAACATCTTAGTTATGCCTAAGCTATAAAGGCAATTTTTGTAGATTTTGTTGAGGGCAACCTTTCTCTATTTCCTTTGATATTGCTCTACAATTTCACCATAAATCCCCTTTGCCTCTAAATTATATGACATTCTTATCTCCTTCAGCCATTGATGTGAAGTGCAAGAACTATTTGCCTCTCATTGGTGTATTGTAGATATCTGCAATCTTGCATGACTATATCTCTTTTGGCCTATGAATGGTATATAAGTGAATCCTCTCTTTCCTTGTGTCATTCATTTGGGTTTTTCTGATCTGAATGTGATTGTTAGATTAAAGCAAGTCTGGATGTGTATATCTTTTGGTGTCATGATGGTTCAATAGTGCATGTATGGGTAGAGATTGGTTTGAACACTCTATTTTTGGTGCATCATCCCCCTTAGGTTAGAATAGGTAGATTTGCTTCTATGCATTCCTTCTCCCTTTTCCTCTCCAAGAGTAGTTAGGTGCACCCTGATAGTAAGGTAACCGACCTTCTCCAGAGATTCAACCTCATAGTTCAAGTCCCATAGCTTGGAGGTTGTTTCCATGTTTCACAAGGTTTTTCTTAGGTAAAAACTTTGGACAAAGGTGTAAACTTTTGTGAGAACAATTTTTGGCACGCCCGGTGGGACTGTATTAAAAAATTTTGAAGTCTACTGGTGTCAAAAGGAAGATTTCAAGATTAATACTGAGGAGACAGTACTAGCTTCAGTGTTCAAGCCTTCAAGGGATTCATTCTTCAAGTACTTGGCAACTCTAAGCTTCAAATACATCTGGTTCCAGACCAAAGTTGCAGTAATTCATGCCCAAAGTTGAAACAAGGGCATCTTCTAGAGGTGAATTTCAGTACCAAGAGCTTTCAAATTTTCAAATCCTAGAAGAAGAAAGACTAGAGTATCTTTATCACTAGTTAGGACTACAATAGTAACAAATACACCTACAAGATCCATCTCTACTCCTCTTGTTGTTAGATCTCATCCTAGATTTCCATCAACACATATCAATAGATAACTTGTCTATATGGTGCAACCTAGAGCTCATGCTTTTGCCACCTTTAATGGTGGAAGTCCTCTTTTATTGGCACAAAGACATGACATACCAATAGCTACACTCAGAAGTATACTAGAATTTACTAGTGAAACTTCTATCTCTCCATTAGAACACATTCAAGTAGTTGCAAATATCTACAATATCCATGGTATTATAGAAGATGATGTTGTAGTTAGGCTTCTAGCCTCATCCTTGAAAGAAAAAGCACTACAATGGTATAGAGGTTTGGCTCATGGTTCTATAGAAAATTGGGATGGATTAGGAGTAGGACTGTGCAAACACTTTGAGGACAAAAGTGAACATTTGTCACTTTTAGAATAGTTGACTTCTATAAAAAGAGCCCCCCATGAATTTATGACTGATTTCAGCTATATATTTCAAAAGACATGGGATAGAATACCTACTTTAGTAAAGCCTACCCCTGGTAATGCCTTCTTGCATTACCTCAAAGCTTTTAACAGTGACATTTCCACTACAATCCAAACTATGGGAGGAGATACCTTGCCTAATGCTTATGACATAGCATAAAGTCAGAAAACATCCTAATACAAGGAGGTAAGCTAGCTCCAAGGCCTCCTATGCCTTTCTTCCCTGACATTCCAAATCACCAACCAGCAATGGCTCCTCTTCCCACAACTTCCACATCACAATCCCTTTCTCTAGTCACTCAAGCTTCCACATCTTCAAATGGAATAGATGAAATCAAGGAGATGGTGCAATCTATGATGATGAACATAGATAAAGGATTTTAGGGCCAAGAGAAGAAGCTAGAGGATAGCTTCTCTATGATGTATAAAGTGAGCAACAAGGTGGTGACTTTAGAGAGACAACAAGCTCAAGGTAGTAAGGCTCATCAATTGTAATATCAAACTCTGAATAGTGGCAGGCCTCCAAATCATAATCATGGGAACAATTATTTTGATCAAAATAGGTAGAATAGCCATGCTTCAACCTCAAATGTAAACCAAAGTAGGGTCATAGTTCCTCAAAACAACATGGCCCAAGATGAAGATTTTTTTCCCTCCTGTAACTACTCCTATGCCTGTTGCATGTGTTAGAAGGCTAAATCTTATTTGGCTTTGACCATCCAAGAGCCTACAACAACACAGTCAGACAAGAAAGACCAATTTAAAGATGCCTCATATATGCAAGGACAAGGTGATTGCTCCTTTATGTTTCATCAAGTGGAGGAACATTGTAATGTAAACCAAGATTCCATTGCTCACAACACTAGGAGAAAAAGAAGAGCTATTGAAGATGCTACCCCTCCTCCTCCCAATCATGCCTCAACATCAAATGCAATACCTCATGAACAATCAGTAAATGATTAATCAAATACCTTTTAGCAACAAAGGCAAAATAATGGCAGAAAGGATGTAAGTGATCCTCAAGTTGTTCCATCTCAACCTACTACAAATGCAGCTCCCAAGGCTTCTACCAAAGTACCTACTATGCCATTCAGTGTGGTAGAACAAATGAAGAAGACAAATGTGAATATTTCCATGTGGGATGTTGTTGCTACTATACCCATGCAAAAGAGGTTGCTACAGCAAGAATTGGAAAGTATTGAACCAAAGGGTCACCCACCCAACATGGAAAGTGCCACAAGCTGAGTACAGCCATCAAAGGAGGTAGAAAAAATTAAAATGGTTAGACCCCCTCCATTTTAAGTTTCTCTAATTATAGGGGGTAAAATAGTCCACAATTGCATGACTGATTCAGGGGCTAGTAGTTTAGTGATGCCTAGGTGTGTTGCTGATGCTTTGGAAATGAAATATTAGCCCATTGTTAGAGATGTGTTATAGTTGGATGGCAGTACTGTCAAGATTGTAGGGATCCTTAGGAATGTGGAAATGTCCCTACATGCATGCCCTAGTTGTACTGTAACTCAAGATATATCTATTGCTAAAGTTAAGCCACATTTTGCCATCTCTCTGTTAAGAGACTTCACTGCCCAAATTGGTGGTTACATATCTTCTGATTGGTCATATATGTCTTTTAGAACAAGATATGGGACCAAAGCCTCAATTAGAGCAGAGCCTCTAGCTCTCCATCATACTAAATCCTACACCCCTAATCTCATCAACATGAATTGCACTATCCTAGAAATGGATGAGAATGACATAATGAATGAGCCTACTACTTCCCTATTAGAGATACCTAATTTTCTCTTAGATGAATGGGCTAATGCATATCAATTTGATCCTATATCTTTTGCTAAATCTCTTAATCGAGTGCATACTTCATTGTATGTTTGTAAATCCTTTAAAAATGTGGACCTTATAGCCCTTATTTCTCTTAATAGGGAAGATCACCAAAAGTGGTCAGTTGTAAGCCTTAACAAGTTAACTTTATACTACAATGCTAAAGCCTGTGGGTATCATCCCCACCCTAGTTTTTCTTTCTATGTGGAAGGTTTCTAGGTTACCATATCTTGTGTCAAAGTGTTATGAATTTTTTATTGCTATAATTCTTTCATGCATGCAATTAGATTAGAATAATATATGAAGGATTAATTGGTGAAGTAAGATAAAGATTTTACAGGTTCTTCATTCACCCCTCCCCTCTTACTAACCTTTCCTACCTTATATTTCCAACACCTCCCTCCCTCCCTGCCTCTCCATCATACCCCCTCTCTCTTCATTTACCCTTCTCTCCACCACTCCCTCTCACTACCTCTCTCTCTCCCCATATATACATACATACATACATACATACATACATACATATATACATATATATATATATATATATATATATATATATATATATATATATATATATATATATGTATGTATCAAGATTACATGTTGACCTATCAAGCAACCTATTAAAAAGTATAGGTCATGTTTCAAAGGATAAAGAAAAGACCAAACAATTATGGAAAATAACATCCACAGGAAAAAAGACGTCCATATGATCTAAGATGAGATCCCTAAGCCTATGGAAAGCCTTGACACCACAAAAACGTTGCATAAGCAAATAATTGCATGTTACTCAACATGCTAGGAAATGCACATGCTCCAAAAAATACAAGAATAGCTTTTTGACAAGATCAAATGAAGTTTTGAAAATGTAGGAAAGTGCTCCATGAAAGGTCCTCAATAAGAATCCAACTACATGCAAAGAAAGAACACAAATAGTTGGTCCATTTTATGAACAACATATAGGATCAAATAACAATAAATATTTTTGGTTTATCCAAGATTGTCAAAGAACCCAAGATGCTCCTACATAAAACACCTATGGTAAATAAGACCAATTTCCATGTCCAAAAGCCCTGATATAAGCCCTGATATGTAGAGAAGTATCATAAAAATCCAACTTAGCTTGATGTATCCAAGCACTATCTCCAACTAATTTTTTCTATTGAATTGAGCTAAGTATTCCCTGTAATCTATTCCTCTAGTACTCTTATTGGATCTGGAATCCAAAAAAAAATTCGATTTCATCTATATGTTTCTTAGGATAATTAGATTCATTAGATGTCTCTTCATTAGATTCAAAATACTCATAGATGTCTAAAATGTTGAATATAGGTGAAATATCCATGTCATTAGGTAATTTAACTTCAAAATCTCTTTATCTTTAGCTTACTTCAAAGGAAAAATCAAAGACCAAAAAACTGAGAAAAATAGCATCCATGGGGACAAATATAAGTCCATGATGATCCTAGAAGAGATCAATAATGATGCAAGAGCATCCAGATGTATAAGGGCAATCCCATGTCACCCAAAAAAATGTACCTAGACATAGTTTCTATTTCATGTGTTTTCATTGCTAGATACCCATTTGGGTCAAATAAAGGTTCCAACTCTCACAATTCCACTATCAGTGTTCTCGATTAGAGTATTTAAGCACCTTGGGATATGTGTAAATGCTAGAAAAATAGGACTATGTAATTGAGCCATAATTATGGTGAATCAGAAGGTGTAAATTGGAGGGAGGATTAAAATTGTAATTTAGAACATTCCAGAAAAAGAATCAGGTCAAAAGGCTGCATAGTTTGAAAGTTATCACAGTTTTTTAGTTTTTGGAGACCTCCCAAGAATGCTGCAAAGTCAGGTTCGAGGCATTAAATGACCTCGTATAGGGCTGAAAAATGGGGGATGAACAAAGCTGGTCCATATGGCTATAGAGCACTCTAAGAGCTTTCCAAAAATGTAAACAATTCATTGATCAAAGCTATGGTTCAAAAGTTATGCCTCCCAAAAGTTCAGCTACCATTTTTGGATGCTTCTAATTTTGTATGACTTCTAAAGTGATTTCTGGAGCCTTCCATTTTGGTGGTGGATGCCAACTAGCACTTTCTAGAATGTATTCCTAATCCTTAACCCTTTGGGGTCTATTTAAGGACATTTCTAGCATTGTAAAAGGCAGTTTGGAGTGGAGTTTGAGAGAATGTACTCAGAGAAGAAATTATCTCTAGATTTATGCTATTGTAAGCCCATAGGGCATGTTTTGGAGTCTGTTTTCTTTGCACTAAGTGTACTAGCATATTTTCATAGTTAATAAAGTTTTTCCTTTCCTCTTGTGTCCATTATGTGCTTGGGTTGTGTCCCCATCAAATAAAGCTGTGGAAGGCCTTGTCATGTCACAAAAAACCATACAGAAGAAAATAATTTCATGTTACTCAATGTGCTAGGAAATGAACATGCTCTAAGGAAAGAGAAGGATAACTTTTTGATGAGATCAAATGAAGTTACACAAACATAGGAAAGTGTCCATGAAAACTCCTCGCCAAGAATACAATTGTGCATAAAGAAAGAAAATTAACAACAAGGGCCATTCTAAGAACAATACACATCAACAAATAATAGGAAATATTTTTGGTTGATGGAATATTTCCAAAGAACCCAAGATGCTCTTACATTAGACACCTGTGGTAAATATAGATTGATATCTACATCAAGAACCCCTAATATTCTAAGAAGTGCCATAAAGATCCAGCTCGGCTTGAGATATCCAAGAATAGTCTTCAACAAGTTTCTTCTATCAGTGAACTAAATATTCCTCATAATCTATTCCTCTAGTACTCTTACTAACTCTAATATCCAAAAAAAATTCAATTCATTCTATCTTCTTCTTAGGATAATTAAATTTATTATCTAGATGTCTCTTTGTCAAAATTAAAATACTCATAGATATTTAAGATGTTGAATATAGGTAAAATATCCATGTCTCTAGCTAATTTAACTTCAAAATAATTTCCACCATCATGTTCCAAATTTATTCTTCTTCAACTTACTATATGTTCCAACTAGAAATCTGTTTGATCGAAGTATACTATTATCCTATCTCAAACTTTAAAAGTTTTATTTTTTCTCTTCTTACATCCTCATTCATTTTATCCTCAAGATTAATGTGATTCAAATTTGTTTTCACTTCCCCATGTAAATTCTTTATAAAGTCCACAAATTCCTCTACTTCAGCATTGTTCCTCACTTGTATACCCAAAATCCTCAATTTTGTAGTTCCTATAGGATTCATAAAATTCACTATCTCAAAATGTGTTTTCTTGTTACTTTTGTTCAATGAATTATTATATGCAAACTCTTCTTGTTCCAAGATGAAGTACTAATGAGAATTTTTATCTCTAATAAAAGATCTCAACAAGTTACCAAAACTTATAATCACAAGTTTATTTTGTCCATTCATATGTGGATGAAATCTAGAACTCGACTTACACTTAGTGCACAACTTCTTCCAAAGTATTCTCCAAAAATAACAAGTAAACTTAGTATCTCTATATATAAAAGTAGTCTTTGGTAATCCATTCAATCTTATAATTCCTCTAAAAAATAGATATACTATGTCTAATACAAATGTTGTCTTCTTATAAGGTATGAAACTATCATTTTAGAAAATATTACAACTATCACAAAGATAAAATCATTACCTCTCTTAGTTATAGGTAATCCAAGAATAAAATCCATACTGATATCTTCCCAAGGTCTGTTAGGAATAATAGAAGGTGCATACAAACCCACATTCTAACTAGTTAGATTAGCTACTTCAAAAAAATTGTAACTCCTCATAATTTTCTAAAAATTCTTATATAACTATGGCCAAATTATTTCTCTGAAATCAACTTAACTATCTTATCAATCCCAAAAATGTTATATAAGACTACCACTATTTTTTGACTTACTGATGTTATCTCTCATATATCCTCTTGGTATACATAATTGAATTCTCTTAAACAACACATCTTATTGAATGAAATAATCAACCCACTTACCTCTCTCATTTGTTATATGACTCATACAAGACTTCTAAGGTTCTAAAAAAATAGGATTAGATTCATACTTGAGTTCTTCAAATCTACAAACCGAAGTACTTCAACCCTTTGTCAACAGACTTCTTCTTTTTCTCAATCCATTTGCTACCTTTCTTGACTATCCACTTCTATGTTTTAATAAAAAATATATATATATATACTCAACCCACTTCCTATATCTTTGGTTTGCCTTATTTTGACTTCCCAAGTATGTTCAAGTTTTATGATCAGTGTCTAATACAAATTATCTATGCATCAAGTAATGACTCCATTTCCTCTAAGATTGAATGATTGAACATAGATCTTGATCATAGACATAATATTGCATCTTAGTTTCATTCAAATTTTCACTACAGAAATCTATAGGCTTACCTTCTTGACTCAAAATAGATCTAATTGGGTTCTTGCTAGTATCACAATCAACTTTAAAAACTTTAGTAATACCAGGTAAAGAATGTACAAGATGTTCTACTACATCTTGTTTCAACATGATTCAAAACTCTTATTTTCTCCATATGTCCATCTAAATTCCCTTTTATTAAATTTTTGGTTAACATTTTGTCTCCTTATATTTTTTGTTTGTACCTTGACTCTGAACTTGCCCAATGACTTCTAGAGGACAAAGAAGTTAACAACATAATGGGTCAATGTAATAATTTATCAAGGACCCCTAAATTAAAAGTTACAACTCCCTTATGAATTCAAGATATGCAATGAGTTTTGTTTTTTGGGTTTTGGGGATATCCTCTTAACCAAAGACTAGAAAAGGCAAAAACCAAGTTGCTCAACACCTTAAACAACTTACAATAATGAAAGGGGGATTAACTCACAATATGCAATCTATTTTGACCTAAAATTAAATGAATGGAAATATGCATAACTAACTAAGATAGTAGGAGGAAAGGAAGAGATGGAATAATAGGTAATTCCCAGATTACACAGTTAGCTAATATTTTGACAATACCTAGATTGTCTATCTCTCAACTACTCCACACACTAGTTTCTATCTTCTTCATGCAACTAACTATACTAAACACATAGACCACAATGTATAATAGAGAGAACAAATAAATTCTTATGCTACAGAAAATAAGACATTCAATCCATTGAACAAAGAAAAAAAAATTATGTTCATTTACATTCATTCAATTCTCAGCATTATCACATCCATTCCATACACTAAACTGAAAGTTAATGAACATCAAAACTTAACATGGACATAGAATCACACACAATAGTCCCATCTATAGGGGTTTTCCCAAAGTAAATTTTGTCAATCTTATTAACATCTTTAAAAGTTACATTTATAGGCCTTCTCAAAATGGTTGGGTACATTGGATGATTGCTCTACAAAGCATCTCTAAATAAAATCAACTAAAAATAGGACAAGCTTGAATCATTGTCCATTATAGAGACTTAAAAAATGCCATAAATGGCTACAAAAGGAAAGAGAAGGGGAAGAATGATAGATGTCTAGAAAAGCATTAGAACATCATGTCTTCTTAGAAGTAACTAATTTATCTCTACAAGCTTTCATTACTTTAGTTACTTTGTCTAGCTCTTCAACATCTGGAATGATGATATTATTGGCTCGAACCATCTAGTAATCATGTATTTCCTTTAGTTCATTAAATTGGCAACTCTGAATTGGAATTTCTATATTTCACTCATTATGATTGCATCTAGTGTTGAGAGTTCATGCATCTTGGACACTTGGAAGTTGAGTGGGTCAATGGCTTCATTGACAAATGCCAAGAACTTTGATTTCATTTTCTCATTATCCATGAGTTTTCCATTAGTGGACACAAAGGACTCTATGTGATCCATGTGGATCCAAAGATCTTGAAAAATTTGTAGTCTTAGAATCTCACTGAATCAACATCAGTGACTAGCACTTGTTGACGTAATCCTGATAGAATTTGAATCACATCAAAAGTAGATCATGGTGAAAAGCTATGCTTGGTCAAAGTTTAGGTCAAACTGGCCAACTAGAGGTTGACATAATAAAAAAGGTAAAATTTGATCATCTCAAAAGTGGTCAACAATGGGCTTCAAATTAAAGAGCTTGTCAAAAGCTTTCCAATGGCATTTGCTTTGTCAAAAATGGAGTTTGTATGCCAAAGTTATAGTGAAATGAAGTTCTCCAGTGAAATGAAGTTCTCCAATGTAAAGAATGAGCAAGTGGCTATTGATGGTGTCAAAATGACATAAATGGTGATGTGGCATACATTTGATCTCATTATGTGTTGACACGTGTGCCCTCATGGTCCAAAGGCTTGGTGACACGCATCACCTTAGAAGGAAAAGCATTCATTTGTTTGTTTAAAAAAAATCTAATTATGAGTTTTAACTCATAACCTCTCACCTCCTTTCTCCTTACCACTAAGCCACGCAAGATTCTTGGGATTATATTTGCAATGACATTAAAAAAGGTGGTGGGGAGGTTTGATCTCCCAACCACCCATATCCTAAATTCACTCCTTGCCAATGCACCATTTTCTAATTTAGAAATTTGTTGGCAGTATGTTAGCTTTAAATAATGTTTAGCTACTAGTTTTACTAAAAAGAAAGGTTATGGTTATAACTAACTCCAAATATGACACATAAAACAAGATTACTAAAAAAAAATATTATTTGTTATGCCCAAATTTAAATAAGGGAAAAGGGGTTATTTTGTTATGATGAAATGGGGAAAATTGTAATTTGGTTTTAGACCAAATAAAGAAAACATTTTGTATAAAAGGGGGTGTTATTGTCTTTGGAAAATAATTAGTCTTGGGAAAAAAATAGTCCTTGGGAAAAAAAAAAAACTTCAAACAAAGAGATATTGTGAGAGATTTTTTTTTAATTCTTAGGAGAGATTTTAAAAGGTGTTATTCTACACCAAAAATTGTAAAAGGAGAAAGAGATTGTGAATGCTCAAAGCTTGGATTCTGTAACAAAGTGTTTTTCTTGGAATAATTAATAGAGCAGTCCCCTGATTGAGAAGAGAACCTAAAGACGTAGTCCTACCTAGATGAAATCTGTATCAAATTATTTATCTCTTTATTCTCTTTCTTATTCTCTAAATTATTTAAGTTCTTATTGTTATTAAACACGTACTTGATTAATTGTGTTTAAAGCATAAATTTTATTGTAAATAAAATGGTTTAAAGTGCATACCTCACAATTACTACCTAGATCAAGGATTAAATCTACATTTTGGATTAAGATATAAAACTTGTAAATCCTAGTTTACAAATTAAGTTTGGTATCGGAGCCTATTTTGCAAAAAATTGTAGGTGGTGAATATTAACTAGGTTGAAGTTGAAACAAGGAGAAGGTGAACTTGTAGAGTTCAACCCATAGATTGGAAAAAGAAGATTTTTTTCATGAGTGATGGAATCTAAAAAAAAATATTTCCAAGTTTGATGCGGAAGCCTTCTAGAGAGCTTTTGTGGAGTTGAAAGCTTTGGTGGACATTCTTCTTGAAGAGAGGCATGGATGATAGTTGAGAAAGGTGGACAAGGCCACAAAGAAAGAAGAAGTTAAATAATAGTCAAAAAATGACAAAGGTAAAGGAGTAGGAGGTGGTAGTGACCCTCCTGAACTTCCATCCCTATCTTTTTCATCATCATCTTCTTCTCTATCTACTTCTTCTAAAAAGAAATGACATGTGAAAGTTAATGCACCTTGTTAAAGATTGATGTAAAGTTTGATTTTCCTATATATAATGTTGAATTAGATGCATAGAAGTTAGATAACTGGCTTAAGTAGATTGAGGTGTACTACAACATTAAATTTTTGTTGGATGATTCTTCCAAAATCTAGCTAGCTACTCTCAGAATGGGAGGCACTACATTAGTTTGGTGGGAGACAAAGATCTTGGATGATCTTGCTACGCATGGAAAAATCATTTCATCTTGGTATGAATTTGCTTTTTCTTTGAAGAAACACTTTTATCCTTTGGGTTATATGCAACATGCCATTATGGACTGACAAAGTCTGAAATAAGGTAAAGGATAGTCTATGCAAGAGTATACATAGGTGTTTAGGAAGAAGGATCTTACTCTTGGAATTTCTCTTTACACACAAGATACTTTATTAAAGTATATAGGTGGAATGCATTCTTATTTGAGACATACAATATTGCTATTTAGTCCTTCTAACTTTGATGAAGTGTGTGTTCAAGAAACCTATATTGAGACAGGTGGAGAAAACATAAGTTTTAGTTCAAAGAAGGAATTTATTCCTCTTGAAGGACACAAGAAAGGAAAGAAACAAGCCATAGTGAAGAAAGAGGAAGGTGAAAATCCTACTCATCCACATTGTTAGAAGAAAGGTATGCAGATGCGAAGTGTTGGAAATTATATCCAGAGTTGAAACCAAAGTGGTTTAAGAAGGATCAAAAAGGAGAGAAAAAGATTACAGGTGTTGTTCAAGATTTTGGATTGGATTCTGATGATGAAACCATGATATCATTTGTGGGATTGAAAGGTAAAGCTTTTGTTAATTCTACCACTATTGGTTCATGTTCTACTTGCAAAAGTCATGATGTTTTTGAAGATACTAAAAGGTGTGAACTTTTTCATATTATAAGAGTGATTTCTAAGAACACTAAAATTGACACATTGATAGAGGGTGGATCCCAAGTTAATTTTATTTCAGAGGAAGTTGTTAAACAATTGGCATTGGAAACTACACTGCATAAGAGACCTTATTCATTAGGTTGGGTGTTGATAACAGATTGTGGATTACTAAGAACTGTATGTTAAGATTTTTAATTACATCCAAGTACATAGATGAGGCTTATTTTTATGCGGTTCCACTTGACATCTATGGGATTGTGTTGGGTAGCCCATACTTATATGATAGGAAAGCTATCTTCTGTAGGGAGCATAATAGGTATCATTTGTTTAAAGATGGGATTGAATACATTGTAAAGGCTCATCATATGAAGAATGAAGGATCAATTGTAAATACATGGCATTTGAAAATGACTATAATTTTAAGAAGTAGATTGACTCTCATTTCTACCACAACAAGTGAGGATTAGGTGCAAGTAGAATCTAGTCTTCAACTAGTGATGGTGAAAGAGAGTTTGGATGATTCATTTTCTAATGGTGTTTCTATGCAAGGGATCCAGAGAGTTGATATTTTTCCTTTTTCATAAATTATTTCAATTTTGTTTCTTCTTTTTCTACTAGTTGATACTATGTGGGTGATGGATACAACAATGAATTTTGGTGGTTGCAAGGTTTAGTGTGTCAGCAATGCTATCTCATTTTTTATTGTGTTTATGATGAGTCAGATATTTAGGATTCCAATAGGTTTTACAAGTGATACTTGAAAAGTAAGGAAAAAATGCCCTCACTTAAATCATTCTATGTAAAAATAGACTTTTGGAGGTCTAAAAGCTTCTTAGTGAGGAGGAATGATCTAGGTGGATCCAAAGAACTTGAAAATTTTATAGTCTTAGAATCTCATAGAATCAACATTAGTGACTAGCCATTGCTAACACGATGCTAATGCAATTTGAATCGTGTCAAAAGTAGATCATGGTGAAAAGTTATGCTTGGTCAAAGTTTAGGTCAAATTGACAAACTCAAGGGTTGACATAATAAAAAAGGTGAAATTTAATCATCTCAAAATTGGTCAAAAATGGGTTTCGAATTAAAGAGCTTATCAAAATCTTTCCAACGACATTTGTTTCACCAAAAATAAAAAATGGAGTTCTCCAATGTAAAGAATGAGCAAGTGGCTACTAATGTCATTAGCATGACATAAATGGTGATGTAGCATACATTTGATCTCACTAGGTTTTGAAATGTGTACCCTCATGGTCCAAAAGCTTGATGACACACATCACCTTAGAAGGAAAAAGATTCATTTTTTTGTTTTTTTTAAAAAAAAAATCTAATTATGAGTTTTAACTCATAAATTCTCACCTCCTTTCTCTTTACCACTAAGCCATGTGAGATCCTTGGGATTATATTTCGGTAATATTTCATTTTTTCCCAAAAATTACATAGAAATGACATTAAAAATGATAGTGGGGAGGTTTTATCTCCCAACCACCCATATCCCAAATTCACTCCCTACTAATGCACCATTTTCTAATTTTGACATTAGTTGGCAGTATGTTAGTTTTAAACAATCTTTAGCTATCAGTTTTATTAAAAGGAAAGGTTATGGTTAAAACTAACTCCAAATATGACAAATAAAACAAGATTACTAAAAAAAATTTAATATTTTTTAATGCCCAAAGTTAAATAAGGGAAAAAGGGGTTATTTTGTTATAGTGAAATGGGGAAAATTGTTATTTGGTTTTAGACCAAATAAAGAAAACATTTTGTATAAAAGGGGTGTTATTGTCTTTGGAAAACAATTAGTCTTGGGCAAAAAAAAAGTCATTGGGAAAAGAAAAAAATCTTGGAAGAGAGAGCTATTATGAGAGATTTTTTTAAAAATTCTTAGGAGAGATTTTACAAGGTGTTATTCTACACAAAAAATTGTAAAAGGAGAAAGAGATTGCAAATGCTCGAAGCTTGGATTCTACAACAAAGTGTTTTTCTTGGCAAAATTAATAGAGTGGTCCCCCAATTCAAAAGTAGACCTAGAGACATAGTCCTACCCGGATGAACTCCATATCAAATTTTTTGTGTCTCTTTATTCTATTTCTCATACTCTCAATTCTTTAATTTTTTATTGTTATTAAACACATAGTTGATTAATTATGTTTAAAGCATAAGTTTTCTTGTAAATTCAATAGCTTAAAGTACATGCCATGCAATTACTTCCTAAGTTAGGGATTAAATCTATATTTTGGATTAAGTTATAAAACTTGTAAGTCCTAGTTTATAGATCACTATGTACAAGATCTTCAAATATTGAAATAATTTTTCAATGACCTTTTGCACTAGGTCGTGCACATCCTTGAGCTCATTTGTAGATCTCATGGAGCTTTCTATAACAAACTCCAAGGATTATTTCCTATCTTAAGGATCCCATGAGAAATGGCCACATTTTTCTTCATGTCTATTACTTCTTGTGGAAGGGCCAATTGCTTTGTCAACTAGTCTAGTGCCTTCTATATGGTTGTCTAATGATTTGAAGTTGCTTCTTTGAGCTTGTGAGAATTCAACACTAGGCTTCCTAGGTTTTCAACTAGTGGGGGACCTTGAGCCTTCATTTGATCTATCTACACTTGCCCAACCTACCTAAATTCTCTTTCTTGTTATAGCTTTAGAAGTAAGTTCTTTTTCTCCTTTTCATTTAGGTCAAATTGACTTGAAGAAGTGCTCTCGAGTGTAGACCTTATGTATTTCACTAATTCTCTATTCAAGGCATTCAATATTTCCTTGTCTTCTTTAAGCTCTTCTAGCTTATCCTTAATTTTCTCATTGGTAGACTTCCACATGTTCACCATGGAGTCATGTAATGGAATGCCAAGATCTATGGCTTTGATCTATAAATCATCCTTTGAGAGCTCATGAAATCTACCTTTGTTCTGTGGCTCAATAATTTCAACTAACATATGGCTAGTCTTTGAATCTATAGCCATTGAAACTATTTTCTTCTATTTCTTCATCTTCTTGGATTTATAAGAGGAGTTGATTTATGTGATCAAGTCCTTCATTGGGACTTCTTCCTCATATCTCCTCTTCTTCTTATCAATGGTCTCTTTGATCCATGACTCTATAGAGAGCACATTGATAGTGGACTACAATGCAGTAGGATCAAATAGCTTCCTTGACATCAATGGAGTTGGCTTTCTTTTAGAAGAAACAAAGAAGATTATGACCTTAGATACCAAAAGGGCTAAGGTATCCCCTTACTCAAATGCCTCCTATTCCTATCCATCCATGGGTTTGGTGTTTCCATCCAAATTGATGACTTGGATAGTGAAAGATGGCTTGCCCACTAATTTTTCATGTTATTTCCCCTTATCCTTGTCATGCTACTTCTCCCCAGCCTTCCTTATGTTTAGAAGAGAGCCAAGTCAAAAATTAGGAGTGAGTGACACATTCTTTTCAGGAGACTAGTCTCCATCTTGGCCAATGGACTGTAATAGCCATAAAAATATTTCTATAGTAGCTATTGTGGTTGTTATTGTAGTTGACTTGGTGGCTCTAGCTAATACTCCACTTGTAGAACTAGTACTCTTGGCCCTCTTCTTCCTCGCTCGAGTCTATTTCACCCATTTATTTATTCTCTTGATTATCCCTTGCATAAGAACCTCCATATTGTTAATGAATGGATCTACAGGTGGGGTAGACAAATTTGGGTTGCTTTTGGTCTTCACATAGGATGTGGATTGCATGTACACTCCATCATCTACAAGGTCAGACACATCAACATAATTGTTATACAATTTAATCTTGTTAATTATTAACTAGAACTTAAACCTCCCTTGAGTTTGGTACTCATTGAGACACTTAGACTAGAAGTCTTTAATATATGGACCATGTGTGTAGGAATATCCCAACTTCAAGTGATCCCTTACAAAGTTAACTAGATCATATTGAGCCCTGAGTACTTCATAGTCTAACAACTTAATCTTTCTCTCAAAGATCTTTACCAAATTCTAAGCATCTAATTTGGAGGCACATCAATATGAGCCAACCATTATAGGGAAGGGAATCTTGGGTATCTTCTTCACATTAGAACACAGGGTGTTCACTTCAAGGATCTATCAACACAATTCGACTAGAACCACCTTTTCTTCTATATATTTGGGCAACCTCTTAGGAAATCTATTGTAAGATCCTATTCGCAAATAGGAGAAACTCAGAAATGGGATGAATAAGCACCCAAATTGGCTTATGGCTAAAATTGCCTCTAGTGAGAATCTCCTTTTAGGGCATCCTTGCAATTCTCAACATAGCCTCATTGTGAAACAATCATTGATAGCTATGTACTCCTCATATCTTCTTTGCATCTATAGATACAAGTAGAATTCATGTACTTTGGTGCACTCATCATAGTTTAGGATGCTAGGGTGCCCAAGCCACATGTGGTGACTATCCAATGCATAGATCAACTATGAGGACATGTAAAACTACTTGAATCATTTGGCCAAATTTGACCATGAGGCAAGCTACATCACAAATGATCTATGCCTAGTCAATCTACATATCCTCAAGATATATTTCTTGTACTAGGAAGAAATGGTGCTTGATGAACTCAAAAATCTCCTCTTTTCCTTTGAGTCTAAGGAGAAGTGTGAGGATATCCATGAACTCTCTTTTCAGATTGGTGTCAAAAATAGTCTTCAACATTTTTCTCTTCTTTGAGCAAGTAGTCTGGAACTAGGTCCTCTACATGTCTTCTCATCCAAGGGTCTTCTTTTAGTTGAACATGGACATGAAAGAGCCAAAATCAACATCACAATATTGCTTCTTCGTGAGAATGCCAAATGCAGACTACATCAATGCCTTACTGATTGAGATGAGAATAGATTGATTGGAAAACATAATCTACTTTGTTTCTAGGTTGTATCTCTCTATGCATTCCTTCACTAACTTAGTTGCACCAACTGCCATAGGAAAACCAACTACTTCTACTAGTCCACTCTCTTTAAGTTTTTGAGTAATTGGATGAATGAGTTGAGAATTAAGTATTCTATGAAGATCACCCAAATTGTAGAATTTGAAAATATGTGTCTGTAAGTTCTTTTAACTCACTCTCCAAGCCAATTAACTTATCATAACTAGCAACTATGATTTCCATTCGCTATGATTGCACAAGATGTAGTTTTCGATAAATAGTCATTTACATATACTTGAAGAAACCAATTGCATGCAAGTGAGATGAATTAGCTTTAAGAATTATAACATTGGAGCCACACAAACAAAAATTAAGTTTAGCCAATGATTATAATAGTAGGATTTGCATTTAACTATATTAATAACAACTATTTAAACTTTTTGTTGATTTGCATGTAAAATACCAAATTCTTGAAAGCTTTATTATATTACTTAAAGTAAAGTAATATGACTAAGAATCACTTAACATCACAAATGCTTAACTTTACGAGAAGTACCTTACTTTGCTTCAAAATCTAGAATGTAGGTATACTTAATAATATTAACATATGCAAGACAGAGAGAAACCACACTTATCTTTTATGCAAACCCATTCTCCTTATATTTGGTATTGCAACATAGGAAGTAATCCTAATATGGCTTGTGTACCTAATCCTTTCACTTTCTTTCTAAAGCCTTTAACATTGTAGTTCCTTTATATTAGGGTTGCACTTCCATCACCATGTTCCTTCATAGTACTTGATCTTATCTCAAAAAATTTGAATGAGATTCATTCTAGCTTCAATCCATAGCTCATTGGGTCTTTCCAACATGGCATACTCATAGTCTCAATGTGTTAATCACTATCATGGCTTCATCCTTCAGATTCACACTCAATGTAGTTCGCTCAAGGGGAAAATTAGCTTGAAAGCTCAGAATCTGTGGGACATGGAATGTTAGGGAAAGATAGGAGATTATGAAATTTGAATAACTTAGTTCTCATTAGGAGGATGTCAGAACACATCCCAACTAGGCCTAGATCACTTAGGCCCTGTGCATTTTGAGAAAATAAGAAACCCACTTAGATTGTGGGTAAAGGTAATGCAAAGGGGAACCGACAAAAAAGAAAGTAAAGTACTTTAGGAAAGATGATAAGTAAGTGACCTAAATCACACTTAGACATCACACTTGGACACACACTCACTTTCATACCAATGACTTCAAGCTCTAGAGGGATAAGACTAAAACTTGGCAACACAAATCTCAAATTCTCTTTGTCATAGCATTACATATGGAACTAAAATTTCTTATAAGTTCCTATAGACACATGCCAAACCATGAAATGATCTAACTTGTCCAACATTCTCAGGTGTAGGCCAATCAAGTATATCATTTACCTTTTGAAGATCCATCAATAGATATCACAAAACTAAGGTATACAATCTCCTCTTTCATAAAATAACATTTCTTCAAGTTTAACAATAACTTTGCCACTTTTAGCCTCTACAATAATTTTCTAATATGCATTAGGTGTTCCTCTTTAGTATCACTATATATTAGTATGTCATCAAGATATACAATAAAAAATTTATGTAAGAATTTTTTCAGAACCTCATTCATCAATCTCATGAAAGAAATAGGTGTATTAGTTAAACCAAAATGCATTACCAATTACTCATACAAACCTTAATCAATCTTAAAAGAAGTCTTCTACTCATCCCCTTCTCTAATACTAATCTTATGATAGTCACCTTTCAAATCAATTTTGGTAAAATACTTTTCTCCAATCAAATAATACATAATGTCATTCATCTTAAGACAAGGAGATATATACTACATTGTTATTCTATCTATAGCCCTAGAATTAGTTCACATTCTCCATTCTTTTTTTGGTGCCAATACAATATTTTAGAGTAATAAAATATTTTATTATTAATTAAATAATTTTGATTTAATTATTAAGTCATGTAATGCCCCGCCAAGGGATCCAAAGAATTAATCTAAAATATCACTAAGTTTGCCAAACAATTTTTTTTTTTTTAACAAGAAATATAAACCATTCACAACACTTGTGGAAGCAATAGAAACAATTCAAAAGAAAGTAAACATAACATAACATAACAAGTTACATTCTTTAAAGATCCCTCAACGTTGTATCACATCTAAATTAACTATCCATCTAACATCACATCCTTAGCAATGTTACATCCAATGTTCTTAAACAATATTACAAGTGTCCTTTTTGTACTGAGATTTTAGTTTAGCTCAATCATCCACTATACAAGTTACAAGGTATGAAAAATCTTAAAAGAATATACATCCATGTAAATAAAGTACATCATCATACAATACTAAATCATGATGCAATATCATAGTGAAACCATAAACCATACATGATACATCATCGCACAAGATATAAACATCCATCACAAAATATAACCATATATCACAAACATAAATAACTAAGTGCATGGTTCCTCCCAACCGTAAATAGCATCATTAGACCATCGTGGATCCTAGCCATCCCTCCGTGCATAACATTCCAAAGCACTAAAGAGATCATCGGTATTAACATAGTAGGAATGTCACTCCTAAAACATCCTACTAATATGCAAAATAAAGCATAAGATATCATCATCTAACATATGCAAATCATCAATGTAAGAAACATACCAGTAAATACATCCATCTTAAGGCATATCATCAATCATGATGATCCAAGAACATAATGAAGATAAATACCAATCAAGAATACTCCAGCCACAGTGTCTCGGATAGATCTCAAATGATAAGAGTGATAAAACACTACCACCTGACCACGTGGAACCCAAGTGGTCCACTCCCACCATGCTAAGGAGATAATATCAAGTTCCAAACAGGATATCAATTCACAAAGCACAAATCTCTATAAGTCCAGGAATCCTAAAAGTATACTACTCAAAGGCTCCAACACACACAAAATTGACATCTAAATCCCAGAGGCACAACAATGACATGTAGGAAACCTACTATGCAAGCAGGAAAGTGTCATTGTAATTATCACGTACAAGTTACCTTGGCAATTACCTAAACTCCACGGGTCCATACTGATCTCATGCAACCACTAGTATCCTCTCATACTGACGAGGCATACTATGGAATGCACGGTCGCAACCATGCATTCTCACTACTCCCATCTTAGCCTATACAAGCACTCAAGACATGGGCGAGAACCAAAACAATTATCTTTTTAGGTTCATTTAATCCCCATTTAGTGTGTAAATGTTATCACTTATTAACCAAACTTACAATGAGTTACCCTGACAGCCACTTAGGGCCCCGACCCCCATTGCAAGCCACTTTCCGACACTACAACTAGATTACCTACCCTAAGCTCATGGAATCATAAATCACCACAGTCTTGTACAAGCAACTGGAAAGAAAATCCAAAAGATAATCCATAAAAAAGAATCATCAAATATCCATGATAAAAGCATCAAATATCCAACATAAGAATCATCAAATCTCCAACATAAGAATCATCAAATGTCCATGAGCATCTGAAAAACATCCATAGAAAATCATGACCACAACAGTTCTCTATTGGCAACTGAAGGCATCACTGATAATCATAATTATCCATTGGTTCTCAATAACCAAAATATGTCTCAAAATAAATCACCATATCCATTAGTTCTCAACAAGCAACCAAGAATATCTCAAAATCATACTGATCAAAGACTCCAAAAATGGTTGAGTCAAAACATGTCACAAAATGACATCATCAAGAAATAAATCCACATTTCAGTCCCATCATGGCGGCTACAAAGTAATCCAAGGATAACTGATTGATGACTCAAAAATGATTAGCTTAAGTATCTCATACACATACATCTCAGCTTCACACATGAAGACTGATGAACAAATACAAATAGTAAATACAAACATTTCATAGAGTATATGATCACATAACCATGGTTGGGCTTATAAAGATCGAGACCAAATAAGATCAACATGCCAACACATTTCATAACCCCCGAGCCTCTGGTAACAACCTAGGACTAGTCAACACTAGTCAACCCAAAACCCAAAATAAGAAGCATATAGAATACACGATGCAAACACATATTTTGGTTTACTAAATTCACATAGTTGAATAATGTGTGAAGTTTTAGTTTCCATTTTCAAGTGTAGGGGTTTCAGTTTCCTATTTTGCAAGTATATTTTCAAGTGTCTAAGTTTCATCATTTGACCTACAAGTCAACCCATTTGTTCCCCGATAGCATTATCCTTCCATTATTAAGAATTACATTCTAAGAATAACTTAAGGATAAATATTCACTAAAATGATCATCATTGACCTTTAATTAAATTGTCCTCTATATTTAACCATGATCCATATTCTAATTAATTAACTCTTCTTTAATGTTACTTCAACTTTTCAACATAATCAAAGATCACTATTCATTTATAAAAGAACCAATTATCAATCTTCAATTAAGAAGATTATAACTTAATTAAAATGATCAACTTGATCAATCAATTAACATAGGTACACCATCCATGACCTATTAACATTCTATTAGTCTTCAATTAGAAACATAATTAAGTATTACTAAAGCTTGAGTCTTTTAAATTAATCGTTATCATCATTGATAACCATATAATATCTAAAGTCATAATTCAAGTCATAAGACTTAACAAATTCAATATAGATAATCTTCAATCTCGTTAAAAGAATTATATCAAATAAATCTCTATTACATAACTTAATTAATAATTAAATCCAATTAACTCTAGTTAATTGATTTAGTTAATAACTTCACAACCAAACCATCAACCCAATGGATATTAGTTGACTAATAACTAAAAGTCAACCATACACAAATATTCATGTTCTTAGTTCAATAATAATAACTGGTTAATATTTAATAATAGATCACATTCATCATGATAATCATTTCAAGTTAAAACTCTATCGCATATAATCATATTGTCAACTCAATGAACATTAATTGATTAAAATCAATTATAATCCAAATCCAAAAACTAATATCTTTTACAAAACATTAATCATTAAATAATCTTCACTAGATTAACTCTAATCGGGTTAGTTGATAATTAATTAAACCATTTGTTCTATTATTTATTAATAGTTTGTTAGATCCAACCAACATTAATAAATAATAAACTCATCCAAACTATAGATAATCGATCTTAAAGAAACATTGCAAAACGTCATTAGTTAATATTTAACTAGCTCTTAACACCATTAAGGTATATCAATAATTTAATTAATAATGCATAACGTATGCAAATCGTAGTAATGTTATTATAATGTAACAATGACTCCTTGCCAATTAGATCTTAATCCCACATCATTAAATTCCCTTATTTTAAATAATCCTCATTAAAAAAATATATAATATAAATTTTCGTCTCTTAATTATTTAATATATATTAAATTATATTTAGTATACATTAAATAATTTTAAAGTCATCCATTAGACTTAATTTTCTAATCTCTCAATATTTGATATCTCTTTCCAATTAACCTATCATCAATAATCGTTACAATTAAAGTTAACTTAATTCTTTCATTTAAAAAAAATTCTTATTAACCTTAATTAGGGTAAATGCTAATTAAGTAATTTGGTTAATTTAAAACCATATTATTTATTCTAAAATTTATTTAGTTTGAATACATATATATAATATAATATAATACTTAACAATTATTACAAATATTATTATCATTCTAATACAATAACATATAATACTAAAAAATATAATTAACATACGAAATCAAATCCAATTCATATCATATTAAAAGAAACAAGTGTATGCGTCACTGTCATACGTACTGAGCCATGCAGTTGGCTGTGGCCACAGTCGGCCCTGCGATCGCAGTCGCAGGTACGACTGCGCCAAAGACCAGCACCAGCGTGAGTAATAAAAGGGTGGGGTGGGAAGTACCCTCGCCCTCCCATAAATTTTTATTAAAACATTTTGCTAATATGCGATTCGGTTCATACAATAACATTTTTCGACTGCGATTCGGATTTAACAAAGACGTTTTTAAATATATGACAATGTTATAACATTAAATAAATATATATATGTGTGTGTGTGTGTGTGTGTGTATATATACAGATTCATGTATTTACAAAGAGGACATCTAGTCCAACAAGGGCATCTCAATTCTATCAGTTAAGAATCTTCTTTATAAAATAACTGTTCTCTAAATATGTCCATTAATCCATCTAATAGATCTAACTCTAAATTTCAATCTAGAATTTCCATTTCAAGCGTCTTTCCATTTTCAAATTCAAAACCTTGTCAATCTAAATTTACAACTTTAATTTTGAACCCAAACCCGATTCAGATCTAATTTTTCTTTAATTTGGATCTAGGGTTTTTCTATTATTTTCTTCTCAACCAATAAAATATCTAAATTCCAATTTAATTGTAGATTCAATCACAAAGAGTATTCAGACACATATAACAGACATGATGAAGACAGGAAGAGAAATAGTGCAAAGAGAATATGCGAAATCACGAGTGCACCTGGACACTGATGCTAATCCGTCATGCCTCAGAAGTCCATAGAAAATCCCTTCCTTCTCCATCATTCGCAACTCCTCCAAGATCCAAGCCAACTGAATCCTCCAAGTGAGTAGAAGTGCTAGAAGAAGCATAGTAGCATGTAGAAAATATATGAGCATATGAGCTTCTCCAATGCATGTAAGCTTTGAAGCTTCCATTTTAGCTTTTAGCTTGTAGCTTCCATTAAGCTTTCATTTTAAGCTTGTACAAACACACTAGGAGAGCCTCTATTTAAAGGCCTCTAAGATGCATCTAGAGTGTCTCTAGAAACAACTAGAAGATAAGCATGACAACCAAGCATGAGTCTTCTCCAACCTTCTAGATGAGTCTTAAGGTTGTAGACACCATGTGCTCAAATAAAAATGCTAACTCCTAAGTGTAGACAACTAGTGCATTCTTAGAGTGCAAACTCATGTGTTGTCTACATGATAACTCCCAAGAATTTGCCAACTCCTATGTGAGAAAATATTAAAACAATGCACATTAATTAATATAATATTTAATTTACTCTTTCCAATTTAATTAATTTATTTATTTATTATTAAATCTCATGCACTAACTTTAATAATCCCACTTATTTAAAAGTAAATATATATTTATATTTTTAATCACACGAGGTTTAGAATCTCTTAATAATTTAAAATATTTTCCACTTTTAAATTTTATTTTCCAAAACTTAATTGCTAAAATATTTATTAGCATTAATAATAATATTATTTAGTCATTTATTTAAAAATGAGCTCCAAATATATTATTATTAAAATAAATATTGTCACATTCCAAATTTAAACTTTTAAATTTTTATTTTCAAATTTAATTATTTTATTTAATTAATTTCCCAATTAATTAAATAAAATAAATATTAAAATACCATATTAATTTTCCATTTAATTAAACCATTAATTAAATCTTTTAATTAGGCTTAATTAATAGAAAATACATCAAAGACTCACAAGAATAAAATATGAAAAACCATCATAGCCAAAATACATACAAAATCAAACCAAGGGTTAATATCACGAATTACGTCATCTGACGCATTTGGAGGGTACTCAACTCAGATACTTGTCCTAATTTTCCAATTAAGACAAATAGCTTAAAAGAGTTGGGATTTGGACTTGAGAATTTATCTCCCCTCTCTTATCATTGAGATAATGTGATAGGGTATGCTCATCCTGGCAATTCAGGGAAGTCGATACTTGGTACCTGCAACCTGCATAAAAACTATGCATGTACAAGCACAATATATACTAAACTAAATAGCCAATGGTAGGAAGTGGTGCATCGTGTAGATCCTGACTTGCAGGTGACTACGACTCCCTTTCTTAACCACATCAGACATGCCATACAAAAGCAAACACGCAAAGAAAACACGCACACCATACACATGCAAGTATGGGGTAAGTATCCATAAGAAAACACATATGATAATAAATCATCTTACTGATCATCATTAATAACTGCAAACACTGAAAATAATCATCATGCATACATGAAATGAAAAATCTAAGTATTCTCATAATAAACTGAATCCATAGCACAATATCTAATAGTCTCAAAACAATGCTGCTAACCAACAACATAAAACTAGCTCTAAAAGAGTTCAGCAATGATAACAAAATGTGAACTAGGGGCAGGCACTACAAGTCACTTATTATCTCTAGTTTAATTAAGGTAAACTTTAGGCATATAATAATTAATTATTTTATTAATTATTATAATGCAACCTAGGTTTTACCTTGTTAGGCTTTTGATCTTCTTTTATAAGGATTGATCTCTTTGTAATTTATTCATTCACTTTTGATAATAGCAATCTTTCTTTTTTTCTCATCAAGAATATTTCATCCATGGATTTGGGCATTCCAACCTCCATAGCATTTGCTTCTCTCTTTCTATGACAGGTGTTTGCATGTAGGTGATTCTTCGAAGTTGTGGGATTGATCTTTCATCAACTTCAACATGGTATTAGATCTCCAGATCCTCATGCCCTTTTTTTATTTATGATAAATTTGACTTGGCTTTCATATCTATGTTTTCTATTTTAGAGGGTTTCATTTTTCAAAGTTATTTTGTATTGAATATGGGTGGTCACCGATTTTCGAGTCACTTTGAGCACAAATGAACATGGTTAAAATTTAAGGCTAAAAAGTTTTACTCCTAGACTGGGCACATTTCTTGAGGCAATAATTTTTAGATTTTTTGCACATTTTTTGAGCCAATTATTTTCTAATTTTGGGCACGCAAATTGAGATTTTTTATGAAAATCAAGATTTTTTGGCATTTAAATCAAGATAGTTTTGGTATAGAATTGGCATGCTTCTTGAGGCAATTTTTGTTACTATTGAGCACACTTTTTGAAGCATTTTGGCATGGATCCCAAGGTGAAATTTCTTTTTCCCCACTTTTCCAATGCATTTTTGACATACATGTAGTTTTTTGGCCATAACTTGCTCATCTGAACTCTATTTTTTGATTTAAAAGAAGTGCTAGAAAGATGATTCTGAGCCCATCATGATGGTGCTATTTATTTGGATTTTTGATGTTGTTTGGTGGCTTGTTTTAGTTGTCAAATTTAGAAGTTCTATTTTTGCACTCTGGGAGACATATCTTGAGCATTTGATCTCCAATTTGGGAATTCTTTATATAGTTGGAGAGGTCTTTCCGGTCTATTTCCAATGATGCTAGTTGCTTTTCCAAATTCTTCTCCAAGAACATTTTATTCAATCTTTTGCATTTTTTGAATTTTGGTGGATATCTTGGTTGTTTTAGGTTTGAAGATTGATTCTATTGTTTTAGATAATTTTTTATGGGTTATACTATCTATTGTATCAGCCTTATGCCTCTTTTAATCTTTGTTGACATCCTTTTGTAACTTATTTTTGTAAATGCACTTAGATAAAGTGCCACTCTCTTGTATTTTCAATATCTTTTTCATCATTGTGCCTTGTTGTACATGCACTACATTATAAAGTGCCTTGGGGGTTTTATGTTGGCCATGTTCACCATCTTCCTTTGTCAAGTGAGTGTTCCTTCCATGACATTAGTCTCATGATGTGTCAATGACAAGTGCCATTATAGGTGTTTGTATTTCTTTTGCACTCTCGATGTTCGTAGTTCTTCTTTCTGTAGGAGATATTGCATTCAATTTTAGTGTTCATGTCTTACCTCTTAGCATTAGAGGGGGGTTATATTGGTTCTATTTATTTCTTGGTTTGATGGAGTGAGCTATGTATTTAGTATTTGATCCTATGTACTAGGAAATTGCAGTGGCTAGATACCTATGCATTTTAGTGAGATGGATCATTTACCATATAGACATTCTTTCATTCCTATTTTTGGAGGCCATAAAGATACCTTCAATCTTCAATTGATTATCTCTTCAGACTTAGTCTTCTCTACCTAGTCATGTTCTATAGAGTGGAGGTTCTTAAGATCAATAGTTTGGTAGTGTTTGCAACTTCATGCTTTGGTGGTGTTCTTCATGATCATCTATTGTTCCTATCTTTTGGAATATTCTTTCCAACTCTTTTTCAAGGATAGTTTTTCCCATGTGGTTTCCTCTATTTCTCTTCTTTACAAAGATTTGGTTGTTCTTAGGTACCTCATCAGGCCTTGTTGCCAGGACCCAAATTTTCATTTAGTATTATTTTTTAGGTTTTTAGCTACTCCCTAATTTTATCTTAAGGGGGGGTGTTAGAGTAATAAGATATTTCTTTATTAATTAAATCATTTTGATTTAATTATTAAGTCACTTATTATCTCTAGTTTACTTACACTAAACTTTAGGCATATAATAATTAATTATTTTATTAATTATTATCATGCAACCTAGGTTTTACCCTATTAGGGTTTTGATCTCCTTTTATAAAGATTGATCTCTTTGTAATTTATTCATTCACTTTTGATAATAGAAATCTCTCTTTTATCTCATCAAGAATGTCTCATCTATGGATCTAGGAATTCTAGTCTCTATAGTTTTTTTCTTCTATCTTTCTGTGACAAGTGTTTGCATGCAGGTGATTCTTTAGAGTTGCAGGGTTGATCTTTCATCAACTTCAACACAATAGGTACTATACAAGGACTTGATGCAAGAACATCTTGGGTTAACAAGCAATATTTCATACACCAAAGATTGAATTTTTTTTTTTTTTTTTTGTATCTATATGTTGATCACAAAGTAGGCATTGCTACTTTTGAATTCAAGTTGTGCGCAGTTGACATCAAATTGACAACTTACCACAGATCCTTTCCATATGTGCATGCATTATGATGTTCCATATTATTAGAATTCCATGTCATTCTTTGTCATCTTTGTTTTCTTCTATTTGCACAATTTTAAATGATGATATGCTACCTTGAGTAGTAGGGAGTTAACTCCTAAATCTTGTTTGGACCTATCTTTAAGTGTGTGATCTTATGTTGTCTTATGCTTTTGTTTCAAATGGTTAATTCTTCCAAGAATAGACCTATAATATAATTAAATGCTTGACCATCCAACTTGTGGCTTAGTTGGCTATATAAGAATCTTGATTAGTTATAGGAAAGTAGATTCATATAGACTATTTTAGATCCAAAGGATAGAAGATGTGAGATTGGACTCTAAATTGTAATTCTTATTTTGTAGAAGGTTGTAACCCACAAGGCCTCACAATCGATAATTTTATTGTTTTATATGTGAAGTTAAATAATTACATCTATTTAAGTGTTGCATACAACCACATGTTCCTTGTTGTGTATTTGATTAAGCTTACATGTGTAACTCTTAGCAAGGGAAACTTGGGGATTTCTCTTTGAGGTAACCCTTTCTTGCATTAGGTGGTATCTAGCAGATCTTGTTCTTAAGACTCGGGTCATGGAGAGACTTGTTGAAATTAGTTGTGGGGTGGCAAATCTAGAATTTCACCTATATCATGAAGTAGCCATTGCTACTTTTGAATTCAAGTTGTGCATAGTTGACATCATATTGACAACCTACTACAGATCCTTTCCATGTGTGCATGCATTATGATGTTTTATATTCTTATAATTCCATATCATTCTTTTTCATCCTTATTTTCTTCTATTTTCATCTAGAAAGGTATGCTATTTTTATTTGTACATCTTTTAATGATGATATGAGCATTGAGTAGTAGGGAGTTGACTCCTAAATCTTGTCTGGACCTATCTTTAAGTGTGTGTGATCTTATGTTGTCTTATGCTTTTGTTTCAAATGGTTAATTCTTCCAAGACTGGACCTGTAATGTAATTAAATTCTTGACCATCTAAATTGTGGCTTAGCTAGCTATATAAGAAGTTTGATTAGTTATAGGAAGGTAGATTCATATAGACTATTTTACATCCAAGCAATAGAAGATGTGAGATTGGACTCTAAATTGTAATTCTTATTCTACAAAAGGTCATAACACAAAAGGCCTCACAATTGAGCATGTTGTTGTTTTATATGTGAAGTTAAATAATTACACCTATTGAAGTGTTACATATAGCCACATGTTCCTTGTTGTGTATTTGATTAAGCTTACATGTGTAAATCTTAGCAAGGGAAACTTGGAGGTTTCTCTTTGAGGTAACCCTTCCTTGCATCAGGTGGTATCTAGTAGATTTCTTTCTTAAGACTTGGGTCATGGAGAGCCTTGTTGAAATTGGTAGTAGGGTAGTAGATCTAAAATTTCACCTATAACTTGTAGAAGATTATGATCTTGCAGGAACTATTTGTCAAGATGGTTTTTGGTAGAGGTGATGTTGATAATTCTATAATGGAAATGATGAGGTAGATAGTAGCAAGGCTTGAAGTTGTTGAGACATTAAAGAGAACAGGTGTATAACTTGAAGATGTTAGTGAAGATGAAGAGGAAGCATTGGATCCTAATCCTAAACCTAAGATTAAACAAGATGAAGAAAGGATTTTGAGAGTTTTTTCCATAGTGAATACTAGACCTATTGATGAAGTCACTTCCTATGATGGAAGACTTAAGACTAATGTTGTATTGTATTAGATCTTTGAGATGGATAAATAATTTGAGTATGGAGGTACTCATGATAATAAGAAGGTTAAGATAGAAGTCACAAAGTTGAATGGACATGATTCACTTTGGTGGGACCACTTACAAATTGAAAGACAGAAGAGAGGAAAAGAAAGATCAAGACATGGGCAAAAATGATTGGGAAAATGAAGAAGTTTCTCCCCATTGATTACTAAGTTAACTTGTTGAAAAAAATGCATTATTTAAGACAAAGAGAGATGAGTGTGAAGGAATATAATGATTAATTCTAAAATTTGGATATTAGATCTAGACATGTTGATGATTAAATTGAGAAAGTGGCTAGATATGTGAATGATTTTCAAACATCAATTCAAGATAAGATCAGTTATGTGAAGACAAACAATGCAGAAAAAGCATGGCAATATGCTTTGAAAGCTGAAGAAAGATTGGAGAAGAAACATGATCAAAGAAAGAGAGAAAGAGGTGGAAGATTTCAAATAAATAGATGTAGAACCTATGGAGAAAGTAGTAGATATTGAGTGTAAGAAGAAGGACAATCTAATTGGAAAGATGACAATGCTAGTAAAAGAGGTGACTTCACTAGAGGTAGTTATATTAGTTGTCTAATCAATATAACACCCTTTTAGTTGTAGGATTGGACATCCCTTACCACCAAAGTACTATGCTAATTTTCATTAAATGTCAATCCAAGAGCATCAACTTGAGATGATGTCTGCAAAGTATATGCTCTAGTTTTCACTAAAAGTCACTACTACTTTGAATGCAATAACCATTAAGAAAATCTATTTTATCCAAAGGAAAGACAACTATCAAATACTTGGAAGGAAATTCTAATTATTTAGCCATACATCTATGCACCTACTATTGCAGGAACAGTAACTGCTTTTGTTTCCAGTGGCTGCAGGAACAACAGTTTTAACTTTAACTTAGAAAACTAAGTTTAACTCCTACTTACTAAAGTAAAACTCCACCTTCTGCGTGGGCCCCCATGAAAGAATGAAGGAAATACAAACTCAGATAAAAGTGTAGAAACTCAGCAAAGGCATGTATTCATCAAATATGCAGTATTACAATAACTTAGGAAAAATAGTAAGATGTCTATCAACTCTGTCTGTCTATTCACTACTTAACATCATAGATATAGATGAGGTATTATTTATAAGGAAGAACAAAAAACTCCTAAAACTATGAATTCCTCATGAAGGAAAGTCAGTTACAACTTTTAAGACTACAAACATGCAATTGGAAAGACATTAATTCTCACTTAAATTCCCCACAAATATAGAGATCATAACAAATGCTAGATTTTCTCATTTATCTGTCTCCAAACAGCTTTCCAGGAATCTAGGTATCATGCTTTGCATGTTAAACTGATTTCTTTGATGCTTACTTCCTTGCTCAGTCGCTTTATCAGGCCTTGCTTGGTTATTCATTAAAACAGGTCCCTTTTGACTTTGCCGCCAAGTCTTCTAGCTGCAACAGTGTCATAACACTTCTCCTTAATGTCATCAATGCTTTAGTGTTATTCCTTTGTAGTTTGTTTAACTCCCGCTCAGCTTGTTTCTTGCGATCAACATGTAATACACACAAAACTTCTCGCAAACATTTATTTTCATTTATTAGTTTATAAAGAAAAGGCATTAATTATTCAACTAACAATTTTTGCAATCTCTTCAACTGCAGGAAGATCTACCCATATCAAACATTCATGAAGAAATATTTTTACCACAAAATGAACCCCTTTTTAAATATAATTTTGATTATAATTTTATGCCCTATGTCCATACTTTATACATCAAAAGTTCAAAACATTTATACTAAAGGATGATAAAGTTCAGTATGTTATAGAAAAATGTTCACAAAAAGGGCTAATTATACTTCTATTTTTTCATGTCATCATTTTTTCCCCCAACCGTCCTAAGGCTTGTCCCTTCAGCATCTATAGGTTTCTAATCCTCATCCACAGTCTGAGGTCATTAGCAATTTTCTCTCCTGATTCATGAGCTCTGTAATTGAAATATCCATGATTTTTTTTCAATCATTCCCATTTCTATTCTTTAGTAGTCATGTTATATTCAGCAAACAAATCATATTTTCCAAGCATAGGATGCAAAAGTATTGGCGGTTGGAAATGAAGAGGTACCCAATAATTTTTTTGATTTCTTCCCAATGTCAAATACCTAGGCATCTTGTTGATGGCTAATTCCAAATTTTGGGGAGAGTGCAACTCCCTGGTTTTTAGGTCTTCTGGCAATCGAATCCATCTTTGAAGAGAAGCTTGTATAGCATCAGGGGCATTTTCAGAACAATGCTACTCCCAATCCAAAAATGCTTGTTCACAAATGGGGTGGATTTTGGCAGCAACACTTCAATTATTGCTAACGGAAAGCCAATCGAAGAATACTCTGTAAGTGTTCTATATTTCTGGCTAAATGTACAATGGTTCAAACATTTCCTTTTCCCTATAAGGAGCAACTTGGTTCTCTCTGTAGACACCTAAATTTGATTACACCGCTTTTGTAATGCTATTTAGCTATCTCTAAAGGCATCATTAATTAAATTCCTATTTAATTAATCCTTTGCCATCTTCTGGCTAATTAATTTAATTAATCATCTATAGTCCTAATTGATAAATCAAATAACCTATTATTTATCAATTAAATCCTATTCTTTTATCTAATTCCAAAATCCCCATTTATTAAATAAATCTATTTGATAAATAAAACCCTCAAATCTAATAACCCCTAACCTATTCCTAAACCCTTCATTTAGCCTAATCCACCCCATTCACCCATACTAACCAAGCTTAGCCACTAACTCACCCACCCTCATGAATGCCATCCACTTGCAAATCTCTAACAAGCCTAATATAATCCTAAACCATCTCTAATCCACCCCCTAAACTTGTCACATTCCCTAGGCAAGCTTAAGACTTTCCTAAGCTAAGCAAAGTCAACAATCTCAACTCCCTCCAAAATATCCCAACCACTTGGCCATGAATGCTCTCACAAAGGCCATAAAGACTTTACAAGCCCATTCATTTCTCTTACAAGCCATAATGAAGGGTCTTTATGAGGATATTATCCCTTGAGCCTCCTTTGTTGACTCATCCTTCCCTTTTACTCCATCCACTCACCTTGTGACATGTGTCACTCCCTGGTTGGTGCTAAACAAGCACAATCCATGTGCTCCCCTTTGAGTGCATCCTAGCCCTCCTTAAGATTTCATCTCTCCTTGCATCTTAACCCTCCATCCCTCAAGCCCTAAGCCTATAAATTGAATCCCCTCCCAAGCCATATCATCACAATCTTTGAGCTAAAGTTATAATGCCATTTTGAAGCTAGTTTGAGAAGCCTTGAGAATACATACCAAATCTAAGAAAATAGGCTCATCCCTAAATCAAGTGACCATCCTCATTGGGAGAGCCATTCTATGGCTCATATTCTCATTTGATGGTTTCACTTTGTCTCTCATATATGTTATGATTTTTATGCTAGTTAATGCTCTTTTTTTTTAATAGATTAGTATTTCTTGCTAACATATTTCTCATATACACTCTCGACTGATCTCATTCTACATCCATGACATAACAACCCTAAACTATACATCTTCGACATATAACAATGAATTCCAATCTTTATCATCTGGTAAAACAAGATTATGAACATATAATTCATAGAGGAGATTCTTTAGAGTCATTGGAACTAAATTGAATGTTGCATAAAATTCTTGAGAGTATGTAAGGAAGGGTTCAATCCCCGAGTAATTCGAGATAACTAAAAATTAATCATTTTCTCTTTTAGGAATAGTATATAAATTGGAGATTGGGACCTGCAATTTATAAGCTCTGGAATGAGCTTTGTGATCTTTGTGACACATTACTGTAGGATCTTAATTTCATTATCCTTTTCTTCAATTTGTTGTGCTTGTTCCCTGATAGTTCTGAGCATTTGTTTCGTCTCTAATCCCAATTTTCTTTTTCCCATTGAAATTGTTGGTACAAACTAAAGCTAGCTTTTAATGAAGTGGAAATGTTCGATGGTGTATGATGATGAACAATAGGTCTATAATCTTCAAGGTAGTACTCAGGATGATGGTGGTTAGCAGTGTTGTCATCCTGAGAATGTTGTTGTTCAACAAAATTATTATGTTGATAAGCAACAATGTTATCAACTTTTTCTAAAGGGGCAAAGGCTGCAGGATGGGGTGCAATAATCATTTGATCTTGAAATGTTTCAAAAATTTCTTGAACCATTTCTTGTGCAACAGATGGATACTCCTCTGGTGGTAGAGTATCAGTTTCCTCTGCTAGGTGTTCAACCTCGGGCACTATTTCTTCTAAGGACTTTGTGTCACTATCAACATTAATAGGACTATTTAGTATTGCAAGAATTTCCTTAGGATTATTTTTATGTTCAGGAGTAGGTGCTATGTGCTCTGGTGACTGTGCAGGTGTGGGTACTATAGTTTCAATATCAATAGGTGGTATAGGAGGCTCAGTAGGTGGCACAGGAGGTTCAGTTCTTATATTCACCCCAGACATTTTGGTGACTCGCCATGGGGTAGAAATTGGTTTCTTGCCCTTATTAACAGATTTCCCTTTATTCGGGTTAAGTATAGGTTCTTGTGATACTGGAGGTACTTCTTCTGAACCTTCCTCAGCGGCAACTACATGTGTGATTTTCTCTTCCTAGGAGTTGAGGCTTTTATGGTCAAAATTTTCCTCTTTGTATTTCTAGGCATAGAAGCAAAAGCTGAAGCTTCTTGAGCCGTTTTATATACTACTTTTTTGACTCGTACAATAGTTTTCTCTCTTCTCCCTACTCCTTGCCTATTAGGTCCACCCCTTCTAGGTCCCTCTGACCTTAGCTTTAAAAAATCATCCCATGTTCCCAAGTGTTTCCTAGTAAACTCCTTTTCAATTATAGCCCTAATCAAGCAATGGTGAGATACCGACTGGGTTTTGCCTTGCTGTACATAGGTAGCTTACCTTTTGATGATATTATAAAGGAAACTTGGAAGATTTACAGGAAAAGCCCCATGCCGCAAACCACTCAAAATTTTGAAATGAACAACATGCAAATACGAATATCTTCCTTCACAAGTAAAATATCTTATGATAAATTCAGCAGGGTGGATGAATTACAGAGGGAGAGATAACTATAATGTACCTTGCTTTTTGTTTTCCTCTAGCCGAGGATCTCCTGGTACTGAGAATTTCTCTTTTGCTTGTCGTGCATCCATGTCCTCTTTCCAATGTTAACTGATTGTGGGTAACCAAAAAATGTCTGCCACCACTTCTTCGGTGAATTCTACCCGAATGCCCTTAAAAGTTGCATATCCATCCCTCAATGTATTATGAAATTGGAGCACAATTTCTTGATCAAACTACTTCAAAATAAGACAATAAGCCAACCAACCTCATTGTTGAAACAAACTACATGTTGTTGGGTCTGCCAATAAGACTTTGTGATCTGCTGGTTCATGCCACTGAGGTTCTCCACCCATATATTTGAAAAAAAATGCTAGTATAGGTGATTTCATTGCAAGTGATTTTGAAAGTGTGGGTGGTGATAGCTACAGGGATTTCAACAAAGGGAAATTTCAATACTTCAATACTTTCCAAACATCATACCCTTTCGTACTTCATGACGACATTTTAATCATCAAACTATAATGGGAATAAAGATTATGCTCAAAAACATATGCCATATTAATGAGGAGTTATGTGAAACCATAATTTAATATTATTTCACACATTTCAAAAGTACAAAGGGTTGCCAGCTCATTACTAAAATGAGCCTTCCCCATACATCCTATATACTAACTTAAGATTTCTTTGATTTTGCATTCATGATTTCAATTTCCCCTCCCCCCAACCTAGCAAAGACTGGGTCCCACCAGACCGTAAAGATCGCAAATTCTAAAAATTGAAATATCATGCTTTCCTAAATAAATAATAAATTAAATAAATACAAAGGGGGTCGAGTGTGACTAACCTGAGGTGCGATAGGAAGGATGAACTGAGAAGTGCCTTTTTAGAGAAAGAAAGTAAGATGGAATGATGATGGAAAGACAAGAAGATGGGATGGAATGAGGTGGAAAATGAATGAATTTGCGCATGAGCACAAAATTTTTATTATGAAGGCCTTGAAAATAAATTCACGGGGCTGTAGGCATCTGAGTGGAAGCCTTAGATGAAGTGGCTATAGGAAGACATGTTTCTATTGTTGTGAACTAATGAAGAAATTCTTCCTTGGTTATTGCTTTATGATATAACTTTAGGTGATGCCCATTAACTAGGAACTTGAATTTAACCAGACCAATTGTTGATAGTTGAACTGATCCATTGTCAAAAATTGTAATGATTTCATAAGGACCAAGCCATCAAGTTTGAAATTTTCCTTGGTGATGCTGATATCATGAATCATATAGGAGTGCCTAATTACCAACAGAGAATTCTCTATCTTTAATGAATTTGTCATGCCATTGCTTCCTTTGACTTTGAATTATTTCTGTGTTATGAAGAGCTGATTTTTGCCATTCATCCAACTCATTAAGATGTAGAATACAATCCTGTTGTGCTATAGGAAGGGTAATATTAAGTTCTAAAGTTGTCCACAGAGTTTTATGTTCAAATTCAATAGGCATAACAGTTGTCTTTCCATATAAGAGTTGGAAAGGCATAAACCTAGCAATGGATTTCCATGTTGTTTTGTATGCCCATAAGGCTTCAGGAAGTTTAGTTGCCCAATCTCTATGATGCAAAGATATTGTTTTAGTAAGAATATGTTCCAGCTCTCTATTTGTTACTTCTACCTGTCCGTTTGCTTGTGGATGATATGGAGATGATTTGCCATGCTGAATTTTATATTCCTCCATGAGTGCTGCTGTCAAGTTAGATGTGAATTGAGGCCCTTGATCTGATTCTAATTCTCTTGGAACACTAAATCTGGTAAAGATACATTTGTACAGAAACTTTGCAACATTATTGTCATGGGGATGATTTATGAGTTTTGCTTCAGCCCACTTAGTAACATAATTAGTACAAACCAATATGTAACTTTTCCCTTCTAATAGTGGTTCAATAGGGCCAACAAAATCAATTCCCCATTTATCAAATGGTTCTACTACTATCTATGGTTGCAGTGGCATTTCACCTATTTTTGTTGGTCTACCCATTCTTTGACATTTATCACATTTTTTTGTATACTAAGCCACATCTTTGTGAAGTGTAGGCCAATAATAACCTATATTCAGAATCTTTAATGCAGTCTATTTGTTAGCAAAGTGTCCACCATAAGGCTCATCATGAAAAGCACAAAGAACATCATATGTTTCATCTTCTCTGAGACATCATCATGTTACCTAATATGGTCCAATATAAAACATGAATCCTGAGATCCATGAGAAATTAAAACTCTTTTTTGCCAACAATCATTTTTCTTTCGCAGAAAAATGTGAAGGAGTTTTGCCAGTAGTTAGATAGTTGGCAATGTCAGCATACCAAGGGTTTTGTGTTGACAAAAGGAAGAGATGTTCATCAGGAAAGCTATCTTCTATGGCTGCAAGATCATCAGGTGTTTGAAGACAAGATAAGAAATCAGCCACAACATTTTCTTTACTTGGCTTGTCAATAATGGTGATCTCAAATTCTTGTATTAGTAACAACCATCGAGCCAATCATCCAAAGATTGCTGGCCTGTTCATCAGATATTTGATAGCAGAGTGATCTATATGTACAAATATTTGGTATCATGTAATGTGACATCTGAATTTGTTTAGAGCATAAATTATAGCAAGCAGTTCTTTCTTTGTCACCATGTAGTTATACTTGGCTCCTTGAAGATTTTTGCTAATATAGTAAATTGCATGTTCTACTAAATTTGTCTTTTGGCCAAGTACCGCTCCAATGGCATGATATGAAACATCCATGTGTATATGAAAGGGTAACTCCCAATTTGGTCCTTGAAGCACTGGTGCTATTGAGAGGACTTCCTTAAGCTATAGGAAAGCTTTTATACACTTTGAATCCCATACAAACTCTGCATCTTTTCGAAGCAATTTGTATAAGGGTGTTGCATTTTGACTGAAATCTTTGATAAAACGTCGATAATATCCCACATGTCCTAAAAAACTCCTAACTTCTTTCAATTTGACTAGTACAACTAATGTATGTATGACTTCTATTTTTGTTGGATCTACTTCAATTCCCTTAGGAGAAATAAAGTGTCCCAAAATCACTTCTTCTTGCATCATAATAAAGCACTTTTCACTGTTTAAAGACAAATTGTAGTCTTTGCATCTTTGTAAAACCTTGTCCAAGTTTTTCTTGGCTTCTTCAAATGTTTTCCCGTATGTGGTGAAGTCATCCATATACACTTCCAAACAATCTGCAGATATGTTAGAAAAATGCTAATAACAACTCTTTGGAAGGTTGCGGGTGCATTGCACAGACCAAATGGTAGGACAAAATAAGAAAATGTTCCCCATGGACATGTGAATGTTGTCTTGTCTTGATCTTCTAGTGCTATCTAGATTTGATTGTAACCACTGAACCTGTCTAAGAATGAAAATTATTTCTTTCCTGCAAGATTGTCAAGCACTTGATCGACAAAAGGTAATGGAAAATGATCCTTCTTGGTGGCCAAAATAAGTTCTCTATAATCTATGCAAACTTTCCATTTTCCCACCTTTTTGGGAACAATAACTAATGGTGATACCCATTGGCTATCGGAAATAGGATATATGAAGCCAACATTGAGTAACTTTTGCAATTCATTTTTGACAATATCCCTTAATGTTGGGTTTATCCTATGCTGAGGTTGTCTCACAGGTTTATAATCTGGAATGGTATAAATTCTATGGGTACAGAGTGCAGGATCCAAACCTTTCATATCTGTATACTCCCAAGAAAAAGCATCTTGATGCTTTTGTAATAGCTACACGGTATCATGATGTTGTGCCTAAGATAAGGACTTGCTTATATTTAATTCTCTTCCTGGAATGATTGCTGTTTTGACTGCTTTTTCAGCCATTGAAATTTTCATAGTTGGTTGTGAATCTATCTCATGTGGCAAGAGTAAATGCAGTTCATCAGATAAAGGTAGAATGCTTTCTAAGACATACTCTTGTGTAGAAGATGTTTCAAGTTATGTTCCATACTCATTCAATATAATAGAAGAAATGACATTATCTTCTTCTTTAATGTTTACAAATGAGTCCCGTGAAATCATCATCAATTGTTGAATAGAATCTATGTCCATATTAGAGTCATCCATATTTGGCCAGACAACTTGATCATCCTACAACAAAGGCTGAGCAGGAGAATACAAGGTCAAATTTTTAGTGTTTGTTCCATCTGAAATAGTCATTTTCCCTGATCGGCATGCAATATAAGCATCTGTTGTTGCTAACCATGGTCACCTTAAAATGATAGGGTAGCCTCCAGTACTTGTTTTTGGAGAGAGTACAACAAAATCAACTAGATACTCCCATGAATGTAATATGACAGTGACATCTTCTAGCATACCATTAGGAATGATGGTAGAACTATATGCTAATTTCAACATTGTTGGCATCTACCTGAGACCAATGATACTTAATTTGGAAACTACTTCCTTGGTCATTACATTGATGGATGCTCCTAGGTCTATTAAGACATTTTGTACTTGTACTCCTTGAATGGTGAGGGTTACTATTGGGCTACTAGAGTCTGCATACTTAGGTATTTTGCAGTTATCAAGCATAAGATTAGAAAGCTATCCAAGGACATGGATAGTCTTTGGGTCTTCCTTTTTCCTTCCTATCTTTTTAACACAGGCTTCTTTGATGGCTTTTGAATATATAGATACTTCCTTGATTGCATCAAGTAAGGGCATTTTCACCGTCATTTTCTTGAGTTGATCAAGCAAATCTAGTGCAGCTTGATTTTCACTTGGTAGTGTTTGCTCTATTAATCTACTAGGAAATGGTGGTGCTTTGGCTACAGGAGAAATAGTGGTTGCAGGTTCTTGAACTAACTCAGCACTTATATCATCTATTTCTATTATTATGGGTTGTTGAGGTGAGGTAAGCATTGTTCCAGATCTTAGATGAATTCATTTAGGGTGATGGAATAACTTTTTTGCTAGGATGAAGGTTTTATACTATTACGGTTCGGTGTAGGTTGTGCAGGTAACTGTGGCTATTTTGGAGGAGCTATATTGGCTGCAAGAGGCATTAAGGCTTGTTGTTGAAGAGGTTGAGCCAAAGCCAGCTACTGCTGATGTTGCTACCAATTTTGGGTTTGCTGCCAACCCTGCCGAGGTTGGTGCCAACCTTGGTTAGGCTGCTACCACCCTTGGTTAGTCTATGGCCAACCTTGGTTAGGCTGCTGCCACACTTGGTTAGTCTGCGGCCAACCTTGGTTAGGCTACTGCCAACCTTGGCTACTCTATGGCCAACCTTGGTTAGGCTGCTACCAACCTTGGTAAGGCTATTGCCAGCCTTGGTAAGGTTGTTGCCAATGCTTATAATTACCATGCTGTTGTTGCCATTGACTATTACTACCGTAATTATGGAGTGGGTCTTGAGGAATACCTGATCTTAGAGCCCATGGCCTTCATTGAGCAACATAAAAGACTTCCTCGTCTTCATAAATTTCCTTGAACTCAGTAGGCACATACTGTAATTCCATGCTAGCAATAGGCTTACATCGGCAGTTGCATTTCTTTTCTCTGCAATCGGGGCAATATTCTGCCAACATACTATCAACATCTTCCTTCTTCCTACGTGCTTGCATGGTATCCAATTATGTAGCAACATCATTAATGATGTCTTGCTTGAAATTCAACAAGAGGTTTGACAATTCTATCTTAGATACTCCTGTCCCATGAGTCTTTTGGAGTAAATCCCTCACACCTCATCCTTTTTTTGTTTTTGCTCTAGAATAGTTTAAATAAATATTCCAAATTTCAGCCCACATCTTCTGTGTAATGTCACCTCGAGCCATTAAGTCTAAAGCTTCCATACTCCTGTCATGTACTCCTTTCAGAAAGAGATGCTTTTGAGACTCCTCGTTTAGCTGATGTTGTGTGTTGCACTGTAGGTTAAACATGAATAGGGCAACATAGTCCTCTAAAGTCTCATCCTCCTTTTGTGACATTTTAAAAATGTCATCTCCTTTCAAATCATGGCCTCTACAATATTCCTTATATTTATTAAGGAATAGGTTACTCATAGTTGGCCAATATATCACAACATTGGCACCTAAACTCATGAACCATCTCAAAGTGGCTTCTTTGAGAGTTGATGGAAATAATTTGAGCTTATGGGCATCAGTTGTGTAGTCATAACTTCAACAAAGGATGTCAAACTCAAAGAGAAAAGTTTTTGGGTCTTTAGTAATAAGGCCATAGAATTTAGGTAAGGTAGCTGAGGGTATATTTTTCAAATTTGATTACCCTACTAAGGAGGAATTGGAAAGGGAAAGGTAGGTTGAGCTACTACCATTTGTAGATGTCCTAGTGGTGGCTAATAAATGACTAGAGCTAATGGATTATCTTGATATTCTGGCTCAGCAAAAAGATTATTCAAATGAAAAGATTCTTTAGATGTGGTCAGTGATTGTACTTGTTCTGATACTTCTGCAAATATGTTCTCAAATAGTTCTTCTTCTCTCTCTTCTCTTTATTCAAAGTCAAGATAAAAAGATTCTTCCTTATTTAAGTTGGGAATAAATCTTCCAAGGTGATCTCTTCTTCTATGCATGCAAGAATGCTGAAAATGAAACTAGATGACTCAATAGTAAATACTAGACTGACACCATCCCTGACAATGGTGCCAAAAATATGTCTAATCAATATAACACCCTTTTAGTTGCAAGATTGGACATCCCTTACCACCAAAGTACTATGCTGATTTTCATTAAATGTCAATATGGGAGCGTGAACTTGAGATGATGTTTGCAAAGTATATGCTCTAGTTTTCACTAAAAGTCACTACTACTTTGAAGGCAATAACCATTAAGGAAATCTAGTTTATCCAAAGGAAAGATGACTATCAAATACTTGGAAGGAAATTCTAATTATTTAGCCATACATCTATGCACCTACTGCTGTAAGAATAGTGACTGGTTCTATTTCCAGTGGTTGCAGGAACATCAGTTTTAACTTTAACTTAGAAAACTGAGTTTAACTCCTACTTACTAAAGTAAAACTCCACCTTTCGCGTGGGCCCCCACAGAAGAATGAAGGAAAGAAAAACTCAGATAAAAGTGTAGAAACTCAACAAAGGCATGTATTCATCAAATATGCAGTATTACAATAACTTAGGAAAAATAGTAAGATGTCTATCAACTCTATCTATCTATTCACTACTTAACCTCGTAGATATAGATGAGGTCTTCTTTATAGGGAAGAACAACAAACTCCTAAAACTATGACTTCCTCATGAAGGAAAGTCAGTTACAACTTTTAAGACTACAAACATGCAATTGGAAAGACATTAATTCTCCCTTAAATTCCCTACAAATATAGAGATCATAACAAATGCTAGATTTGCTCATTTATCTATCTTCAAATTGCTTTCCAGGAATCTAGGTATCGTGCTTTGCATGTTTAACTGATTGCTTTGATGCTTACTTCCTTTCTTGGCTACTTTATTAGGTCCCACTTGTTTATTCATTAAAATAGGTCCCTTCTGACTTTGCTGCCAAGTCTTCTAGCTGCAACGGTGTCATAACACTTCTTAATGTCATCAATGCTTTAGCGCTATTCCTTCATAGTTTGTTTAACTCCTACTTAGCTTGTATCTTGCGATCAACATTTAATACACACAAAACTTCCTACAAACATTTATTTTCATTTATTAGTTTATAAAGAAAAGGCATTAATTATTCAACTAATAGTTTTTGTAATCTCTTCAGCTATAGGAAGATCTACCCATATCAAACATTCATGAAGAAAGATTTTTACCACAAAATGAACCCCTTTTTAAATATAATTCTGATTATTATTTTATGCCCTATGTCCATACTTTATACATCAGAAGTTCAAAACATTTATACTAAAGGATGATAAAGTTCAGTATGTTGTAGAAAAATGTTCACAAAAAGGACTAATAAAACTTCTATTTCTTCATGTCATCATTAGTTACTCTAGAAATAGTAATATTGGTAAGAGGAATGAAACATCTTGGTTTAAAAGAACTTGTTTTAAATGTGGTGAAGAAGGAAATAGAGCTTTTGAACATACTAGTTTTGGTAAAAGGTTTTGGAGAAGTGGAAGAAATGTATTGTCTTGTCAAAAAGCTTTTGAAACACCTAATGAATATGGGAATGGTGAGAATATTATGATAGATCTATTTTGAGGAAGTGAAAAAAAAAAAATTATGTAGTGAACAATGAGAAATAAAATAAAGGACCTATTTTGAGGAAAATTTTGTACAATACTAGATGTAAAATTGATGGAAAAATGTTGTAAAGTGATCATTGACAATGATAGTTCAAACGATCTAGCTTCTCAAGAATTGGTGAAAAAGGATAATGTTGCAGAGGTTAATACATATAAACCCTTATCATCTTTCTTGGATTCAACATGAACATAAATTGTTGGTAAGTTGACAATGCCTTGCAAAAATTCAAAATTAGGAATTACTATGATGAAGTCTTGTGTGATATTATGCCTATTGATTGTTGTCATATTTTGTTGGGTAGACCTTTGCAATATGATAGAAAAGAATCACATGATGGTATATTGAATCAATATACTATTTGGGAAAATTGGAAGAAGAAAATTTTATTTCCTTTGATTGAGAAACTTGGCGAGAAAAATTGTACTACACTAAGAGTTTGTTTGGTGGATGGAAATTAGTTTGTTAAAGATGTGAACGAACATAACATATGCCTTACCTTGATTCCTAGGAAGATTGAAAAAATAAAGATGAAATTGACCATGCACCTAAGGTAAAATCATTGTTAGATTAATTTCAAGATGTTATTTCTAAGGGTGTTCTTGGTGGATTACCTCCTATGAGAAGTATTAGTCATTGTATGGTTTCAGTACCTAGAGCTAGCTTGCCAAATAAAGAACCAGATATACTAAACCCTATATAGAATGTTAAATTGAATAGACAAATGTGGGAATTGCTTCAAAGAGATTTGATAAGACAAAATTTTTGTCCTTGTGCACTATGTAGCATTTTGGCACCTAAGAAGAATGGAGAATGGAAATTGTGCATTGATTCAAGAGCTATAAATAAAATCATGGTAGGTATAGGTTTCCTTTGCCTACAATTGATGACATAATGGATTGTTTGAGTGATACTAGATACTTTACCAAAATTGATTTAAAAATTGGATATCATCATATTAGAAGTGTAGAAAGAGATGAATGTAAAACAACTTTTAAGACTAATGAAGGATTGTATCAATGGTTGGTTTGACCAATGCACCTATTACTTTCATGAGACTAATGAATGAATTATTTAAGATATTTTTGGATAAATTTGTGATTGCATATTTTGATGATGTACTCATTTTCAATAAGACTAAATAGGAACATCTTGACAATATTAGTGTTAGTGTAAATTATTATTATTTACACTTTACTTAAGTTTACTTAGGTTAAATGCATTATTATATTAGTTTTCATGTAGACACCTAGGAGTATGCATACTCATATGAGTTTTCATGTAGGCAACACAAGAGTTTGCAACTCTAATTTAGCACATGGTGTCTAAAACATTATTTTATGTGACACACCTATGTAAGCTTATCCTCTCATCATCGCACAAACTTATGTGCTTGATGGAGGATAATCCACTCTTAGTGGACATGTGTTTAGTTGTGAGGCTTATCATATTGCTAACTCCTAATCATTGTAGAGGCCTTTATATACAGGCACTTCTAGTGTACTTGAACATCAATTATTAATTATTGAATAATCTAATATCCAAAAGGTATTTTGTTATTCATTCTCATATTGTTATGATCATACATCATTTGGTCAATATTGTGCTTGTTCTTGAGCTTCTTGATCTTGGTGTCATTTTTCTCTAAGGAAAATTCTTACATGGTATTAGAGCTATACCAAATTATTACATGATATCAGAGCCATAGAAGCATCATTTTATAGCCATTGGAGACCATTCTTGCTTCACCTCTTAGAGGGCCACTAATTCAGATCTAGAAAATTTGCAGTCATTGGGAGCATTACAATTGCATTTGGAGCATCAATTCAGTAAATTTTAACTATAAATTTGCCTACCCTAGGCCATAGTCAAAATTGAAACAATTTTTTTTGCAAACTAGCACTCGGAGGCCTAATTTTCAAAGTTGGTATGATCATATAAGATTTCTAAATTTATTTTTTGGATCTGTATTTATTTTATTTCTGTCTTTGTTTCTCTTTAATTTTTGGATTATTTTTTTCAATTTTTTTTGGCCTATTAGGCCTGTAAAAAAATTGTAGGAAGCGGGTGGTCAAATCCTAGCTCCCATAGTGGCAAAATATTCCATTTATAGTCTGGCGACATATTATTTCCACATATTTTGACATATACTCCATGGATAGCATCATCTAAACCATAGTGACATCATAACATGGTATCATAACCTGACAACCTTAAGTTCTTTTACACTTGGCAGCTCCCACTTTTATGCATCCCTAGCACCAAAGACTTGGTGAATGTATAATTAATCCCACTTCACTGCCAGTGGATCTCCATCCCATTGGCAATAAAAGTAGACCATCATGTCTACAACCACTAGACCCTTCTTCATCGACACTAGCTACAATAAACTCTAGCATAGTCTTTTAGCCACCCACCTCTATCACCATGTGGCATGATAGCATATGCTAACTCAATTGCCTATGCGACAACACATCACTTGACATGTTTGTACCCACCTCAGCCATAGTGACATCATCAAAATAGCCAACATACTATACAAAAGTCCACATCAACAATGACTATATGATCTATATGCCCAATCAACATCTATACATGCCACACCACCATGAGGGCACTTTTTTGCTGACATCATCCAACCACGAGCATAAATTTAATGGTCATCTGACTGTCACTAGTAGGCAAGATTGTATAATGATGATCATTTTGATGTCAAATTTAAAATAGAATTTTACTAATAAGACTCCTCACCATATTCAGTTTTGATTTTACAGTCCAACTTTGGGATGCCATATCTCAGTCATCCATACTACAAATCAGGTGCAATTTTTTTTAGTTTGGTTAGAATTTTCTGAATGTTTTAGTAGTGCTATTATTTTCTTGTTTTTGTGCACAAATTTGTTAGAATTTTTATTTTTAGTGACTGTACCTATCCAATCCTACATATTGTAACTCCAAATGATTTGTATGGGGTCATCTAGACACATTTTTAGGTTTCAATTTTTTTAAAGTGAATAACTTTTTCTCTACTTTCTAGATCTGGAATCAAATTATAGGCTTGTGTGGAAAAAAATACCACTTTCAGAAATAGGTCCTTTCTTTGTGTTGTATTGCTTCAAAATTGTTGTATTTCCAAGCTACATTACTTAGTTCCAAATTCGAACTCCAAAAAGAGGTTATAAAATAGTAAAATCAAAAGTCCACCTAGACTAATATTGGCAAGTGGCCATTGTAATTGTAATAAATATAAAGTACAAAATTATACATTACAGGGGGTTGATTGATTTTTTTTTCCATTTTGGGGGGTGCATACATTTATTATTGTCATGGAGTTTTGTTTCACATGCCAGTTTGGTATAAGACTGAGGTTGACAAAGAGGAACTATCAGAAATGGAGTGCCTTGATAATTGATCATCACTAGTAGAAATTTGGTAAATAAATGACTATGTGACAAAAAGTCCTAGTCACATGACTAATTTTTTTAGTCACATAATTAAAGTTGATAAAATTCTACAATTATTCTACAATTCACTAATATAAATTATGAAACAAATGACTAATTTGGTCATTAGATACAATCACAACTAAATAATTGATCAAAGAAATGAACACATCTAAATAAATGACCAAAGAAATGACTATTACTCCTCTAATATTTTTTCTTCCAAATTAGGTCTTATATTCCAATATTTATTAATGTTAATGTTATATTATTTTTTCAAAATTTAAGTAACTTGTCTCTTATGAATATGATTTGAAGTAAACACATGGAAATAATAACCATAAACTTTTCTTGCTACTTTAATTTCTTGTTGTTTGTACATGGACAACCAATATATTTAAAATTGTCCATTATTTTGTCAGAAATAAATATTTACATCTTCTAAAATTCTTAATACATTTTAATATTTATAAAAAAAAGTTTGAGTATGACAAATATTGCATATAATAAAACATTACTAGTAGAAATTTGGAAAATAAATGACTATGTGACTAAAAGTCCTAGTCATGTGACTAATTTTTTTAGTCACATGACTATAGCTAATAAAATTATACAATTCACTACTATAAATTACTAAACAAATGACTAATTTGGTCATCAGATACAATCACAACTAAATAATTGATCAAAGAAATGAGCACATCTAAATATATGACCAAAGAAATTACTATTACTCCCCTAATATTTTTTCCTTCCAAATTAGGTCTTATATTCCAATATTTATTAATGTTAATGTTATATTTTTTTTTCAAAATTTAAGGAACTTGTCTTTTATGAATATCATTTGAAGTAAACACATGGAAATAATAACCATAAACTTTTCTTGGCACTTTAATTCCTTGTTGTTTGTACATGGACAATCAATATATTTAGAATTGTCCATTATTTTGTTGTTAGAATTGTAGAAAGAGATGAATGTAAAACTACTTTTAAGACTAATGAAGGACTGTATCAATGGTTGGTTATGCCTTTTGTTTTGACCAATGCACATATTACTTTCATGAGACTAATGAATGAATTATTGAAGAGATTTTTGGATAAATTTGTGATTGTATACTTTGATGACATTCTAATTTTCAATAAGACTAAATAGGAATAGCTTGACAATATTAGTGTTATTGTAAATAATTATTATTTACACTTTACTTAAGTTTACCTAGGTTAAATGCATTATTATATTAGTTGTCATGTAGACACCTAGGAGTATGCATACTCATATGAGTTGTCATGTGCTCGATGAAGGATAATCCACTCTTAGTGGACATGTGCTTAGTTGTGAGGCTTATCATATTGCTAACTCCTAGTCATTCTAGAGGCCTTTATATACAAGCACTTCTAGTGTACTTGAACATCAATTATCAATTATTGAATAATCTGATATCCAAAGGTATTTTGTTGTACATTCTAATATTGTTATGATCATACATCATTTGGTCAATATTGTGCTTGTTCTTGAGCATCTTGATCTTGGCGTCATTTTTCCCTAAGGAAAATTCTTACATGGTATCAAAGCTATACCAAATTATTACATGATATCAGAGCCATAGGAGCATCATTTCATAGCCATTGGAGACCATTCTTGCTTTACCTCTCAGAGGGCCACCGATTCAAATCTTGAAAATTTGTAGTCACTTAGAGCATCACCATTGCATCTAGAGCATCAATTCAATGAATTTTGACTATAAATTTGCCTACCCCATAGCATAGTCAAAATCGAGGGATTTTTTTTTTGCAAACTAGCACCCTAAGGCCCAATTTGTGAAGTTGGCATTACCATATCAGATTTTTGAATTTATTTTTTGGATCTATATTTATTTTATTTCTATCTTTGTTTCTCTATAATTTTTGGATTATTTTTTTTGAATTTTTTTGGCCTATTAGTCCTATAAAAAAATAAACACATGAATGGGGTGGTCAAATCCCAGCTCCCGCAGTGGACAAATATTCTATTTATAGTCTCACCACATATTATTTCCACATATTCTAACATATACTCCACATCTGGCATCATCTAAACCATACTAGCATCTTAACATGGTATCATAATCTGACAACCTTAAGTTGCTTTACACTTGCTAGCTCCCACTTTTACGCATCCCTAGCACCAAAGAATTGGTGAATGTAGCATTAATCCCACTTCACTACTAGTGGATTTCCCTCCCATTGGCAATAAAAATTGACTACCATCTCTTCAAAAACCTACTTGTTCTTCACTGACACTGGCTACAATAAATGTATGCGTGAATTGTGGCCTATACTAACACACACACTTCAACATGGTCATTATGTGCAGATTCATCCTGGAATGAACATGAGATTGTTCATCCAAGAGAAATCTTGCAAGATGACCTATTGCCTTCTATCTAGAAGGATTTTTCCTATTAATATCCTCAGAATTGAGGTGCAGGCAACTAGATCCTCTATGAATGAAGGATTTGATGAATGCAACTAGTCTAGATAAATGTGCAAATTATTTTAAATGAGATATAAAATGTAATCTAAGAACAAAATAAAGAAAACTAGATTGACATATACATAATTAAGCTAAATGAAATTAAACTAAGGATGCAAGTTTATGAAAAATGTGAGTATGAATTTCAACAGCACTTTGATAACAATTCAATTCATCTTCCAAAATGAAGAAATCAGGGTCTCTTAAATAGATTTTCCTAAAATACTCCAACGATTGAGATCGATTTCAATCAATGACCAGGATTGAAGATGAGGTTTAGTTAAGGTGGAAGATTCCCAAATTAGAGGGAGTTAATTGTCTTAGATCTGAGTGTAAGAGTCAGTCAGCTCAGATAAACTTTAGTGTGAGAGTAAGTGATCTGGGTCACTTCTAATTTGATTAGCAGTGAACTAGGAATTTCCATTTTTGAACTGAAGAGAAAATTAGGAGAGATATTTAATTTAATAAAATGAGATATACTCTCATAAATATATTTTCTATTTAATTAAATAATTTTATTTAATTAATTAGAGACACTTTTCTATTTAATCAAATAACTAAATATTTAATTAATTAGGAATAACTTCCTATTTAATTAAATAACTTTGCTTAATTAATTAGAAGTAGCTTCTCCATTTAATTAAATAATTTTGTTTAATTAGTTAGAAATACCTTCCCCATTTAATTAAATAATTCATTTTAATTAATTGAGATAGACGTATTTATTAAATTAAATAAATTTAATCCTATAGTACATTAGCCTTAGGAGATAATTTAATTTAATAAAGTATGAATACTTTAGATTAAATTAAATTGAAATAAAATAGGTTTAATGTGGCTAATATGAGTGCGTACTATAGGAATTAAATAATGAGTATGATGAATGCAAATTAGGGTTTTTTGCATCTGACAAGTAAGTCAAGTAGCGAGTAGCAAAATGAGAATTGCCTATTAGAATAGGTCTTAGAATTGGTCAAAATATACCAGAATTGGTGATCATGGCAATGAGCCAATTTTGGGGTATTACATTTTTCCCCTCTTTGAATGAATGTGTGAGCAACATGTTCAATTCAAAGAAAATTAGAAAGCATGATGTGAGGATCAAGAAATGAGATTGGTTCCAAAATTGATGATACAAAGACCAATTGATAAGCTTTTAAGGACTATCTCTAAAAAAAAGCTTAATCCCAAGGAATCTAAGTAGAATACCTAGATACCTAAAATTGATAAGTATTTAAAAGGTTTCTTTAGAATGAAGTTTGACCTTTAAGGATCCAGATAGAACACCTAGATACCCGAGATTGAAAGCATTTAAAAGATTATCTCCAGAATGGAGCTTAACCTTTAAAGATCTAGATAGAACACCTAGATACCTAAGATTGAAAGAATTTAAAAGATTATCTCCAGAACAGAGCTTAACCTTTAAGGATCTAGATATAACACCTAGATACCTAAGATTGAAAACATTTAAAAGATCATCTCTAGAATGAAGCTTAACCTTTAAGGATCCAGATAGAACACCTAGATACCTGAGATTGAAAGCATTTAAAAGATTATCTCTAGAATGGAGCTTTACCTTTAAGGATCTAGATAGAACACCTAGATACCTAAGATTGAAGGCATTTAAAAGATCATCTCCAGAATGGAGCTTAACCTTTAAGGATTTAGATAGAACACCTAGATACTTGAGATTGATAAAGGATGGGTTATAAAATCATCACCAGAATGAGGCTTGATCCTTAGGAGTCGAGGTTCAGATTGTCTCAATACCTATAATTGATTGATGACCAAATGAAATAGATGACAAAGATTGCAAAAAGAAGGAAACAAGATGCCCCAAGTGACAAGGACATAAGATAGGAACAAGATGCCCCAAGCAAAGAAGATTCAAATTGATTTGAAATTCAAGTTCAATGATGTAATCATCCTACCCCCTCAGGAGCAAAATCAAAAGATGACACACCAGAAATATGATGTAAAGCAGTAGAAGAAATTTGAGATTCAACAGAATGTACTGGAAATCAAAAGAAGATTCAAAGTTAATTTGACATGGTTTTGAGGTCTAGAAGACCAAATTTGACCAAAGTTGGCCAAATTTGACCATAGTTGACTTGAGTTGACTTTTTCAAACATAAATTTTGAAAACATGAAGAATGTTGAGTTGAAAAGATTCCAAGAATCTCAAAGTATCAGAAAAATTAGGACTACACAAGTGTTTGATCGTGTCGATCCCCAAATTTTAAAACACATTTTTGAGTGACTTAAGTGTGTCATATTTTGAATTCAATCCCAAAAATGGGTTCAGAGCAGCCAAAATAGCCAAGAGAGTGATTAATCAATCATTTGTGTAGTCATGAAGAACATGATGCTTTGAAGAGATCTGTAGTCCTCCATCACAAAGGATGAAACAGAGTTGCAAGAATAGCGTGCTTATGCAAGTGAATTATATAATGCAAGACTATATTAAATGCAACACTAGGTCTAGTTATTGAGCCTTGACAATTTATCATCACTGGACTTAAAGAAAGCTTATATGTCATACAATTATCACTGACTTTGCAATCATGGAAATATTAATAGGACATATGTCATAGGTTTGTCAGAGTTAAATGTAAGCATTTGAGGCATAAGCAACTAGAATGACCAGAACATTTGTCCCTTTTAATATAACAAGTTAACATAAGCATCAGAGCATAAATGCTAGGATGACCAAAATGTTGCTTGCATGGAAAACACACTAGACACATGGGAGATCCCTCTTATGCTAAGTAATCAGTATTTATTCTATCTGCAACAACCCTTGCATTTGTAACCTAAGAAAAAAGTGTGTTAGGTACACTCATAGTGACTTGTATGTTCACTTAATAGGACAAGTATTAGTATGTACTATAGCATGAGGAGTTCGCTCTAACAGGTAAGGAGAAGTACCAACATTATTGATATACTCATATAAAAGGAGTTGAGGTACACCCAGCCATCCAATGCAAGATAGAAGCTCTTATAATGGACACCCCTCTCATAGGAATATGTCAACTAATTGAAACTAAACCACTAAAAAAAAAATATCATGCCCCCAGTCATCACTTCCCTAGTTAGAAATGACATCATTGAGTTGCTTGAGGAGACATGATGAAAGAAAAAAAAAAGCAATCAATGAAAATGCTCAGCATATCCAAACAAATATGTCATTTTAAGTTCATTATTTGTCATGGGATTGATGTCAAGTGTCAGTGTCCAAAACATGTTTGAAAGAAATATCTTCAGTAGGGTGACAATAGTAGGCAGACGCAATCAGAATGACTAGTGACTGAGGTCAAAGAGGAAACTTCAACATGAAGAACCTAGGAGGACTGAGCGATAGTAGACATACATAGCCAGGGTGACTAGTGATTGATGCAAGGGAGATCTTCCATAAAGGAATCTAGAGACATGACCCAAGCAACAGTAGGAAGGCATAACTGAAACAACTGGTGACTGTTGCAAAAGAGATTATATGAGGAGAATCTTGAAAATGAGGTATAGTGACGACAGTAGGCAGATGTAGTGAGGACCACTGGTGACTATCGTGAAGGAGATTCTATGAGGAGAATCTCAAAAATAGTGATACTAGCGACAGTATGCAGACACAATGAGGACCACTAGTGACTATTGTGAATGAAATTCTATGAGGAGAATCTCAAAATAGTGACACTGAAGGGGAATGCCCTCGAGCTATGACAAGACTCAATCCATGGATACATGAGCAAAAAGTAGAAAAAAGCAAAGAGGAAGCATGAAAGTGACTGGACAGAATAGCCAGAAGATGCACTGTAAGATGGAGCATTGGGGAACAAGAGGTGCTTGTTTACCAAGTTTTCACCTTCTTGGTTGGACTTTAATTTTTTTGCTACCATGATGCCTATTTCCAAGTTTTCACCAATGGCACTTTTTTTTGTTTTTCAATTTTTTTGTATTTTTTTGTATTTTTTTTTTATTTTTTTTTTGAGATTTTTCACTTTTTTTTGGTGTTACCAAGGCACCTATTGCTAGGTTTTCACCAGGTAACAATTTTTTTCAGGACTTTTATCAATTTTTATGATTTTTTCAAGACATATAGATATGTACAAAGAGCTTACACTACTACATCTGAGGTCATTTTTTGACCATTATTGGTTGAAATTTTGACCCATTTTTTGACCAAACTTCGACCAACTTCGACCAACTCATTGGTCAAAATTTTTCCGGTCAAAATTTTGACCAACCTGCTAGTTGGTCAAAATTTTGACCAATAATTTGGTTGAAAAACTCTCATAGCCATAGTGCAAGTTTGTCTTGGAATTGGTCAAAATTTCGACCAATGAAGGTAGAAATTTCAACCAATAAAGGTCAAAAATTTTGACCAATGATGGTAGAAGTTTCGACCAATAAAGGTCAAAAATTTTGACCAATGAAGGTAGAAATTTTGACCAATAAAGGTCAAAAATTTTGACCAATGAAGATAGAAATTTTGACCAATAAAGGTCAAAAATTTTGACCAATGAAGGTAGAAATTTCAACCAATAAAGGTCAAAAAAAATTTTTCCAGGCATTCTATAAAACAATTCACATGCTTTGCATATGATATGACATTTTGCATGCATCCTGCACTCTCTCATCCAACTGATGATGAATTATGGAGAGTGATATGAAACGATGACGCTAAAAAATACAATCAAATCCAAAATGAACTTGCATTACAAATGGATTGTGGAAATCTGATATTGTTGATTTTGCATGCATGTCTACCAGGACAATGCCAACTTAAACATATAAATATATGTTTAAGTTGGCTTGTCCTGGTAGACATGCATGCAAAATCAACAATATCAGATTTCCACAATCCATTTGTAATGCAAGTTCATTTTGGATTTGATTGTGTGTTTTTTAGCATCATCATTTCATATCACTCTCTGTAATCCATCATCAGTCGGATGAGAGAGTGCAAGATGCATGCAAAATGTCATATCATACGGAAGGCATGTGAACTATTTTATAGAATGCCTGAAAAATATTGACAATAACTAATAAAACTATCGTAAACACCGACAGTAACTAATATGTTTCTTCATTAATATGCCTGATACAATAAGAAAACTTGGAAACTATGCACAATAAGTTATACGCTAAAAGGAAATCATTTAGGAGAATCCACCTTAATGAAGGCTACACCCAAGATTTTCAAAGTAGATTCAGGTGCTAAGAATGAAAAATCACTAAAACATAGCTATTTAGGAGCTTGGAAAACCTTAGGAACAATCCATTACAACTTGCAAGACCAGACATGACCATCTTCATCCTCACATCTAAGGTTTATCAAGTCAGAAAAAGTGTGTAACTGTTGAAAAAAATCTGAAAATGTTTTTCTTAAATAGTATACTCTCAATTAAGCATCTAGTTGTTATATGTTGTTAGTTTTGCCTTGGACTAAAAGCTTCAATGGAAAGATAAAACTGAAGCTAACTACAGTATAAATTATTATTACTTTCTTGCATGAACAAGTCTCGAAACATTCTCTTCAAGTACACCTGACTCCCTCTTATATATCTATAATAGCAGCTCCCTCTTACATATATAAGGCTTCACAATATAACCAATTCAACCAACTGTTGTTGGGTTGAAAGGTTCCTTGTTAGATGAATTTGAACCAATGGTATCATCTAAGGAACATCCACAAAACTTCTAACAAACAAAAACCTTGATGATGGATTTAGTATCTGCCACCAATTTAGAAAGATTCATACCTGTCTAAGCCACTTGTTGGTTTATCTAGAAACAACAACCTTGGCCTCATTAGAATTTTTAAGGAAATTCTCACTCTTCTCTTTTCTCCACCACTGATTCCCCTCAAGTGCCAGATTCCTATGGGAGTGTTGGCACATTCCTAAAGACCCATTTCCACAGACCAGATTCACCAAGTCATCTGTTCAAGTTTGCTCATCAAGTTAACTCTTTAAATTTTCTCATCAAGTCACCCAACCAAAGTGCCTCATCAAGGTCAATCTTTAAGTACACTCAGTAGGTCGGCTCACCAAGTCACCTCACCAAGTGGCCTCAATAAGTCAGCTCGCCAACTTGCACCACCAAGTTGCCACTTTAAGTTGACTCACCATATCAGCTCGCCAGGCCGACTCCCATAGTTAGGTTGCCAAGCCAACAATTCAAGTACACTCACCAAGTCTACTCTTTAAGTTCACTAACCAAGTCCACCCCCTAGGTCAACTCTCTAGGTCAGCCCACCAAGTCACCCCCACCGAGTCACCTCAACGAGTTGACTCTTTAAGTCAACTCACCATGTCGACTCACCCAGTGGTTTTACCACCTTGCCTCAGCAAGTTGGCTTACTATGTGTGCTTGCCAAGTTACTCCACTAAGTTGCTTCTCTAAGCCCACTCACCATGTTAGCTCACTTCGTTGGCTCACCAAGTTGACTATTCAAGTATGCTCACCAAGTGGGTTGGCCAAGTCACCCCACCAAGTCAACTGTTCAAGTGCGCTCGCCAAGTTGACTCTGAGTTCATTCATCAAGTCACCCCACCAAAGTGCCTCATCAAGGTCAGTCCTTAAATTTGCTCACCAAGTCAGCTCGCCAAGACACCTCACTAAGTCAGCTCACCCACATGTTCCACCAAGTCCCCAAGTCTACTCACCAAGCCGACAATTCAAGTGCACTCACCAAGTTGACTCTTTAAGTTTTCTCACCAAGCCCATCCCCTAGGTCAACTCTCTAGGTCAGCTCGCCAAGTCACCCCACCAAAGTGCCTCATCAAGGTCAATCTTTAGGTCTGCTCATCGAGCTTTCTCACCAAGTCAGCTCACCATGTCACGTCTCGAAGTGGCCTCACTAAGTCGGCTCGCCAAATTGCCCCACCAAGTTGCCACTTTAAGCCCACTCGCGATGTTAGATCGCCAAGCCAGCTCCCCAAGTGAACTCGTCAAGCAATCTCACCTGCAATTCAACAACCTGCCCACAAAGAAAAATCAAACAAATATCAGTGGGGACTCTATGTCCACCTACCACTTCTGTACACAAATCTAGGCCCTTCATCCCCTCATCCCAGTATTTAGTGGGAAATAGAAGTCTCATTGTCTTTATAATAATAATAATAAGTTATAACCAATACAAAGACACTATATAATTAAAATAACTAAAGAACACAGCAAACATGAGGAGAAGAATTCAAAACTTTGGAAAAGCAGTTGAGTTTTCCATAGCTTATGTAATAGAGGTTTCCATATTTAAATAAGCTTCCTTCCAATATGTTTTTTATGATTTTACATTGTTAATCTGTTTCTCCATTTCCACAACTTATCTCAATTTTGTGTTTGACTTTGCAAAGATAGAAGTTTTATGTTTTCAATTTAAATAAATTGATTAGTTTTTATCCTTGTAACCATCTGCAACCATGATTCAATATAGACTGTGTTTTCTTGTAATTTCTGGAATATTATTTCTATCAAAGCTGTGATCTAGCTACCTCTTTGGCAGGACATGACACTTTGACATCGAAGTGACCTATTGGAAACTCATCTTTGAGATGTGATTTATCAAATTTGGTTCCCTTTTGTCCCATGTCTCCTCTGCTAATTTCTTTGCTTAATGTTGAGCTGGTGCAACATTATTTTTCAAATTTAATGAGAAGAAAGTTAATGGTTTGAGAGTGGAATACTAGGTATTTTCTATTTGCTTTTCAAGGAGATGTACTTTTAGATTCTTGTATTCAGAATCAGAATTTTTCATTTTTTAGGAGTTATCATGTTCAACATTCTTGGTGTTCTAAGTTTTAACATTTTTAGTGTACAATCTGCTTACCATGGTCGAGAAATGTAAAATGGTATCAGAGTATGTAAAGGGATGTTGTTTGTGAGGCAAAGTTTTTAGTGGTTTTAGCGGTTGTGATGCCCAAGATTTAGTTATTGAAGCCAATATGTGCATGTAAGAGGCATTAGGTCACATGATATATTATTGAGCATGATGCTTAAGAACTAGTTATCAGAGGATTGATTTTTACCTATCAGGGTATGTTATGCTCAAGATTCTTCAGTATTTGAAGGGTTCCATACGAGTGAGAAGTTATAGGGCAGGATGCCCAAAGTACTTTAGTATTGAAGTGTTTCTGCACTTGTGATAGGTTGCTAATCTGTGTTATAGCTAACCAATCTATTTGGTTCTAGCATATTCTAAGAATTGCAGGTGTGATTAAAGAGGGCTGTTGAACAAAAGATGAATGGACAGCCGTTGATTATTTTCAAATTCCAACAATTAGCAGTTGAAGAGTCCCATGGTCATGTATGGTTTCAACAGAAGCTCTATTAATTTTTATTGATAGAATTTGAATGGATATTTGTTCATTCTTTTTAGATTCCAATGGTCAACTATTGTTAGCAGAATTTGAAAACTTAGTTGTTGGTTAAATTTATTGCTATAACAGTTTATTCCTACTATTTTTTGAAATGCATGGAAAATGATGAAGGTCTGAGTGTGTCTATGAGAGAGAATGCATCAAATAAAAAAATAATAATTTATGGATAGAATAAAAAGGTATATGCATTTGTTAAAATGTTTATCTCTGCAGATATGATGCAATGAGTTTGATGTTAGAGGAAAAAGAAGTTTGTGAAGGTTACAGTAAATTTTGCATCGAGAGACTTTGTTGGCTTTTGTGTAAGATTGGTGAATTACAGAGCTTTCATTCTTTGCAATCTTTGAATACATATAAGAAGATTATGCAGACTGTTACAAATATGAGACAGTAAATTTATTGTTTTGAAATGAAATAGAGTATCCCTCTATGTTTTAGTCATTTTTCTTTGAGTAGTGGGCAGGGGTTGGTGGCCTGATTGTAGTTAGTAAGACTCTTGTATTGCCAGTGAGGTTTGTTGTCAGTGAAACTTATATTATATAACAATTTATTGTTTATTTTTTTGGTTTTTTAGCTTTATATGTATTTTGTTTGCAACAAAGTTGCTTTCTTTTAATTTTTTATTTGTTTGACACATGGATAGCTTATTCCTGTATCAGGATATTGTGATATGGCCCAGATGAGAGCTCATTTTCAGGAAAGTAGATAGCTGTGCTAATTCATATACAAATCCATATCTGATATGCTTGTGTGTGTATTTGGTGTGTTGGGGGGTGGGGAGGAAGTGGTTATATTTGAATTAATCAAATTGTCTACACTCGTCTGCTTTTTGGGATATGTTGTATGTCAACTGTATTGTATCGGGGGTTTTATAAAAGATTGTTCTATCTATGTTCAATGCCCTTCTTATATCTATGCCCATGTGACATAGATAGTAGGCCATTGAATAAAATGGCCATATAGTATAAATATTCATTTTTAGCCTGGTGCTCAACAATTGCAAAATTATTTGATTATGTTAAGGCCCTTAATGTAAAGGAGGATGTCAATCTCATGAAGACCAATATATTTAAACTTTGAAGACAATGCCATCTAGGCTTGCCAATGCCAAGTCACCAAGCATAATGTGATGGTCTCCTGTTGCATGATTTTCTAATGTGTTTCTAAGAATATATCTACTTATATTGCATTTAAATTCATTTCTATTTTATCTTGTCATCTTTGCAGTTCACGTGTTCATGACTTTTTACAGGATTTCTAAGTAATCAGTTGGTTTCTCTTTGTTGTTATTTTGTAGTGTGAGAATCATTTTGCTGTAAGATCTGTCACTTCTCTTTTTTCCCCCCTTAAGAAACCTGAATTATTATTTTGTTCTATCCTTTTGGTTTTGACTATGTTTGTTTTTGTGATTTTCAGGGGAGTGCAACACCCAACTGAACAAACTAAAGTGTCTATTATAGATGATTTCTTCACAAAGCTTGAAATCAAGTTTCAAACAATGTAAAATGTGTATGGATCTTAAATAGGTTCATCCACAAGTGAATTAATTATTGCTAGTATATAACTACAAGAATGAAAAGTTAAAGAAATAATGAGAAACCATGGTAAAGAATGTTGTATTTTAATCTCAAATTGAATTTAAAAATTTATGGATATTTATATTGTTATATATGCCTAATAAATAAAAATACATTATATATAAGGTGAGAGCCTACAACACAACGGTAAATTGTGAGTATCTTATATGAGAATTAAGAGCCTACAACACAATGGATTAGTTTCTTTTTTAGAGGATCCAACTACTTTGGATTGGTTAAGGGAGTTATTTTAAGTATATGTAAGCCTCAGAAGGCATAAGGGTATAGTGGTGGAAGTTGGAGTTTTAGATTGTACGGACTGTGTCCATATCAAGAGTAATAACAGTTACTTTCTTGCAAATTTGAAGTCTTTTGATGTTTTATTGATCTATTAATTTGGAGATAGATGTGTAATGATTTTTTTTAATTCCATTAAATCTAGTTCCAACTGATTTTTAATACTGATTCAATCATTAAGATTGACTGTTCTGTAGACATCTCTAATTTTTGTTTTAGTACCAGTCATGGATTCATGAGATCCATCCCCTTTTGTACATATTATTTCTTGGGGATGGATCCACACTTGTAATATAATTTCCTAAAAATGATTATGGAGGAATGAACCCCATTTGTAGGAGAATAAGAGAGGTTGGTCGTGTTGGAGGGTAGAGAAGTGACTGGACAGTCATAGGAGGAAGGAATGCTTGTCTTAGTAAATTACAGTTTAGTGTGGGGCTCATTTCTCCGAAGTTAACCATTGGATCTTGCCAAATTTTGGATATGTTGGAGAGAGCCAAATTGTGCCAAATATCAATGGTTTCATCGAGCAAATAAGGTCTGGTTCAAAAGTTATGAATGACTTTTGTCGAGTCTATCTAAGGGGCAGTGAGATGGAAGTTTGTGATGAATTTTCCCATGAATGTGTTAAGGGAGTTTTTGTGAAGAGAATAAATTTTGTACGGGGATCTTTAGAGAGTCCTAATTTGTGCTAATGAGTAGTGGGTCCATTGATATTGACCCTAGTGGATAGGTCTTTGGAAGAATTTGAAGCAATAGTATTCTGAGGATAGTCACAATACATACGATCAAATATGCATTGTTGCATGAGAGGAAGATTTCCAAGAGTACAGTCATTAGTATGTGGAGTCTAGTGGAGTATAAAGTGTTCAGAGTTGACCTTTGATAGGTCTATAGAGTGGATTGGGTCCAAGAGTGATCAGTGATTGGAGAAGGGGGAAATTTTCTATCAAACAAAGAAGGAAAGAAGTTATTAAACTATGAAGGAATCATAACATTCCACTAGCCTCTGCATCATTCAGCCTTTTATCATTAATATATATATAATTAGTAAGAAATAAGATAAAGCATACCTAGGTAATGAGAGATTGGCCTCCTCCTGGCATAGATTTGTCAACAGGCTTTCTTCTAGTAATCAGTTCCAATGGAACTACTCCAAATGCATAGACATCACTTTTTTCTGACAATTTCCCTGTCATTGGTTACACAAAGATAGTTTTGTCATTAGTTGTACAAAGAAAATTATCTAAGTAGAGGCTATCAGAAAGATAGAATACCCATATTTCATACTCATCAATTGCTATTAACATCTCTTTGATCAGCACTTACAAATAGGCATACCAAACCAAAATTGCTAAAAGATACAATAGCTGGCAAAAAAATCAATGTCAAGACTGCCACATTGTATAGCATGTAGAAACTACAGAAAGAGATTAATGAGGAAGCTTACTCGCCATTGATGGCATTCAAAGTTCAAGAGCTTTAGTAACCTCATTATAACTAAAATTGAGTTTACAGTAATAACAGCTAAAATGAGAAAAAATGTCTCCAGAGTTTTAAGAGCTTCACAATACAAAGGTACTATAAGTTTCTAAAATGAAAATTCATTATCATGAATGGAGATAACTTCTAGCCTAGCATGAAAGAGAAGCATAACCAATGGGCTACAAAATCTACAATATTAGTAAAGTAGTTCAAATTGGCAACTATAATCTTATAGAATTGAGTGTATATCTTTAACCACATAATCATCTATAGCACAATAGCAAACATACTTCGAACCTTAATGCTCCTGTGCATAAGGATGTTGTATGAAGTAGAATGCCTTAGGTGCTTGAGCTTCTTGCTTTCAATAAAATGTAGATGAGTGATTGTGCTGTTCAAGGCAATCCTAACAAGTAAATGCATCACAAAAGCATCCAGATGACCCATAAGTTTGGAGTATATTTGAAGAAAGAGCATTTGACAGGCCAAAGAATTCAAGGCATATGACCTACATTAACTTATACAGAATTCCATCAACAATTGTCATTATTTTATCAATTGTATATGCCATTACCGATGTTAACAAATGTTGTGCAGCAACTTCAGGTTTAAATAAGTGGAGACCAAACACAACTTGCAACCAATAGTGGAACAATACATACTAAACAAAGAAATTAATTATGAAAAGGTACATTGTCAATATGAGAAGTCCCTATTCCAAAGAGGCACATCATTTACATGGAAAGTAAACATATAAATAAGATGTCTATTATTTGCAATTAAAAAAGGGAGGAGAGAAGAATAGAAAAGGAGAATATATATATATATATATATATATTCATATTTTTAATCTGATATGTATATGTGTGTGTGTGTGTGTGTATTCAAATTTTTTATCTGATATGTATATATATAGTAGAATAAAAGAGAGAGATGAATACAGAATTGAATATATGTGAAGAGAGCAAAAAGAAGAATAGTGAAGTATAAAAAGAAAAAAAACAAGAAGATATAAGTAGATTGAAAAGTAAGAGGGCAATAAAGGAATATATATATATATATATAATCAGATTTTCAATTTGATATATATTTTTTAGCAGAATATAAAGGTAAGTGGGTATAAACTAGTAAGGGTAGAGAATTTGTATTTATTGACTCAAATTTCTAAGACACCTTACAAGGGGATATTGCAGTTACAATATTTCTCTAGTTTGATTCTTCCTGCTTTCAAATGCATTGCATGGGATGAATTTCAAAGACTTGCATTTATATGTTTTAGTTTCTTTGCTATCTAACAACATACCTGTGTAGATGACTAGTATCAACAGGTCAAGAAATTTGGCAGGTTGTAATGATTAAAAATAGAACATATGGCAGCCTATAACAATAAAATATATCCTTCCCACAACAATTCATGTCAAATGGGATCAATTAAATTGCATGTTAAGCTTTGAGTTGACTATAAAATAATGCAGCACTCAAATCTGAAAGAAGAATCTCAGTATTTGACTAGCCTACATCAAAACTCCACAAATCCACCGCCACTATTCCTTGAACAATACAATTATGCAGACATGATTCCATGAAAGTTGTGAAACTTAATTGTATAGTTTCATAAGTGTACATCCACAAGCCACAACTAAGCCAAGTAGGCAAATATACATTAGATGTCTCAAGTTTAGCATCATAGGAAAATCCTCTTGTACCTTCTGGTTGCACAAATTCCTCCTAAATTTTGTTTTAGCCATACCCAAAAGGATCAAAAGGATGATTCACAATCCACAATCTTAACAAAACTAAGATCTTGGGAGAAATAGCCCATATTATCTACATGAATGGCAATTTTCTTTATCATCCCTATATCCTACGTGAACCCACAACTACCTTAATAACTACAATCTAAATCAATCAAGGATGACCTCCATCAAGCACACTATAAAAAATTCTTCAGTCAAAGCCATACCTTTTGCTGTATCAATGAAAAAATTTCTCCAATCATCCACCTTGATTGAATTGGTTCCATAAACAATTGTGTTCCTACATATTATTCTTTTGAAAGATTAGAGCACTCAAATATAGCAACTTAAACCCATACATACATCACATAGACCAATTTTGATCAATCAAGGGTAACTATCATAATCAAACACATCAAAATTTCATCAAGAGATCCCCCATCTATTTGTTCAGCTCATCTTTGTCTAAGTTTCTTGATATTCACTTTATCTTGGGAGCTTAAGTTCCTTTACAAGAAACCTTGCAGAGAGTGTTGCATTAACCTTTAATTGGAAAAATATCTCTGCCACTATTTAAAGGCCATATTTTTATCATCACAACCTCATAGTATTTTATTAAGTGGGTGGAAGGGGGCCCATTAAGGTCTACCATCACTAAAATTATCTATCAATTCCTACTAGACAATATCTAATTTCATTTTGGTTTATCTTCCACTATTGTCTCAAATAATGGGACATATTTTTAAAATGAGGTAAAATAGTTACATAAATATTTTGTGTTCTACATCACTTCTCTATACCTTATTATTTTCAATCCAACAGTTAGGCATAAGCCTCTCACAATACCATCAAGAAAATATTACAAACATTTGTAACTAAGAATGGGAGAGATTGGCATACCCAATAAACCTATGCTTTTTGGGCTTATTGCACTAGTGTCTCTATAGATACATGATCTACTCCTTATAGCCTAGTATACATAGTCAATGCTATCATGCCCCTAAACTAGAGATACCATCATTATGTGTCTCCCTTAAAGGAGTGATCGATGATGACACTAATAGTTTGAATCATTTGCATGAGTTAAAAATGTTGGACGAACATACTCTATGCCTTTGAATGATTAGAAAATAGTGATGGGCTTAATGATAAACAACAATCAGAATATTAAACAATGAAGCAATCTTAATCAAAGAAAACTTAAAAGGAACTAAATTCTTTTAAAACAGTAATCCATAAAGATGTGTCAATACATTGTGACAATTAATTAAGGTGCATCAAGGAGAAGACCCAACCCCTCACAAAAGGGCAACCATCCCAAAGGTCACACATCTTAAGGAGAATGAGAAGATATAAAGCCAGGATGAGATAGGAGAGAAAAAGGGCATGGAAGATCATAAATAGAGATTTAATACATATAGTAATCAATTAAAATAAGTGGATCCACATTTGTTATATCAAGAAAACATTGGGGAGAAGAACATCCAAAAGTTTGAACATCTCGACACTCATCCAAATCAGGCATAGATCATTGTGAATAGAACATACAACATAAAGGATTAGACTGGAAGAAGTCATCTCTAGAAATATTATGGAATTCAAGATGTAGTCATCATGAAAATCCAATGCCATCTTTCCTTGATATTGTGACTGATCCATAAATATGGAGTTAGACCCCATGTTTAATGTTTGTTGCCTATCAGGCATAGCAATGCTTGCCGATATCTGACTTTTGAAAGGATACACCCTGGAAGAAGATGGCAATATAACTACATTACTTTCACTACCATTTTTATCGGCAATGTGAGCTAGAAGATTGTTTAGAGGATTATTCTACTGAAATGGAGATGGGTGGTTTTCAATCCCAGTAGAAGCACCGTCACTTCCCATTGAAGGGAAGGTCATGGTGCAAGAAGGAAAGCTCCTGTTCTTTACAACTAGGCTTGCAGGGCTTATAAATTGATCTAGAATATATGAGCTTGGAATTTTTAATACAGATGGATTAGAGTTGTCTTCAGAGGGAGTTGCATTTGCTAAACCTAATGATGATGCATTTCTAAGTGAAGTCAGTGGAATAGACATTTTCTTGAAAAGGGGCCCTTTAATCTTACCACTTCGACCATCCAGGTTATTATTGGGCAACAATGGCTTTGGAATATTCAAGAATATACCAAACTCATCTTTTATGTGGTTTACAAAATCCAAATCTTCTTTGACCTGCTCTTTTACTTGGTTGACAAAATCCAAATCTTTCGTGATCTGCATGTTATCATACACACAAATAAATTTTGAGAAAATAAAATGAATACTTGCATATAGCTGAATCTAGAAATGAGCCTTCATAGATCTAAAAATTTAAATTTTAAAAATTATGCAACAAATCATATTTATATATCTAGCACACTAGTGTTTTGACTTGATAATGATGAATCTGATTATATGATACAATTTATAGTAGAAGTTTGCCTTAGATCTAATTGTTTTTTATTGTAAGGTCACTGTACATCCATGTGTATTTAGAATTAACCCTTTCTACCAAAAATTGAAAAAACATTGGACCGCTAAGGCAACCCAACCTACTACAGCTCCTCAAGCCTTAGTTCAGTTTCTTAAGATTGTATGGATAGAATATTAAGTCCATATTAGATAGAACACGTGTATGTTAGCATGTTTCCATGAATTAGAGTCTTAGACTATTCATTTTTCAATGAAAAGCCAAGAGAAAAAAGGTAAATTATTTTAAATGCATGCATGTGATGGAAAATAAAATATTCAAGCTCTCATTGTAAGATAAGGTAAAACTGAACACTGTCACTGTCATAATGAATATCACTGTAAAGAAAAATGCAAGTTTTCTTGATAGAGAAGACATTCTCATGAAGGAGATAAATAGAAATAAAGGCTTCTAGCACATTAGATCAAGAACAACTCTAGCAATCCAATTACATAGCATGATGACATGGGCCATCAATATGTTTTTGAACATTTTAATGACCTACAGATTAACCAATCAAAAAGCTGCAAGCACATGTTGTATTTGAGCTATCAATCAGTGAAGTACATCAGGCATTTATGTCAAACTTGCCTGTATAGTTTCTATTGCTATATAGAAGTCATGGAACTTTAGAAGCCTTTCAAATCATCCCATTACAAATCCAAATGAATGCTCAGCTGCAGACCCACAATCTTCAAGTCACAAATTGAAAACAAAAAAAAAAGAAAAAAATTCAGGTCTAAGCCACTAAATTACCACTGAATTTATCATCTATGCTGAAAAAATCAGAAATATTCATATATGAAAACCCAACACCTTCCAAGGATTCCACGAATAATAAATTGTCTAATATATATAGATTTTTCCATATAATCGGAGAAGAAAACAATATTAGATGCAAACATTGATGATGGATCGTAGAATTTGATAAAAAGGATGGAGGTAAAAGTCTATAGAATCAGATCTAAAAACAATACTGACATCATGAAATGAAAAAATTATAACTCGTTTGATCCAAAACATGAAAAACAATTACTGCAAAACCCAAAAATAGTAGAAACAAAAGCATGAGCTATTCCAATTGTAATTCTTTGCTTCTAATTTCTTTCCATATACACCCTTGGTTTGGAAATATTAGTTGAATATTTTTTTCATACCTACTCTTGTTTCAGTAAAGAAATCAATCAAATCTAAAACAAAATAGAAAATTTATGGCTACATGCAATTCAGTCAGAGTAGTGTTGGGATGCGTGACCTACAAGGATGATCTAATGCTTCACCTTTGTGTGCATCACCTAAATGCAATAAGTGAAATTTAGACCAATCATTCTCATGAGAGATGTGTTATTGTGAACAAATAATCTGAATTATAAATAAATGAATTTGAATCAAAAACTACATAGTTGAATCTCAACAACAGTATTATAACTTAACTTGCTATAGAAAATATCTCCTACTAAATAATAGATACTAAAATTGCTTCATAACAGAACTTACAAGCTATAACACTAAAGTGCTTTTAAAGTATTTCAATAAAATTTAAGCATCTTTAATAAAATAATTATATAAAGCTATTAATGTACCCATTTTATTAAAAATAGATGTCCTCTCCAAGATTCCAAGATTCATGGACATACACTAGAAGCTGGAAATACCCTAAACAATAGCATAAGTGTTGTCCTCTCCAAGATTCTTGGACATACAATAGAAGCTGGAAATACCCTTAACAGTAGCATGAGTGCCCTCAAATTAACTGAGCTCACTAATGACATGAAATAACTCCTCTGACAAAGCTGACACTCATAGAAAAGGTCAAATCTAACTTCAGTGCAAGAAAACCTTAAATGGGGACATTACAATGAATAGCATCAGTAAGATTTCATACCCTATAGGCACAATTGAGGGAATGAATAGGAAAATTACAGTAGTCATTCTCAATTCTAACTCTGGCCAAAATTGAGTCCCATCAAGCATGCAAAACACTACTTGAATCAGGAGTAGACTTGGTTCTGTCCAATTTTTTGGGCATCAGGAAGTCCACATTATTTATACCATACTTGGAAAACTCAAACTTGGCAACAACTCGCCAAGCTCCCTAAAAGTTTATTCAGGAAAAACTCAGCCATTTTGAAAAAAACTCGGGAACCTTAAAAAACTGCTATAATTTAATTCAATTTTTTTTTTTTTGCAAATTTCAATGAGAAGATGCATCTAATGAGTTAATTAAAGAGAACACAAAAGAAATAAGTAGATTTTAGATTTATATAAATGCATAGTGGGTACAAAATCGCATTCTCATGAGGAATGTTGATCACACAATAGAAAACTCGAGTTGAAAAAATTAACTTTTTGGGCCTATATTGCTGGCCTATGTGTGGGGACGAGTTTTCTTTTAAAACTCACAAGCTAAAGAATCATTGATTAATCGCTGATTTGTCAGTGATGCCCAAGTTTTCAAATCCACGAGTTAATGGCAAAAAAACTAGCCTGGCTAAAAAACTCAACGAGTGTTAGAAACTCGCAGTGAGTATGCCAACGATGATTTATACCATAAATCAAGGCAAAAAGTAAAATTTTATATGTAAAAAGTTGGTTTTGGAAATTGATGCTGGTGATGGAGGAAACCATGTTAATCTTTGGAGACGATGAGGACACTAGGTTGGGGAAGCCATCAAGTCTCTTAGATGCCCCTCAAAATTAAAAAAGTAAATTGGAAGTTCCATTTGACTCAACTATGGGGATTTATTAGTATCTGTATTTAACAGTTAATATACACTTGACTCCAATGCCTTTTGCGGACTTTCCTCAGTGTTGATTGACTTTCATTGACATATTGCTTTGGTGCTTTTGTGATAAGCTCGAATGAATTCATTGATGGACATTTCTCTATGGAGCGAGCTAGCATCAAATGAAGCACTCTACATATCCTCCTCATTCAATAATATTTTCCAATGATTGGCACAAACTCCCATCTTGGATGATTTAAGTGTGTGGCTTGCTCCTTGGCACGCTGGTCTCTATGATGGACTTTGTTTTCTTATCACATCATCCTTCAAATATACGAAGACTGTGCTTGACATATTTTTTTGTCTCCACTCCGGTGGATGGTTTATTTTGAATGTTTCTTCACCATGCCAAATCCATGCTCCAAATCATTTCCTTAGACACATTGACTTCACAACTACGAATCAAGAAGCAAATCAAAATTGGAACCTTGAAAAAGCAAGGAGCAAACCCAACACAAGACCCAATCAAAACTCACCATTTATCAGCTGAAATAGGGGGAAACCTTAAGAGATAAATACTAAGAGCTATTGAGAAAGCCAAAACTGAAAAGATAAAGTGGATAAAAGGATAGGGGTCTCATCTTTGATTGGGGATGTGCAAATATGTCACAACAATACATAAATGATCAAACCTAAATCATGATCTATCGTGGTAAGTCATTATTGTTGAGGATTCATTTGACTTGAATCCCATCTTTATTTATTGAGCCAAGGAAGGATAATAATGAACAAAATGCTTCATTAAGAGTTTGATTGGAAACCTGTTAGGATAACAGTTTGTAGATCTTGATGACTTGATCAGGAATATTAATCCCATAATTTGCAAGAAAATCAGCACTATAGTTCACTTCTCTAATTTTGATCTATACATGAAGGAAATCAGTAATACAGATGTTCTAAAAGCATATTATTAGAAATTAATGTATTTTTTAATGTTTGATAAATTTGCTGAGTTTCTCCCTTAAGTTTTGCCAATTCCCAATTTTTTTTAAGGGTCAACAGAGTAATTGCCAAGTCCAAGTTTTTAAACCATGCTCCCTTATACCGTAATCCATAGGTTGAAAGTTTGGAGATGCAATAATAAACCATTTTACGTGTACTAAAGAGTTGCTTTTACAAAATGTTGGTAACATCATGCTATTTTGTCCTTAATTATCTTCTAAATCCCTTGTGATTATCCTCAGTAAGTAAGGCTATAAAGTTATAAACACATTGACTGTTAAATAGAAAATGATACCTGATACATTTTAGGTTGTGTGAAGGATGGTTCATCAATCTCATTATGTCCAAACCTGCGATAACAAATAATATCCACCACAACATTAGAGTGAAATGTCTGATGCCACTCAGCAGCTAGCTCACAAACATGGACCACAACTTCCACATCATCACCATTCATGTGGAAAATGGGAGCATTTAGAGCTTTCGCAACATCTTTACAGTATTGTGAAGATCTCCCTGATTTGGGATCAGTTGTAAATGCAACCTGATTATTAACTACAATGTGAATAGTCTCTCTAGTTGTGTAATTTGGAAGAGCACTCAGATGCAATGTCTTGTAAACTACACCCTGTCCAAAAAAACTTCCATCTCCATGAATTAATACAGCCATATTCTTTGTTCTATCCTTATCATTTGAATAGTACTATTTTTCTCAGGTTTTCCCAACAACGACAGGATCAACTACCTCCAAGTGACTGGGATTAGCAACTAGAGAAAGGTGTATCCTATTCCCACCTTTGGTAGGCCTATCATATTTGTGTCTCCATCTCTAGCTCCTACTCAATGTCGATTGGTGTCAGCATGTCGGTTGCTATCTCCTCCATTACCCACTTGCTTAATGCACAGCTCTCCTTCAAATCTTTCTAACTTTGGTATGGTCGATACTTGTTCTGTAACCACTGCTTTATAAGTTGGTTTAACAAAAGTATGCTCTTTAGCCAAAGTTTTCATTCGAACTCCCATTTCTTTCTTTGATTCCTCCCACCATTCCATCATTGCTTGGTGATTCAGCCATACAAAGCACAAACTATTCGAGATTCGGCAAGGACGAACCCTAGATGGCATATACCCTTTCAGTCTGCACCATGGAAGTAGAAATAAGCATAAATAAGCACATAAAGAACTTGCTTTGCCCTTCAATGCCAGTTCTCTTCAATATCCTGTACGATCCATACAGGGAGGGTGCAGATTTTATTCGGGGATACCATTTCAGTCTGTGCCATGGAAGTAGAAATAAGCATACAAGTCTTTTCGCCATAACAATGAATCAAGGTGCGAATTAGAAAACTTTTGATTTTAACATAATGAAGCCCATGTTGGTCAAAATTTTGACCAACACGGGCATGGATTTTTTTTAAATGACATTTTTCCTTGCCTATTTTGACTAATTTGATCCCATTTGAATAGATGGTCAAAAATTTTGGTCTAAAAATGGGGTCAAATGTACTAGTGTTACTGATATTAGCTCAACTGTAAAACTGCTTCAAGTGGAGAGTGTTGACAGGTTCTTTAAGCACTTCTCCTTCAATTGTGGAAATTTGATAGGTGCTAGATCCATATACTACAGTAATGATGTAAGGACCAAGCCGTTTCAGTTCAAACTTTCCTTTTTGGACTCGCTCTTGTTGATTCTTAGGGTTCTCTCTCAAGACGAGATCACCCAACTAGAAATCACATGGTTTGACCCTCTGATTGTAGCTTCTTGCCATTCATTTCTGATATACTCATAGATGATTACATGCCACTTGTCGTCATTCATCCAGTAACACAAGCTCTTGAAACCAAGCTATCTTGTAGTCATCATCAGTGATAAGGCCCTTCATAGAGATTCTTAAGGTAGGAATCTCAACCTCTATTAGAAGCACATCATCTACCCCATACACCAACACAAAGGGAGTCGTGCCCGTTGGAGTTCTAATGCTTGTTCTATATGCCCATAGGGTTGGATTGATTTGGAGATGCCAGTCTCTCCTTGATTTGTTGACTGTGTGATGAAGAATTTTTTTATTGGATGCTTTAGCCTAGCCATTACCCTGGGGGTAATAAATGGAAGACCAATATTGTGTGATTTTGAATTTCTTGCATAGTTCCTTGAGGTCTTTGTTCTTGAATTTTCTTCCATTGTTAGTAATGATTGAGGATGGCACACCATATCTGGAGATGATGTAGTTTGTGATAAAAAGTGCTATAGTTTTTCCATTGGCAACTGCAAGAGGTACTGCTTCTACCCACTTTGTGAAGTAATCTATAGCCATGATGATGAACTTATGCCCATTAAAAGAAGTTGGGTGGATCTGTCCCACCAAGTCGAAGGCCCATTGTTGAAATGGCCATATTGTAGTAGAGGGAATCAACTCTCTAGCTAGAGTATGGATGATATTTCCATGTAGTTGACACTACTTGCAGGACCTAGCATACTTGATACCTTCTTGCTCCATTTTGGGCCAGTAGTAACCAGCTCTAACGAGTTTGCGAGCTAGTGCCAGGCCATTGGAATGAGCTCGGCAAATACCCTCATGAACATCAATTAGTTGGCATTTGGAATCTTTAGGTTCTAAACACCTAAGGAGTGTTCCATCAAGACCTCTCCTAGACAGATCGTTAGCAATAATGACATAGTGTGAAGCATTATGGATTAGATAATGTTTTTCATTCCAGGTCAGACCTTCTAGAAAGGTTTGATTGTAGAGGTAGGAATAAATGTGATGGTAGTGGGATGATTCTTTTCCTATAATAGAATAGATCATCTTAGAATCAGGGGTGTCATAGGCTGGGTAGTGTAATGATTCCACCAAGAACTCATGTCAGAGATCATTTTTAGGCATTTGTAGTTGGAAGGCTAGAGTGGCCATGGCATTAGCCACTTTATTATCTGCTTGTGGAACTTGCTAGAAGGTGATGCATGCAAAATACTTCTTTAATTCATCAACCATGTGCTTGTAAGGAATTGGTTTCTCATCCTTTGTTTGGTACACATCATTAACTTGGTTGATGACAAGTTGAGAGTAGCCAAAGATATCTAATTGATCCATTCTCCATTTAGTTGCAATTTTCATGCCATTGATCAAAGCCTCATATTTAGAAATTTTTTTTGTACAAGGAAACATAATCTTGTATGCTTTGGGTAATGAGTATCTCTGTGGTGTAATAAAGAGTAATCCAGCACCTGATCCTTGTTGTGTGAAGGACCCATCAAAGAACATAACCCATGTGTGCTGCATTAGTGTCAGAATTGACTCATCTAGGAAATCAATATTCATTGGCAGAAGACTCTGTATGGGTGCATTAGCCAACTGGTCTACGATTGCCTATCCCTTTATAGCCTTGCATTCAACATATTGAATGTCAAACTCACTAAGTATCACAACCCATTTAGCCAATCTTCCTGTGAGAGCTGTCTTATTGAGAAAGTACTTTAGTGGTCTATTTTAGCCATGAGCCACATAGTGTGGCCAAGCATGTAGTGTCTCAACTTCTAGGAAGCAAAGACAACTACCAAGAAAGCTTTCTCAATAATGCTATAGTTTTTCTCATAAGAGATCAGTCTTTGGCTCAAGTAATAAATAGTCCTTTCTTTGTTGTCATCATCTTCCTAAGCCAAAAGGATTCCTAGAGACATTTAAGTTGCCAAGAAGTATAAAAGTAAAGGCTTCCCATGGATGGGAGGCACTAGGATTGCAAGATTGACAAGATATTGTTTGATCTTTGTTAAGCTTTGCTCACAATACTGGCTCCAATTGAATTTCACACCCTTATGCAAGGTCTTCATGAAGGGTTGTGATCTATCCGCCAATTATGAAATAAACCTATGAATAGATTGGAGCCTTCCTTGTAGTCCTCTCATTTAATTGATGTTTCAAGGTGGTGGCATCTCCATTATTGCTTGTACTTTCTCTAGATCTACCTCAATTCCTTTTGTAGAAACAATATATCCCAGCAACTTTCCTGATGTGACTCCAAATGCACATTTCTTAGGATTGAGTTCGAAGACTGAATTTTTCCATACAATTTAGGATGGGCCCCAAATATTGTAGATGAGTATTACATTTAGCACTTTTGACCAAAGTATCATCAACATAGTCCTCCATGGTTCTATGCATCATATCATGGAAAATTGTAGTAACAGTCCATTGATATGTAGCACTAGTGTTCTTCAAACCAAATGGCATCACATTCCAACAAAAGGTTCCCCATGCACATGTGGAAGCCATTTTCTCTTGGTCTTATGGTGTAATTTTTATCTGATTGTATCCAGAAAAGTCATTCATAATTGAGTACATCTCATAGCCAGCTATCATGTCCACGATCATATCAATATTAAGGAGCAGAAAGTCATCTTTAAGACATGCCAAGTTAAGATCATGAAAGTCTATACAAACCTTGATAAATTTATCATGCTTGGAAACTAGAACAATATTGGATATCCATTTAGCATAATCAATTGTGTGAATGAAACCAACTTTTAGAATTTTCTCCAATTCTGCTTTGACAAGAAATGCAATGTGAGGATGCATTTTCCAAAGCTTCTATTTAACAAGTTTGATGCCTAGTGCTATGGACAAGTGATGTATGATAAGATTAAGATCCAATCCTGGCATGCCAAAGTATGTCCAAGAAAAATTTATTTTCTTTTCTTTGAAAAAGGCAATGAATTCTTCCTTTTCTTTAGGTGACAGTGACTATGTCGAATGTATCATATGAGGATGTTCTTTTGTGCCTAGATTAATTGATTGTGTTGGCTCTATCAACACTGATGATCTCTCCTGAAAGTGACTGGGAAGTGCATCAAATATCTCATTCGTAGGCACCTCAAAGAGGTTTTCACCCTTGGATACATCTTTTGTTTTTACTTTTTTGGGTTTCAACATGCCACAATGTGGTTTTCACCATCGGACCTTTTGCATTTTTTCTTTCTAATTATATGACTAAGATATTTGATGTCAGCCTTAGTCATGTTGACACTCTTCTCATTGGTGGAAGACGTTATAGGTTTGATAGCATTTAGGTAACAGGTGAGAGCATATTCATTCTAGAATGTGGGGACTTCACTAGATGCATCGGGGTTCTAGTCTATAAGCTTGGGATGTGTGAGTGAGAGAGTAGTGGCTGGTTCAATTGCATTCACAATATAGTCATTAATTTCTTGGACCATAAATTTGAGACCTACAGTGACCTCGTCCATAGGTGTGTTCAAATGCCTTAGAGTATGAACGTCAATAATTGATGACTCTAGGACACTAGTTGGATCAGACCCATGTGACCTCACCCTAGACATTTCACCCACTTCAATTTGGTTTTCATAGACATGCGCTTGGTAAATGTCTTTATCAATAGTCACTTCTGAAAGAGACTCAACCTCATATTCCTTAGAATCAGTGCTACATGGTGAGAGATTATAGAACTCCCCAACAGTGATAGGGACATACTCACCTTCATCCTCTGGGTTCTTACACAAATACTCAATATAGAATGACTGACTAGATTCTCCCTTTTCTGAATGATATTTGAGTTGCTCGGTATTATCCTCAAAAGAGTCACTAGTATCATCCATAGTGCTAACACATGGCAAAAAGTCATCTAGCTTAGCAAAGAATTTAGTGAGATCATAAGGAATAGGATGAGGATAGGAATCCTCACCATTAGATTCTTCCTCTTGAGTATCTGACTCAGCTTGTGACTCATTTTTAGATGAACTCTCAGGTTTTGGTATAAATTTATTTGGTCCCAAATGAAAAAGAACCTTCTTAAATCCTAGGCTAGTTGTATTACTATTGCTTTGAGCTATTGCTTTGATAGGATCAATTAGGCCATTGTTATTACACACAATAGGGCCAGTTCCCTTGTAACCAAAACACTTCATAAGCCTAAGACCAGGCCCATATTTCTCTGGAGTTATTTCCTGAGCTTGCTCTGTTAAGTCTATTGGAGCCTCTTCTATGTAAAGCCATGCAACAATGGCTCTATTTTCACTTTCATCTTCTAAGGGAACTATAGCCTTGACAAAAGTGCCATTGTACCTGGTTTGGGAACTATAGCCTTGACAAATGTGCCATTGTACGAATAGTTTCTTTCCCTCTGAAGGTCTCCCATAATGTCAAGGAGACTCTAGGAGAGATGTTAATGACAACACTAGTTCAATGTGGTACTCTCCCATGCCAGTTTCTTTTAGTTTAAATGACTGTTCAATTTGTTTCAGCTTATTTTCATGATAATTAGTAGATTCACAGTTAGTAGGGATGAAAGTTTCAGCAGCCTTGAGCATATTGCAGGTGTAGCTAGTAGTGGCAGGAATAGTAACTTCAAAGCCATGAAATGGAAACTTGATGCATTGGTGGTATGTGGAGGGTACATCACACATCTCATGTATCCATGGTTGTCTTAAGAAGATATTGTAAGCCAAGGGAATGTCAAGCACCTAATAGGTGACATCCCTTTCTATAGGATTGACACAAATGGGTAAAACCACAAGACCTAGAGACTTTCATTCCACTTCATCATACGCTTTGATAGTGATCTTTTGTGGAGGATCAATAGAGTCCTTGGAATAATTCAATTGTCTAAGAAGAGTAGCAAAGACAATATTTAGGCCAGCACCGTTATCGATGAGTACTCGACGAACATGTGTCTAATGGATCATAACCTCGATGTGTAGAGGTTGCTTGTGTGGATGACTCAGCAAGTTATCATCCTCCTTGGAGAAGGTCATAAGATAAGGTGAGGTTAGGTGACCTACCATGGATTGAAATTGCTCAAGATCAAGATCTTGAGGAACATTTCCCTCAGCGAGGGCTTTGTCTAGAATCTGCTAGTGAGCAGGCAAGATTTTAAGTAGCTCAAAGATGAAAATCTGAGCATTGGTTCATTTCAATTGATCGAGAACACTATAACTAGTTGCTGTCAAGTTTTTTTTGGGTTTTTTACCTTTTCTAGATGGACCAGCAAGGGCTTTGTCTTTGTGTTGTTCAAGATCTGAAGTAGGAGGCGTAGGGCCTTTGAGCATCAACTTGGTGTGAGAGCGAGTGACAACATTAGAACAGTGTTGTGAGGGTGTATTATCCATTGCGTTGAAAGTAGAGCCCCTCAAGACAAATGGTGTCTTGGGTTTTTTGTTATCTTTTTTTCCCTTAATGGTAATAACGTCACAGTATTTAGAATCCACAGGTTCAACCATGTGAATGACATTGTCATTATTGGAATATGCATAGTTGACCTTGTTGTTGGATTGTGGTTTCAAAGTCTCTCCTTTTTCATAAGCTGGGAAAGGCTCTTTGAATGCCTTATGGTCTGAGTTTTTGTTATGTTCATCTACCACAAGATCAGTAGCATCAATCATGTCCTAGACTTTATGGTGCAAGTTTATGCAATTGCTAGTTTTGTGTCCCTTATTTTGGTGATACTCACAGAATGAGGTCTCATTCCACCATGGTGGACGTGGTTGTGGATCATAGGGATGAGGATTGTCCATTGGAGAAATAAGTTTGTGTTGTAGTAATTTTTTTTAAACCACATCCAAAGGTTCTTCCAAGGGTGTATACTCTCGCTTAGGGCATGTGGCCCAAGAATTTCTCAATTTGTTTCCGGATGTCTTGTTGTCAGGAGGAGGTTTCTCAATTTTTTTTGCCACTTTGAGGCCATCTGTGAGATTAAATGCCACTTTAGTAGGTTTGGGTGTGACATTTTCAACAACTCCATCATGTACAATTTCTTAGTTCTTGTTGACATGTTTGGTTTTATCCCTGTTAGAAGTGGAACCTTGTTTTATGTCCCTCTGAAGAGTAAGTTCACTTTTCCTAACCATAAATTCCTCAATGTGGATAGCATGCGTGATCATGTCTTCAAAGGTAGGTGGACCTTGAAGTTGGACTCTATATTCAAAATCAGGTAATAGGTTATCAGTGAAAATTTCAAGCTTCTCCATTTCTAGAATTTTGTAGGAATGCTTAGTGTATAGTTGTCTCCATCATTGGAGCAATGTGAGAAAAGGTTCTCCAACTTTCTATTTAAGGTTGCACAAATCTCAAATTTTGACAAGATGTTGAATGTTATGAGAATACTGCTGAACAAATAAGTTGACAATTTCATCAAACATCTTAATACCAGGAGGTAAATGTGAAAACCACTCTAAAGCCTGACCACCTAGGCTTCTAGGGAATAAATGCATGAGGTATGTTTGATCGTGTATAAACTCCATAGAAAAAGCACCAAATTCCCACAAGTGATCTTGGGGATCAGTAGTACCAAAATACTTGTCATACTTGGGTAGCTCTACACCTTGTGGGAAAGGCAGCATGTTTATGCTTTTGTCAAATGGAAATGGACAAAGAGCATCCAATGTGTATTTCTTCATGGGTTTCTCTTTCTCATGCATCATCTAAGCTAGTTGGTCTTGCATAATTTTCAATTATTTTTGGAGTTTAGAAGTCTCAGTTTCTTCTTCAGGCATGATAATGGTTTCCACAATAAAATGAGAGGGCAGCTTAGCTCCCTCTTTGGCAAGTTTGAGAAAGTAAATTTCTTTTTCTTCATTGAGTAGAATTCCCATGACCTTTTGAAATTTTTTGTCTCTTCAAAATTTTTCTATGTGTTCAGGGAGTATTTCCACCTCTTCCTATTCCTCATCAGTGGCATGGTCTTTCTCTTTCTCTTTGTCATTCTTGGGTGATTCTTGATGAGGACTATAACTACCATGTTTAGGTTCACGATTAGTCATTGTAGGAATGTGTTTAGTTTTAGTGTGTTGTGTTTCGAAAGGTCCTCTAAAAAAAGAATCAAACATCATGTTTGGTGATACAGGAACTCTGCCTGTCTTAGTATCTTCTTGGTACAAAGGATTCCTAATTTGTTGTAGGTTTATGGAAAATGTTTGCTGAATTTGAGGTGACTTGACAAGTGAGGGGGATCATGAAGATGCCTCACTAGTCAAACTAGATAAAAATTGTGTAACAAAAGGTAAGTGACCTCTACCACAATTACGACCCCTAACACGACCCTGCCTAAGTCTAAGAGAATAAAACATGTTGTCACTCCTGGTTGTGATAGGCATAGACAAGGACAAGAAGCAAGAACCTAGACAAGGATTGCACTAATACTAAGTCTCAATAGGGTAAGACAAGAATGTCATATACTAAGGCATGAGTAGTCTGATTTCAAGGCTAGAATAGCTAAAGGTTATGACTATCATAACACAAAGTATGACAAGCATTAAGAAACAAGAATGTAGACAAGTAAAAGATAAGACTAGTCAAAATGCAGATCACAAATCTTTGGTCCAGCTAAATGCCACTATTTAGGACTATGCACAAATAGAAAAGGACAACTCAATGTAGGAAACTGACTAGATGAAGATTGCAGATTTGTCAAATTGACTGATTTGACATTTTTAGAGAAGGATTTCACACAAAGATTCTCTGCAAGCCATGTGAGGAAGTTCACAAGACCATGCAAAGACTCATGACAGTAGTTTAATTTCATGCGAGGACTTTTTCTGTCTCACATGAAGAAATGATAGGATAGCTAAGACAAAGGCAAGATCTCATGCGGTTATACACAAGATCTTGCATGAAGACCTAAACTGCCTCGCATGAAAAATATAAATTCTCGTGCAAAAAAATGCAACTCTGTGTAAAAATTAGGACCATATTAACAACAATGTTGGATTTCAAAGAGATTTTTAGACTATTCGGATAGATTGGACAAATTTATCAGACAAATTTGATTGGACAGACAACAAGGTTAACTCAGTAAGACATTTGGACAATGTTTCAAGATTCAATCAAGGTAATGTGTTTGAACAAGATAGTGGGAAGCAAGCAGTAGTCAAAAATAGTCCCACCGAGGACAAAGCAACTTGATAGGATAGGAGAATCTTGACTCTTGTTTGTTGTAGACAATTTTGGACTTGTTTATGACTCAAGAAAAAACACGCTTTTATCCCTAAAAACAAAAATTGGTAGAGAAGGCAAAACCTTTGTCCCACACCTTATGTGCATGCATATACCTCACACAGTTGTGTCATCCCCTAGAGGGCACCCATGTTTTTGGTATATTCAAAGGACTCAATAGTATACATTGAACAAGTGTCCTTGTGGCAAGGGATGAGTGTGTATACCACCTTCAAACATCCTGTAACATGCTTATGGTGAGTTCTATAGGAGAGATTCTTCCCCCTCCTTGCACAAAGATTATACCTCCTTTCGAAGGTGAATCAGGTGGCTTCTAACTAAAGGTTTTTACTTGGCTTTTGTTCATATTAATTGTCGGTGGCTCCGCAAGCAAAGTTGAGACCAATAGCCCACACCAACATCTAAAAGTGCACACTACTTGCTTAGCAAGCCAGGGGCCGGTGTCAACCAGTGTACAGATAGAGCTTCCCCTTGATATGCGATATCAAGAATCAAGGGGAAGAAATTAATCCGGCTTTGGAGTCTTTCACTCTACAAAGCATCTTGATTATAGTGAGTTGGAATCTCCAGCAAAAGAAGTGTGCTCACTTGGGTCATTCCCAAAGGTTGGATCACTCCGGCAGGCCCTCTAAAGGATTGACTTGGACTAGTGGTTTGATCACAAGGGTCAAAGTTTTTGATTTCCCCCAAGGGGAAAGAGCATACTCCTCTACCTTACTTTCTCGCCCAAACATGCAAAATAAGTTGATTTACCAACTTAGCTTAATCAATCCAGACTTGTCCTTTCTCAAGATTTTGATTCCCTAAAAGGAAATCATCATCTCTTCATAGAAAAGGACTCGTACTAGAGAACTACTAAGTTATTTTCCTTCTTCGGAATGTCATCTTTCAGAAGTATCTAGGTTTTTGATTCACCCTTGGTCATGACCTCCAAGTGGTGAAGAGCATAATCCCCTATTCTTCTGTCTTGCACCATAGGAAATTCACAAGCCCCTAATTAATCCATGTTTTGAAAGCAATAAATAAGAGACACTATTTTGTGGGTTTTAAAAATGGTCTTCATCAAACATATCTTTGGCAATCATCCTACAAGCAAACCATTAGTCCATGTTTGAGTGGGTTGTATAAGGAATCTTCAACAAATCATCTTGCAAACAATAGTTAAGCTGCAAAAAATCAAAGAAACAGAGCAACACAGATTCCAAGAAAAGTACGTTAAGAAAATTAAGTAAATTACAAAGTAAAAATGCTTGAAATAGAGGTTGTTGTTACAAGATCTCATGCGAGATCTCTAATAGAGCCGTGCGAAATCTTTTTATGGCCCGTGTGAAGAAATAAGGTGCCACGCGAAGGTTCGTGGGCTCAAGCACTTTCTCATGTGAACCGAAAAGAATCTTCACATGAAGATTCATAATCTATATGGAACTGTACCAACAGAGAGCTTGAAAACTAATAAAAAAAGTGCTACGAAGGCTTGAGAAATTGATTTTTTCAGCCCCACAGTGGGTGCTAGAAATGTATGTATGAATTGTGGCCTATGCTAATACACATAGTTCAACATGGTCATTATGTTTGGATTCATCCCGAAATGAACATGAGATTGTTCATCCAAGAGAAATCGTGAAAGACGACTTGTTACCTTCTATCTAGAAGGATTTTGCCTATTAATATCCCTAGAATTGAGGTGCAGGCAACTAGACCCTCTAAGAATGAAGGATTTGATGAATGCAACTAGTCTAGATGAATGCGCAAATTATTTTAAATGAGATATGCAATCTAATCCAAGAAAAAAATAAAGCAAACTAGATTAACATATGCATAATTAAGCTAAATGAAATTAAACTAAGGATTCAAGTGTATGCAAAATGTGAGCAATTGTGAGTATGAATTTCAATAGAACTTCGATAACAATTCAATTCATCCTCCAAAATGAAGAAATGAGGGTCTCTTAAATAGATTTTCATAAAATACTCCAACGGTTGAGATCAATTTCAATCAACGGTCAAGATTGAAGATGAGGTTCAGTTAAGGTGGAAGATTCCCAAATTAGAGGGAGTTAATTGGCTCAGATCTGAGTGTAAGAGTCAGTCAGCTCAGATAAACTTTAGTGTGAGAGTAAGTGATCTGGGTCACTTCTAATTTGATTAGTAGTGAACTAGGAATTTCCATTTTTGAATTGAAGAGAAAATTAGGAGAGATATTTAATTTAATAAAATGAGATATGCTCTCATAAATATATCTTCTATTTAATTAAATAATTTTCTTTAATTAATTAGAGACACTTTTCTATTTAATCAAATAACTTTATTTAATTAATTAGGAATAACTTCCTATTTAATTAAATAACTTTACTTAATTAATTAGAAGTAGCTTCTCCATTTAATTAAATAATTTTGTTTAATTAATTGGAAATACCTTCCCCATTTAATTAAATAATTCCTTTTCATTAATTGAGATAGGTGTATTTATTAAATTAGATAAATTTAATCCTGTAGTACATTAGCCTTAGGAGATAATTTAATTTAATAAAGTATGAATACTTTAGATTAAATTAAATTTAAATAAAAAAGGCTTAATGTGGCTAATATGACTGCATACTATAGGGATTAAATAATGAGTATGATGAATGCAAATTAGGGTTTTTTGCATCTGACAATTAGGTCAAGTAGTGAGTAGCAGAATGAGAATTGCCTATTAGAATAGGTCTTAGAATTGGTCAAAATAGACCAGAATTGGTGATCATGGCAATGAGCCAATTTTGGGGTATTACAATAAACTCTGGCACAATCTTTCACCCACCCACCTCTATCACCATGTGGCATGATAGCATATGCTAACTCAATTGCCTACGCGACAACACATCACCTGACATGTCTGCAGCCACCTCAGTAATAGTGACATCATCAAAATAGCCAGCACACTGTACAAAAGTCCACATCAACAATGACTATATGATCTATATGCCCAGTCAGCATTTGTACATGTTACATCACCATGATGGCATTTTTTATTGACATCATCCAACCACGAGCCTAAATTTGACGTTCGTCTAACTGTCACCAGTAGGCCAGATTGTATTGTCATGATGATCATTTTGATGTCAAATTTAACATAGCATTTTGCTAATTAGACCCTCACCATATTCAGTTTTTATTTGACAGTCTAACTTTGGGATGCCATATATCAATCATCTAGACTACAAATCAGGTGCAATTTTTTAATTTTGGCTAAAATTTTTTTAATGTTTTAGTGGTGCTATTATTTTCTTATTTTGGTGCACAAATTTGTCAGAAGTTTTAGTTTTTAGCGATTGTACCTATGCAATCCTACATTTTGTAACTCCAAATTCTTTTTATGGGCTCATCTAGACACATTTTTATGTTTTGATTTTTTTAAAGTGAATAACTTTTTCTCTACTTTCTAGATCCGGAATTAGATTATAGGCTTGTGTGGATAAAATTACCACTTTCATAAATAGGTCCTTTCTTTACATTGTATTCCTTCAAAATTGTTGTATTTTTTAGCTACATTACTTAGTTCCAGATTTGAATTCCAAAAGGAGGTTGTAAAACAATGAAATTTGAAGTCCACCTAGGCCAAAATTGGCAAGTGGCCATTGTAATCACACTAAAGATAAAGTACAAAATCATACATTAGGGGGGGTTGATTGATTATTTTTTACATTTTGGGGGGTGCATAGATTTATTACTCTCATGGAGTTTTGTTTCACATGTGAGTTTGGTATAAGACTGAGGTTGACAAAGAGGAACTATTAGAAATGGAGTGCCTTGATAATTGATCATCACTAGTAGAAATTTGGCAAATAAATGGCTATGTGACTAAAAGTCCTAGTCACATGACTAAAGCTAATAAAATTCTACAATTATTCTACAATTCACTAATATAAATTACTAAACAAATGACTAATTTGGTCATCAGATACAATCACAACTAAATAATTGATCAAAGAAATGAGCACATCTAAATAAATGATGAAAGAAATGACTATTACTCCTCTAATATTTTTTTCTTCCAAATTAAGTCTTATATTCCAATATTTATTAGTGTTAATGTTTTTTTTTTTTTCCTCAAAATTTAGGGAACTTATCTCTTATGAATATGATTTGAAGTAAACACATGGAAATAATAACCATAAACTTTTCTTGGTACTTTAATTCCTTGTTGTTTGTACATGGATAATCAATATATTTAAAATTGTCCATTGCTTTGTTGGAAATAAATATTTACGTCTTCTAAAATTCTTAATGCTTTTTAATATTTATAAAAAAAATTTGAATATGACAAATATTGCATATAATAAAATAATAGTAATACCAATAAAAAACTACTAAATGATTAATAGATAAATAATAGTATATATAATTATAATAAAAATATATAATAATAGTTAATGATATAATCAAAATAAACCAATAAATATATTATTAATTTAATAATAACTATACATAATAAGGTTGACATAAATAATAGATTTTCCACCTAATATAAGAAAAGAGGTGAAACCTTTTCCATTCAACAATTATATTCCTTGACTTATAATTCGAGAGGCTATTTGTATTGTGAAAGTACCAAACCATAGTTTGTATTGCCACACTAGAAATATAAAACATTTCAACCAAGGAAAAGAAGAATATTTTTAATTATTGACTTTAATTGAACCTACACATACATTTACTCTTTGGGGTCTAAAAATCTTAAAATAAAGTGGAGTTAAAAGTAAAAAATTCATTCAATTTTTTTTTATGAATAGTAATTTTATATTAATAAAAATATACTAAGAATAAAATTCACAAAAAAAGGGCTATGAAATACAAGATCACCTAGTGAATGAGTTCATTTGACTTTTTTGTAGGTAAGAATATCTCAATTTTATGAAAAAAAACTAGAAACAACGAAGGGATTGCCAATGCTCTATTCCACACTACTCCATATTGGTTGTACACTATTGAATTCATCTTAATTTGTATGAATTTTTTTGGCAGAGGAGTGCTTAGCGAGTGTATGAATCGATACTGAGTTGTTGGCAGAGGAGTTTTTGGAAAGTGTATAAAGGGTTGTCTTCGGCGAGAAGAAGGGACGTCTCCACTGAAAATGTGGAAAAGGTATTGTGTCATGCTACCTTTCATCCATGAAATCTTAAATGAACTTATAAAGATACAATTTGGGCACAACCCAATGTAAATTTCCTCGCAAAGTGTTTAGAATTTTTTTGTTGTAACTGTATTTAGAAGACTTGCAATTTTGTAGTTTGATGGATGAATCCTGAGAAACAATCATTGCATCTATTTGTGGGCTCAGTGAATGTCAGGATTATAGAGCATGCACAAAATATAGTTTTGTAGCATAATCTTTCCTCTTCCATAGTAAGAGATTTGGATCTTCATCAAAGGAAGCATAGACAAGGTATGTGAATTATTTGACAAAATGTTTGTTTTTCTAGATGTTGTTCCCTCACCTCTCCTACTAAACATGGAAGTACATAATTATTCATAAAATGTCCACCATAGCTCATTGTTCTCTCCTTCCAATCTCCCCTCAAATTCTATGGTCCTAGAACTAGTAAATGATCCAGCATAGACATAATAGATGTGAAGAATAATGACCCAGTCGACTCATAAAATAGGTGTCATGAATAACATGCCACACTGAGCTTAGTATGATCTAAATATTTTGCATATTTAAGGCATTCATCTTGATGAAAGTAGTTAGCTTTACCCTCTTTCCTCAACGGCATTAGAAATATTTCATTCCATCTTGTCATGTTTTAGGAGCTAGTGAGGGAGAGGTAAGACTACCTTGTTGAAAATGTTAAATCAACAACCACAAAGAATATCATAGGATTAGCTATCCAATGGAAGGTAGCCAAAATTTATCAAGATAAAGTATATCTTACTACTATTATACAACTTTGTTCATTAAATAAACATGTTATGATGATGACCAATTTTTGAATTACCCTTACAAATTAAGAATAGCAAGAGAATGCCTCAAGGTCTAAAATGTACCCACCATTAGTATTAATGACGAGAACAGAGCGATTTGGCTTTCAGAATGCATAAGATTGAATATATCTATTCTAAAAAATCATTTTTTCTCTCAATTTTAGAATTGTGAATTTCCAAGAATGTAGCTAAAGGGGAAAAGTTAAAATAGAGAGGTGAAATGTATCTATAATAGTTTTTAAGTCTAGAAAAGTAAATTTTATGACATCTTCCCAAATCAAGAATAGCAATACTCTTGAGTTTAGAGATACTTTGTGTGGATGTTAGAAATTTGAGGGAATATTGAAATATAGGCTCCATGGTGTACCGTAGTATGAGAAAATTGTAAAAGATAAGTTTGAACCCAAAATACTAAATAACAACTATAGGGAAAACTAAGATATTTCATGTTTCATGAAATCTCATTATTGTAACAGTTCCCACATTTTCTCGGTAGTACCAACTATAAAATTACAATAGCCTCTCTTCATTGCACTTGTGTTAGGACCTAACAAGATTAAGAGGCATTATTTCATAACATGCTATTATATGGCCTAGGGGGTGTGGTTTAACAATAGTATCTAGCTTTCATAATTTTAAGGATCAAACATTTCATATGGAACTATTCAAAACAATGGTGGATTCAACAAATTTGGTTTTGTGATTTTAATAAAGTGAATCTGTATAAGAACACCTGAAAGATGTACAATAACTAGAATTATCATGAGGACTATCCACAAGCATTTTAGAGACTGCTTCTCCAAATAGATCACCAAGGATGAAGAATTTAGATGTGCCTGTATTTATAATATAATTAGTGAGGAGAGAAACCATTTGACATAGAGTTTATTTCCCATGTAGAGTGTCAAAATGGCATGGTAGCAACATGCAGGGGTAGGAGAGTAAGGGATAATCACTGGAAGACTGGCTCCTGCATATCTATAGTCTTAAAAATGACATTGAACAATTGCATAATTCTGATTTTCCCACCTACTCTATAACCTAACCTTCACTTTGTCTATAGGTAATTGCATTTATATCTCATTTTAGCTTAAAAGATGCATAAAACTAAGATAGTTATCTAGACCAATGATGAAGAATTCCATGTTAAACTTAAAGTAAACTCATGGTCTTAACTTAAGATAACAATAATAAATAGATCTTACAATTTTGTTCAATTTCATACTCTTAAGAATTGGCTTCTCACATGCCTCATCAATACATGTAACCTTAGAAGCATCACCACAGGAAGTTAAAAATTACAGACTGTTATGCTATTTGAGGTGAGCCAAAATCTCCATTTTCTAATCATTCATTGCCATGATTAGCTTAATTTCTGTTATAATGTTGTCATGGTATTTTATTGTTTCTTTTCAAATGATGTACTGATATTTTTGGTTGATATAAATTATTTTTTTAGATCATTATTAAAAAGAGATTTTTTTATAGGAACACCTATCCATCCCCAAGATGATAATGTAATGCAGAGCATCATTGAACTTCTCAAATCTACATTTCCAATCTGCAGATTACTGTCATACAGTGAGGAAATAGAGGCATCTTCATGTCTTTCAACAAAATCCATTGAAATACATGTTCTTGTAGCAAGCCCATAAAACATGCAACATCAATCATATCCCAAATCTCAAATAATCTGCATAGATGCTTAATACCCAAGTCATTTAATAAATTGAAACCATTAAAATTTAAAATATAATGCTCTCTGAATAGGGACAAACAATTTCAATTGATAGTATTTCAAATAAATACTATATCAAAATTCATACTATTGACTTTCATTTATTGATAATTCCAACGATTACTGAACCTTTTATCAGAACACACTTTGGATTTCTTTGCACGACCCACAATGATCTATGAGGGTTATCTTGACCCTAAAAAATCAATCTTACACATCCAAAGAACAAATATTTACATCAATTGCAACACTGTGCTCAATCTCAGACTTATGCAGTACAAAACCAAAACAAAATTCTAGAATTCCTCACTCTCATAGACCGCACCAAAACATCAACATCTTCTAGACTATAATCAAGTTTGAAAGTCACTTTGGTCTAGTTTTAGGAAATTACTGTGGTCACAACATATCCGAAAAGTCGCAAAATCCAACAGTCCAATAATATTCTATGCCCCGCGTATCAAGACAGATTTTGTCTGTCAAACAAAACAAATTCACGGAATTGCTAACTTGCTGTAAGAACGAATAATGTTAGTTTGTCCAATACTAATATTGAATTGGTTACTATTTAATGCCCAACCTAATATAATACTATGAAAGTTGATTCACAATTTAATTTGAATCCTTGCTTTTTTCAACCACTTCTTGTTTGACTTCAACACAGACAACCCAATAATTGATACCATCTAAATATCAGTGGCCCGATAACATGAACACAAAATTACTTTCAAATTCCCAATACTTTGAAATCAGAACATATTATTATAAAGAAATAGTTAATCAGGGGGAGAACATAATAGTAACATAAATACTTAAGATAGTCGAATAAACTTTATTACTTAGATATCAGAAATACAAAATCATGACTAAATCTTACACCATCTATTTGTTCTGTATTCCAACCAGCAGAATGGCCTTTGGCTGCTGACAACCAGAGAGCCAAAGCTATTACATCTTTTCTCTCTATCTTTGTATCTATCTCTTCCACAATCTAGCCCCGTTTAACATTTTTTGATAGGTGATTACAAGACTTTCGGTTATGACTTTAAATTCTCACAAAAGAAATTTCAATATAGGATCTCATTGCTATCTTTCTTGCACCTTTGGTTCTGTTGTGTAGGCTCCAACATAGTATTTTTTATTTTTTTTGGGTATCTATTGATATAAATATTTTGCATGTTACCTTAATTTGAATTCATTAACATTGAACTCCATCGATTGCCTTTTCTCAACACCTGAAGCATATCGTCAACTTTACACGTCCCTGTGACTTTAAGAGTATATTTCCTTTTGTTTGACCTTATTCATACTCTTAGTGCGGTAGTGCAAGGTTTCTATAATATATGTATATTTTATCATCTGTATGTAATCGCCAATTTATTTCTGCATACACATTCGTTGTTGACCATAATTATGAAATGTTATTAACTCCATTGCTCATGATTTTATATACCACGCATGTTCCATATTCCTGAATAATCTCACTGTGGTAGTCTTCAGACCCTTTTATAATGGTCATACGATTATGGTTGGCCCCTTACACCCCTGGTCAAGGATCAGTGTAATTGCCTGCACATCTCTCTTGAATGAGGGACCTCTAAAAGGATGCAACTCTACTATTGCAACTCCAGATACTTTGTTGACTGATAATTCCAACCTTTACACTTATTTTCCAATGATATCTCTTCACTATAGGAATTCATTTGGAATGTGCTGATATACTAACGATTATAATTTCACTGTACGATGCTTGATTATTGATCAATGCCAAATGTCAAAGACAAACATTAAAAACTTAAATAATTGATTATCAATATATATTGACAATTCTAAAGAAAATCATCACATTGAATTACTGAATTACAAAATGAAAATTCAAAATATAGTACCAATGGAGAGAGCAAATGTGAAAAGATGTGTGTTTGAAGGGTTCATATGGGATTGTTTTAGGGCTAGAAAGAAGAAAAAACAAACAAAAAAATGTGTTTTAAATCTTTTTTTTGGGCCACAGGTTTGATCACGGACCTGCATGGACCACCACAGAAACCTGAATCTGGTTCACAACTGGACCCGGATCGATGGTCCAAGGTGCAAAACCAGTAACTTGGAGAAAAAGCTAAACAAGTTAATGATCTCCCTAGATCATTGAACTGGTCATAAGACTAATTATAAATTATCAAGGAAGCAGATTCTAGAATTATAATAATCATTCTATTGTTGTTTCCTATTTCTGAATCACACAGACAGATCTTATAAGTCCAAAGTACAAGTTTAGTAATGCCAAAATTTCAGTAAAATAAATTCATGCTGCTGAAGTCATACCCATGATATTTGATTAGTTAAGGAGCTTGGTCATCTAAACATTTATTTCAAACTACACACCTCTTCAAATGATAACTGATACATAAATTTTCTCTCTACCTGCAATTAATGGGAATCACAGTTTGACATGATTTCAGAGCATAGGCAAATCGGATTCCACATTATTCTTCTGGATTATTTCCATGCAGATGACTTAATTCCTTCAGCATTCACAGGGACCTGTCCCACTCAAAAAGAATGCAATCTGCAGTGGAGACATCCCTTAGATTCCCTACCAAAGCACGGGATTTTTGGGGTACTCTGGGACATTCTGGGACAACCATGGGTTGTATAAGCATGCATCAGTCATCCCAAGGACACCAGGGAATCCCCAAATTGAACTTAGTTTCTCTATGCAATGATAACCAAACAAGAACATTGATATGCCCAGTAGAAAAAACAAAAATTAGAAGAAAACCATCAGTCACAAATGATTGATAATTCTTAATTGAAATATCCTTTGCAATCCATGTAGCAACTTGGGTTACAATAATTGAGTCATATATAGTTGATATTTGATCATTTAGAGTAACTTCTGCTTGTGCAACCAGACAAGACATAGTGTTAGTTACTCCCAATAAATTATTATTCCTAGTTTCCATGGTTGGAAAATCCTCCTAATTTACCTTAGTTGCTATGCCAAAGGTTCATACTACTTTTGGTGTTGTATCAAGTCTAGAATCAAAGGCATAAGTTAAAATTTATCTGTTGATTCTATAGGCTCATTCATGTTTCCTTCCCAATCCTTGCCACATTAGTTTACTCCACTACCGATTCATTTAGAGACAATATTTTTTCATTTAGAATATTGCTAGTCTGTTGAATGAAGGCAAGTTTGATATTGGTAAAAACTGGTAGATTGTCAGCTAGTCCTAGTGAGTCATCACTCATGGTTTGTTTATCTAGAGAGTTTACATTCTCAGTTATATCATCTTTCAAATTGGAAAAAAATAATTGTATTTCTTTTGCCTCTAAAATTGGAACTACAAGACTAGATTTATTATAATTATATGAGTTTGAGTCTGATATGAATATTGTAAATCACTAGTTGATTTAGTAGTCTCATTTAAGGTTTCCATTTGAACCCTTGTAGCAACTTATGACACAACTACTAAGTTATTTGTCAATGAAATTTGCCTAATTAGAGTAACTTGCATATGTGCTCATCTAAGTTACTCTAATTGACATCCTTATTAATTAGACAATATTCATGCAAAGTTTCAAGAATCTTATCATGCTATCTAATATTTTATGTAACTATTAGTACTTTTCTTATGATGTGTGATGTGTCCAGAATTCAGAGGTTGGGAACATTGACATGGAACAAGTTATTTAAGTTTTAAAATGGTTGGCATGGGTTGCATCACTTGGAAAAATTTTACAGATGGAATCCAATCTAGCTAGTAATTTAAATTCCAAAAAAATAAGCCTCAAAGTACCAACAATGTAATATCTTTTATTCTAGAATATCATTATGAAGGTAATCAATTGCATCTCTAAATAAATTTGATTCTTCATATGGCACTGTGTTTTACTCTTCATAATTGTTTTGTAGAAACAATAATAGAAATCACAAGAAGTAATTTTTAACTAAGATAATATGAATACACCTTTTATGTGGATGCCAATAGTCTTTTCAAACTCTAAATATTGGTGGTGCTTTGCAACAGGTTTTTTCATCTCAATCGTAGTCACCACTTAGTTTTCCTTTGTCCATGTGTTCACCATTAGTATTTATAGATGCTAATGAAAATTTATCTTCATCTATTACAACTTCAAGCATGTCTCCTCTTCAAAATATATTGAGTTGTTTGATTGCAAAAGAAAGTTCTCGTTATTTGAATTTTCCTAGAACTACTCAGAACCATCCTATAGTGCACCAGCCTGCTAGAACCCTAACACTTGGTATTCCTAGAGAATGTCAACTTTCTTCAGGTTAATAGGTTCAAAAGTGGTTATTAAATAATTTGGCATCCTACCTTTCACGTGGATAAGTTGAATCCCCTCTTCCATCTGGAGGTCAATATATTACAACTCAAATTGAATCCTTAGGATAGTCACATATTCCCACACCTTCTATGTCATTGCCTCATCTTTCATCAAGAGACTTCCCATAAGAGTAGGATGGGCTACATCCTAATTCTCAGATTCATCTTTTGTTTGGTTGTAGTGTTTATATGTTTTCAATCCCACCTTAGTGAGAATGGATTTTTGAAGGCTCTATTTTGCATTTTCTTCCAACATTATTGCTTACTCTTTTCTAATGACATGCCTTTCTTGCTTGGTAGACTAATGCCCCTACTTTTGAATCTGTCTCTGCCCAATCATTAGGGAAAATTCTAGCAAAAAAAAAAAGTAACTACCCTTGCATTGTTCATTGTTCAACTTCTAGATGAATTGGGTGAAATTTTGGCAAAAACTAAAAATGGAAGTAGAACTTCAATTGAAATAGCTAAGCCTAGTAACATGATTGATCTCTTCCTAAAGAGATTGTACTAGATGCAGAGGTCTATAGATATTGCATTTAAATTTATCTGCATTTATATAGCATAAACCAATATTGCCCAACTAGATGTTCATGCAAGATAAAAAAAAGCCATACTTGTTTCTCTATAGAGATGTTAGCTTAATTGTGTTCATGCAAGAGAAAGAAAGAAAAAATACATATTTGTTGCTCTATAGAGATGCCACCTTAATTTTGTGAATGGAAACTAATGAATTGTACAGCTAAATGCTTAATGCGGGCATAAGGGGAAAAAAGTAAGAGAGGCTACAACACAAGGATCTAACAAGCTCACAAAGGTAGATGGTGGGTTGTTCTAGTAAGAGACAAAAGGAGCTAGCCTACAAATAGGCATAGCATTGTAAAGAAGTAAGTTTCAATTCTTTACTTTTCTAAGATTGCATGGATTAATATTTGAAAGCTTAATAAACTAAGCTCTTTAAGTGTGTTGTGTGCCCTAACAAAATCCACTCTTGCACAAGTGTGACTCATGCCTTGTCCATCTCTACCATTGAATTTTATTATGGCTAGGGAATATATTGCATCCATTTGAGAAGATTTGGCAAACTTTTCCATCATCAAAGCTCCCTCACCCTAGTTTGTAGTTAGTATAAGAAATTGTGGCAAAACAAAAAGGAAACTAACAACCCAAACAAGAAAAAATACTACAAACCTTTGACAATGGTGACATATCTGAAGATTGTTCCCAATTCATCTACAATTAGATTGCACCAGAAAAGTAGCTCAATGTCAAGTATTGGTACCAATAGCCCTAATTCCTCTGCAAGTAGCTATGGCTACATACATTTGTGGCCAACCAAAATATTTTTCCTCACTTTAACCTTTTCAAGATTTAACCTTTAAGATTTTGTAATATTCATAATATTTAATGAGGATATTGAAGTTTGAGCACATAAAAGGTAGTCTACTATAATGCTAAACATCGCAGATGATAAAGAGAGGGATTGCCTATTTTTAATGGCAGTTCATAAACATCTTAAAAAATCAAAGTTCTTCACTATAGTTGTAAGTTAAAATTTATAAAATTTATAAAATCAATTAGGGAATAATGGATAAAATTTAAAGAATCCACAAAACACTAGCTAGAAACATCATGCAATAGAGGTGAAGATCACAACCTTGAGAGCACATGCTAACATGACTATTAAAACCAATAGAGGCATGTATATTATAAATTGGAATGGTAAGAGTGTTTGTCACACAAGCATTTTTAGACAAAAATGCTACCTAAGAGTCAAGACGCCATTTGTAGGACTTAGAATTATGACAAGCCTCTGATAAAATTTCTATAAAATTGGGAATAACCTCAAATCTTGATGGTTTAACCATTTTTAAAATAGCACCACATTTAAAGCATGACCAAATTTGTTTTTGGATATGGTTGAAATTAGGAATCCAAGAAAGAAATCATGTGGGGCATCCTATAATTTTGGTCCACGACATTAGAACCATTATTAAACACATATAGTAAACAATTGAGATCTATTTACACATTTAAGTAGTGGACTTCTTACAAAACAAGGTGTAAAAAGTTGGTCTGGGAGATTTCCATTGAAGAATATCCACTTTAGTTATCAAACATTTGGTTGGAGCTCTCGCGTTGTTACCCTAACAATCTTTATGTAAAACAATACATCTAGGTGGATAAATCAAAATACTGGTAATTAATATAAAACAATACCATAAGACTATAACAACTTAGGGCACAAATTAAAGTATTCAAAAAAAAGTAGACATGTTGACAAATTCTTAGGGTCATGTACTAAAAGAAAAAATTATAGTTTATAAGGAAGACATGCTCAATTAAAGCAATAAAATAAACAATGAGACTGAAAAAAATGAGGTTGAATCTCCTATTTCATGAGCAATCATACATTTCTCAAACTTCCCTAAAACAAGAGATTTCAAAAAGCTTAAGCATCTAATATTAAGAGAGTTACTTTTTGTGACTCATATGACATTAATATGCAACTAAATGCAATCTATTTAAGAATAGAAAATGACAACATATTAACTTCATAACATTGGTAAATTAAACAACTTTAGTTCAGACTGCATGAGAAGCCTAAAGAAAGTTTAATATAGTCCTTTCTAAATTTACATGTTTGTGTCTAAAAGGTTGTGCTTCTGAGCGGAGGCAATGGCATCTGATACCAATAGTGTTTCTGCTTTCATGCACCTACTAGACCTATTCCTATAGGATGCAGAGAAGGTAGAGAAAGGGTGAAAGTTCTAAGGAAATGGAATGTTCATGTGCATGACTTGCCACTATCAAGTCATTACTTTCTATATTTAAGAATGTTGTAGTTAAATTATGGGTGTGTGTGATGCTAGTTATGCAGGTGTTGCAGCAATGACAATCTATTGAGGATCTCTAATAATGGTTTTGCATATGTGGTGCTTGACGATAACAAGAGATCGATGAAGGATAGACCAAAGGAAAAAATACATGGTTCCTATAAATAGATCTATTGGCTATCAATTACTCATTAGAAAAAAAGAAGGTTTCGGGATGGTGAAGGAGTAGACTATGAAAAAGAAAGATCAACTTGTCCAAAGGCACCAATATGCTACACTAGTGTCCATCATGGGATTTCTTCTGACATCTTTACACCATTGTCCCATTGAAAATGCCCCTTTGCAAGTAGCTATGGATACATACATTTGTGGCCAACCCAAATATTTTTCCTAACTTCAACCTTTGCAGGATTGAACCTTTAAGACAATTTTGTAATATTCATAATATTTAATGAGCATATTGAAGTTTAAGCACATAAAAGCTAGTTTTATATAATGATGAATAGGGTAGATGGTAAAGAGAGGGATTGCCTATTTTTAATGGTAGTTCAGAAACATATTTAAGAAAGCAAAGTGCTTCATTGCAATTGTAAGTTAAAATTTATAAAATTTCAATGGATCTTTAAGAATTTTAGTTAAAATTTTAGCATTTTGTAGATCTATAAGAAATCAAAGTGCTCAGCTATTGTAAGTTAAACTATTCTGATTTGATGTCATTTTCCTCTTGAATGTTGATTTCTACTCTTTCAATGAGTGCTTATGTTGATTGGTTCGATCTGGTTTTATTATTATTGAAGAGTAATATCAATCGATTATTTTCCTTCTTTTTCTTCTATGCTTTATCTTTGTCCAACATATTGATTAGAGATTTTATGTCCAAGGGCTTTGAATATTGGTAAAGAAAATGTTTTAAGGTTAAGCAGTTAGAAGAGAAGAAAAAATCTTTCTTCATTTTTGTTGTTTGGAGAATGGAGACAGAGAGTGGAATAGAGATTGATTATTTCAACAAAAAAATTCAGAGTAGAGATGGTAGAGTTCCTCTATCTCTTGTGGAAACTACTGGTAAAGTCATCACTTGCAAAACTAGGATATCATCTTTCATTCTAAAATTTGTATTTCTTGTCAATTTTCATGCTTCAAGATTCATGGCTTTTTTAATGAATTAGTCCTATTGTTGTTCTTTCTTTGGATTGTTTAGTTGTGGTAGCATGGAGGGATAAGGAGTTGTTGGTAATACAAGATGTTGGTAATAGCAGAGACTTTTTTAATGGTCCTTAATATTCTTATTAGGCTAATAATGATTTAACCAAGGTTTTGAATCTTGTCTTGGCAAAGGTTACATTTCCTAAACCCTTTTTTTCATTTTATTTTTTCCCAGTCCATTATTTCCTTTTGTTATAGGTTTTTTAAAGCAATTTATCATAATCATATTATTTAGTTCTTTGTTACATTTATGAGTTGGTACTACTTTCCCTATTACTAGGAATAACTTAATTATATATTAGTGATAACAAATTTCTTTTAATGTGCCTTATTTTTATCAAATTCTTATATTTACGTTGTTTGTAGATTAAGGTTCAATAAATGTGAACATCAGGTGTAATGAACACTTTTATCACCCACCTGAGCATAAGGAAGAGGAAATATTTGATTCTTTTAATTGATTGTGTTTCATAGTTTTTAATAGGGTTTGATGTTTTTATTTAATGCAAAGTTCTATTTTCTTGCCATAAATTGCATAATCATTTGTATCATTTTTCTAAGAAGTTAACACAAGAAATAATACTTATGTGTGGCCAAAGTGCTCCAAATTATATCTTATGAGAGTCTATCACTACAATAATTTAGAGAAGTGTAATTGACATGAAATATAATTTTAAAATGCTTGAACAAAAGAATTTAAAATTGTTGAATTGTTACTGATAAAGATGTAGATTATTGTTTTTCATAATAACTAAAATTTTTGTTCTTTGAGAAGAGTATGTCATGTTACAGTAACCATGATCATGGTAGATCTAATGTTGTGAAGACAAATCTATCAATTTTTTGCATTATTCTTCAAAGGGTACTAGCTCAATGGAAGAGTGTCTACTTTATAAGTAGGATGATGGTGGTTCAATTCCATCATGCCCTAAAATGACTAAATTAATGATTAAATAAACTACCAAATATTATGAAATATACTACCATATATACTACCAAATAAACTACCAAATATACTACCCAAAAAACTACCAAATATACTACCATATATACTACCCAAAAAACTACCAAATAAACTACCAAAATTACCAAATATACTACCAAATAAACTATCAAGTAACAACAATAAAAAACTAAATCAATGATTAAAATAGTTTAGTGATAAATTTGGTTGGGAGATAAATGTCTGGCAATAAACTACCATTGATCATGCGATCAAAATTAGTCACATATCTACAATTTTTACTAGTTTATTTAGTAATATATTGTTTTTTGTACTAGTGTGCATCCAAGAGAGCATAAGGAAGTATTTCCTTATCCATGTTCCAAAGAACTAACCTTTTACATCGATCACACACCTATCTATATAATTGAGCAAGTCATTTTTTCTAGTATCAATATGGATTTTTTTGTTGTCCTTAGAAAGGTTAGTGAACCTTATGATATTTGGATGATTCTTTGGAAAGAATATGGAGATCCAAAAATTCCTTCCTCTCTAGAGGATATTCTACCTTTAGTCACTCTAGTTATGGTACCTTTAACTCTAGTTGAGATCCTACCTCCTGATGCTCCTGTTGCTTCTACCAATCCAATTCCAACCACATATGCTCCTGATTCAGTGTAGTAGGAAACACCATGTCTTCCTACTTCAACTTCATGGGATGACTTCCTTCTAGACATTGCAGGGTTGTTTGTGGAGTCTTACATTGAAGATTTATGGGAGACATCATTGATGACATCCACCTTCTCTTTGTTGAGGAGACTTCTTCTTCACTTGTTGTGAGGGCTCACTCTGACCCTCACCACCACAATCTTTCCTTTGAGACTGACATGATTGTGGACACTTCTTTACAATAGTTGGAGGAGAACTCTTTCACTTTAGAGGAGACATATCAGTCTTTGGAGATTGTATTTCAGTTTCCTTAGACATCATATCTTCTAAGGATTCTTCCTACTAGTTGGGGAGCATTCTCTACTACACTTATGGCACTATTTCTTGCTATAAGGAGGAACATCATTCAACTTTCATGGTGCAGCTTCTTCAGTCATCAAGGAGCTTCTTTCATGGGTGTGCATTCATTATTGAGGGGAGGCAACATTGCTTCTCTTCCCATATCTTCCTATCAAGATGCTTCATCGTCTTTGGCTATTGATTCAATTTCATCCATGTACATGTTACCTTGTTTGCCACCTTTTGGGCATCCACCAAATTGGTTCATGGCATCTACATTCATCAAGGACTTGTCGACATATGAGCAGAATTTAGAGGTAGCATCCACACCATACTACATATGGATCCCTCTTCCATCTTCTTATCCATACTGGGAAGCATACTTGCACCTATACTTGGTGTATCTTCTTCCTAAAGGGAGAAATGTTGTTTGCAGGCATTTAATTCTCTTTTTTCTTCAAGCACTCATCATTAGGAATCCTTCACTAAGGGGGGCATTTCATGATAGGATTCTCTATTGTGTAGGCATGATGTATGTCATAATGGGGGTATCTTGATTACTCCATCCATATATGCATCTTTCTTTATTGTACTTATCTCTCTTTTTGGGGAAGGGTTTTTCCCATGAGGTTTTCCCTCTTTACCCATTTTCAGAGAGATTTCATTCATTGCATTGCATTGTATGTACAACATTGCATTTGTACATGGGTACCTAATATGGCCTTGTAGTGATGACCCATTATGCATTTTCATCATAGCTTTTGTGAGCTTAAGTGCATTCCCCTATGTTGAACTTAAGGGGAGGTGTTAGTGTAAATAATTATTATTTACACTTTACTTAAGTTTACTTAGGTTTAACTCATATGAGTTGTCATGTTGACAACACAAGAGTTAGGAACTCTAATTTAGCACATGGTGTCTACAACACTTAAGTTTGCATAATTAATTGAGTTGTCATGTAGACAACATATTTTTCACACTCTAATTAAGCACATGGTTTCTACAACATAATTTTACATGACACACTTATGTAAGCTTATCCTTTCATCATTGCAAAAACTTTTGTGCTCAATGGAGGATAATCCACTCTTAGTGGACATGTTCTTAATTGTGAGGCTTATCATATTGTTAACTCCTAGTCATTCTAGAGGCCTTTATATATAGGAACTTCTAGTGTACTTGAACATCAATTATCAATTATTGAATAATCTGATATACAAAGATAATCAATTATTAATTCTCATATTGTTATGATCATAAATCATTTGGTCAATATTGAGCTTGTTCTTCAGCTTCTTGATCTTGGCGTCATTTTTCCCTAAGGAATTTTTTTACATGGTATTAGAGCTATACCAAATTTATACAATTAGACAAGTTTAATAGAGATTGAAAGAGGAAAATTTATTGATTTCCTTGAGGAAATGGTCTTTTATGAAAAAAGAGATAGTATATCTTAGTTTTGTGATTTCAACTAAAGGTTTGAAGATGGATACTAAGAAAGTAAAATATATATTGGAATAGCCTACAATTGTGACAATGATGTAGGATTATCCTAGGGTAGTTAGAAATCATGCATGTTCAAGATATTTTGGCTTTGGGAGTTGAGGTCTCAATCACCGAAGGAGTGCTGCTCAGTCATTACTAGGTGTAGTATTGGCCAAGGTGCTCATTCATTGAATGTTTTCTCAACATATATTTTTAAGTGGCATAGACTATGATGCTCAAAACTCACTACATTTTTCAACATGTATTAATTTCTCAACAATGCTTGGAGGCACTTGGTAGTGCTTGACTAGTGGTTGTTGATGCTCGATAGTTTGGGCTTACAAAATGGAATTATTAAGGATTTGATCAATAGACTTGGTGCATTTAATGTGTGAGTAGTGTGATCATGAAGTAGAGTGATCATGGGTGGTTGTGTAGGCCTATTTTGGTTTGGGTTATCTATCACAAGTGTATTTAATCAGAGTGGTAAGCCTTCTAAGGCATTGGGTATTTAATATATGTTTTAGGTTGTCTTTGGCTTAAATATGCATTTAATGTAAGAATTTATTTAATTTGTAACTTGATAGGCCACCTTGTGACTTAGTTGGGTATTAGTAAAGGGTCTTTGGTAGTCTTGAATCACTATTCTTCCAACATTGAGAAGGAGTAGCTAAGAGAGAAATGTTTCGAAGTAGAGCTAGTAGTATTGGCTTGGGAAAAAAGGAGATTGCTTGGTGGCTTGTGAGCACAAGTTCAATTTTTTTGGATATTTCAACAAGAGTATTATTGTGCTACAAATCTAGACTACATAGGGTTTGAGTTAGATCCTAAGGGATCTTATAGAACTATTACTTTGTTTGTATTTAGCTATAATGGAGAAGGCCTTATGGCCCAACACGGTGCATGTAATTGGTTAATTTATAAATAAAGAGTTTTGTTTGGTATCTAAACTTGTATCTTTTGTTGTGTTTTCATTATGTTATTATTTTTTGGGGACTGGATCACCTACATCTAGTGGTATCAACATGAAGGTTTACCTTAGTGGTGATTTATTGGTTTAGGTTTGCCAAGATCTTAGAAGAGGCCTCCAAGAAGATTGTAACCTGGGGCAATTGAAGATCTATGTGATGTTGTAGAAGTAAGGATCTTGGAGAAGCTTAAAATATATTTAAGATCTAAGATGGAGTTGATGAAGATTGAGATCATGAAGACTATAGTTGGTTTACCTTGGCATGTATGTACTAAAGATGGTTACAATACTTCGATGTTGGTGGATTGAGTGGTGAAGATAGAAATGATCATGTGGAGAGGTCTATGGAAGACAGAGTTGGTTGGTCAGATAGATCTAACACTCAATTAAAGATGAATCACAAAATAAATGTTTCTAATTTCTAATGTACTTTGATTCTTGAAGACTTGATTGATTTGATTAGTGAATTGGAAAAATACTTTGAGTTTGAGGATATTGGAGATCCACTTAGAGTAAGGTTGGCACAGACTAAGTTGAAAGGAATGTTAGAAGTGGAGTTATCATTGCACCAAAAGACTAATTTGTCAATGCCTAATAGAGCCACTCAACTTATAGTGTACATAAGAGGTGGTTAAGCCCTTGTCACAAATCCTAAGGGAGCACTACAAAAATTTCCAACAATCTCCCCCTTAGAGTTACTCGAGAGTCTAAGGATTTGAACCTATTTGGAATCTCTTATACCAATTGTTAGAGTGGGGTTTCCATTGCACCAAAAGACATATTTGTAAATGCCCAATACAACCACTCAATAGTACACAAGATATGATTAATCCCTTGTCACAAATCTTAAGGGAGCACTAAAAAAATTTCCAGCAAGGATATGCTTATCTTTGATGGAAATATTTGCAAAGAGATAGAGAAGAGGAAGGTGAAATGAAGATCACTTGTTGGAGATTGTTGGTGACTAAATTGAAGGCTAAAATCACACCTATGTATTCTGAACTTGAGTTGTTCAAGAGGTTATAGAATTTGAATCTAAAGGATTTTTCTATCTAATATTATACTAATGAATTCTAAAAGTTGACTATTTGGTCTAGGCATAGAGAACATTCTAAGGAGAAGCTGGCTCAGTACATTAATGGTTTGAGATTCAATATTCAGGATGAGAATGGTATGTTGAATATTGATTATGTTGAGGAGGTTTATCATTATTTCCTAAAGGTAGAATATAAGTTGAAGAACATAAATAAAGGTAGTTCCCATAAAAGGGAAAAGTGAGATCACTAGGAAAAGGAAAAACTAAGTGCAGAAGATGAACCAAAAATTATTGAATTTAGGAAAAGGATATGTAGAGGTGCATTTAAGGGTACTTGCTACAAATGTGGTGAAGAAGGCAATAGAGATTTTGAGTGTTTATAGAAGTCTAGTGATAGGAGATCTATTATGGTGAATGAAGTTGAATCCCATGTTAATGAACTTGAGGAAGGGGAAAATTTTCGAGCTCAATGAGTATTGTTTGGTAAGAAGGCATTAGAAACTTGTCAAAGGAGTAATTTGTTCAGGACTAGTTGTAAGTCTAGTGATAAAATATACAATATGATTGTGCATGGTGGTAGTATAGATAACCTTTTTGCTGAGGAGATGATTCAAAAACTTGGGTTGAAGAGAAAGAGACATCCTTTTCCTTATAACATTGGTTGGTTACAAGATGAATATTCATTGGAAGTGGGGGAGAAATGTCTTGTTGATTTTCAAATTCGATAGTATAAGGATCACATGTTGTCTAATATTGTGTGCATGAGAACTTGTCACATATTTCTTGGTAGACCTTGATAATATGATTGTAGCACTATACATGATTGTGTCAAGAATGTGATTACTATTGAGAAAGGTGGTAGGAAGCATTCCCTGATCTCCCTTTGTAGAATGAAGAATTGGGTAGGAGGAATTTACATTTTGGTAGTTGAGTTGAGTTAAAGGATTTTGAGAGGGTTAAAGATCATAATGAAAAGAAAACCTATGGAACACCAAGCATGGATGTGAATAAGAAGAGGAAATAGTTTCCTATTGTTGGTAAGGATTAGCAGAAGTAGAATAAGGGAAAGAGTGTGCATTTTAAGACTTAGAGAATATGTATGTGAAGAACCAATTTGGGATTTATGTATTGAATCTCAAAAGATGTTCTTCTAGCTACTAAGAATATATTTTTGCAACTAGGGTGTCTAATGTAGAAGCATCTTAGGGTAGTTAGCAATCCTCCATGTTGGAGGGGTTTTGACTTTGGGAGTTGAGGACTTGGTTGCCCAAGGAGTGGTTCTTGATCATTAGTGGGTGTAGTGTTGGCCAAGGTGCTTAGTTGTTGAATTTTTTCTTAGAATATACTATTGCTTGACATATACTATAATGATCAACACTCACTACACTTTTTTTCATGTGTTTGTTGCTTGAGACTTTTTGTAGGAGCTCAATAGTGCTTGGTTGGTGGTTGCTGATGCTCGACAGTTTGGGTATGTCAAAAAAAGTTCTCACAAATATGACCAATTGACTTGGTGTGTTTAATGTGTGAGGAGTGTGATCATGGTGTAGATAGATGTGAGAGTTTTTTTGGTCCTATTTGGGTCTTCATTATTTAACCTAAGTGTTTTAATGGGTGTTGTAAACCTTCTAAGATATTTGGTATTTAATATCTATTGTAGGTTGACTTGTGGCTTAAATATGCATTTATTGTAAGGGTTTATTTAATTTGTAACTTGCTAGGCTAACTTGTGACTTAGTTGGGTATACATAGAGGTTCTTGGGGAGTCTTGACTTATTATTCATCTAGTATGGAGGAGTGGTTGAGAGAGAAATGGTTACAATTAGAGCTAGTTGTGACATCTTGGGAAACAAGAATATTTCTTGGTATCTTGTGAGAAGAAGTTCAAATCTTGCTAGAGGTTTCTACCAAAGTAATATTGTGCTATGGATCTAGACTATCTATAGTTTGGGTTGGATCCTAAGGTATCATTCAGGACTATTATTGTAATGCCCCTCCTGGAGATCCTTGGAATGAGGATAAATATAAGCCAAGATAAAAAAAAATTAAACAAGTATGGATGCATAAAAAAATCAACATATAAGGATCACAAAGATCAAAATGGAAGACTGAACAAACATCCATCACTAACAGATCTCAAAATGCCACTATTAACCAAAATGACAAATTTTGGAAGACACAAAACACTTTGAATCTGAAACATCCTAAATTTGAAAGGCCAAACACTAGGGTTTGAAAAATCCATAAAGGGCATCCCAAACACCTCTCAAAACCTTTTGGTAGAGTCAAAAAGTACTAGTTGGTTGTCCAAGTAGGTTTTCTCATAGACCCAGGTGATATTTCAAAACAACATGGTCAATACTTTCCAGTATCATATGACCTCTATGTAATGGCCATGCAATACTTTCAAGGCTTTGGCGATAAAGTTCCTAAGGCCATGATACATTCTTCCACTATCGTATGATAGTTCTCTAATGGCCATGCGATACTTTCTAGTATCACATGTCATTTTCCCTTAAGATGTGTGATACTTTCCAATTTTGCATGATGTTTCTTCTTTGGGCATTTGATACTTTACAAGTATTGCCCAGTACTGGAATAATTTTTGCCAGTAAAAGAAAGAAATATTCAAGAACATCTAGAGGGATAAAATAAATAGTTAGAACCTCCGCACTAGGGAGTAGCAGATCCACAAGTTGAGGCTTGGACACTCAAACACAAGAGAAGAAAGAATAGAAAATAACTAACCATCTAAACCATAGCAATATAAGAAAATGTATTGAAAGAAACATTGCAATGTACAAAAATAAACAAAATCTTGTGAGATTCCTCCCAACTATTATAACATCATGAGACCTCAAATTTCCTAGTCATCCCCCATGTGTAACATACCAACCTACTGACTGGATAGTCAGAGAGCTATCTTATGAGGGTGTTACTGCTAAACATAATAACATCATAAGAACAAGAACATCTAATCATGCTACCACAATAAAGCAATAGATATTCCAACTAAGTAAATATCATCATCTAATAATATGTGAACATCATAATAAAGGAATGTGTCAAATAACTAGCATCATCTAAAAATGATATCCAAGCATCCCAATAAAAGCTTAAATCTCAAGATAACATACTTTGGAACCCGAAGTAGCAAGTGAGACAACAAGAACCACTCGCACTAGAATAATAGACTATCTCTATACACTAATCCCCAATAGTGGTATAGGTAGCTACACCTCCCAACTACGTGGAACCCATAGATCCACTCTAGCCATGTTGATGGAGATAATAATCCAACTACAACACACATAAAGAAAATTTCCATGGCTAACACTCATGGTAGACAGTAAAAATTATTGAAACCAAGATCATGAGACAATGCAAGTATAATGGGTCCTAGTCAAACACTCAATGGGTCAACTATATAGGGACTCATTAGAGGGTAAATCGCTTGGCATCGGGTAGCCCAAGCTAGTATTATGAAAAATCAACATCCCAACAAAAGGTTCTCACACTATGTCATCAAACTTAACTGGGTGCTCAAAATTTTTATTATCTTACATTTATTACCTAGTAATTTATTTAGTTATCACTTATTTAAGCCTTCTTCACACCAACCTAGGAAATATTCACCAAGGTTGTGGTAGAAGCCTCTCCATGATGTTACCCTACTCTACCCATACTCATCCAACAATGAGCACCCCTAGACATGCATATTCCCAATTGAACCCCAATGAACATAACTCAACCAAAATATAAACAAGAGATTGGACCTTGCAAGTCACCAAAAAAATGCATGTACATGTGCTTGTGTGTGGTGCACCACCATCATGAAGAGCATAAAATAAGAGTTGGATAAGAACACAAGAAATACAATACTCAACTAAAAATAAGCTTGAGAGAATGGATGTGGCATGCATCCCAATGAAACATAAAACTGCAACAATGGCCTAACTGACATCCTATGGATAATCCAATTCCATGACCAACATCATGCCAAGAAAACCTAAGAAAACTAGGCACCACTCAAATCAAGGTAAAAACCTCAAAACTCAAAAAAATTGAAATTAAAGACCATTTTGTATTAGGGTACAAAAGCCACAAAAATCCAATAAAATTTAGGTTTAGAAATTGTATGAAAAAATGGCTAGCATAATGGTGTGAAAGCCCAAACCCTCATCCCAAAAATTAGGAGAACATTCACACCTGACCAACCGGGCAGAACTACCACTCGAAAATGGAGGGGAACACTAGTTCTTAGCCTTCAAACATATAGCTACTAGAAACAGAAGAAGAAATAGAGATAAATCATAAAAATGGGAGTGCACTAACTGATAGCCAAAATGGCTAAAACAAGAATCAGCCAAATAAAATAAATATCCCATGGAAGCTGCCCAGAGTTGTAACAAATCAAGTTCTCCCTGAGCTAGATCCAACAAGACTAATCTCACGAAGATCACACACATATAGCTTTCATAATGAACATAAAAATAATCCTCCAGAAGAGGATTTTGGAAAAAACTCTCAAATTTCTAATTTCAAAAAGTGAGAAGTGAGGAATAAATTTCCTCTTTGGATAGTTATTCACTTTTCAAGTGAATAATTGATTAGGTTAAATAACCAAAAAACTTAGTTAAACCCTAAATCAACCAAAATGATAACAAGCTATTCCATATAATTGGAATTCATTTATAGAAAAGTTGTCAGGAATTAAAATTAATTAAAATAAAGCCTACAAATCCTTAAACTAAAATCACGAAAAACCTTACAAACTTTTGCAACAAATGCGAACCTCTAAATTCATAGACATGTTCATAGGTCTAATCATATAATGCAAATGAGTCAAGATTTATTAAATCACTAGAAGGTTTAATTTAAACAATTAAATAGGATACATCAACCATAAAGGGATGACACTGGTTAAATATGAATAATTGAATCACTAACTCCATGTGCCATTGCCAGGGATATGAATCTTGCACACTAAAAAAAATGTATATAGTAACATAGTCAAAGAGATAAATGCATTAAATTACCTAATTTAACCATTTATTTAATTATACTAAAATAATCCATTTACATCACTCACATTTGCATAAAGCATAACAAAGCAAGAATGAAGTAAATTACCATAGCATTAAATCCAACATATAACATAATCAGAGATATGTCCAAATATTGAATAACCATATATCATCATAAAACATAATGTCATCTCAAAATGACATCATCATGCAAATATGATCAACTAAGTAGCATAGTAATCTAACATCTATGATACCTGAAATCAAGGTACAACATCTAACCATCAAGTCATCTCAAAAGTTAAAATATCATGAGTAACATGTATCTCTTGGATCAAAATATCACAAGGTACAGATTGCAAACATGAGAGGCACTACAATTACTTTCTTTGTATTTGGCCATAATTGGGAAGGCCTTATAGCCTAAAACATTGCATTTAATTAGTTGATTTATAAATAAAGATTTATGTTTGATATCAGATCTTGTAACTTGTGTTGTGTTTTTTTTAAGTGAGTATTTTCTAGGAACTAGGTCACCTCCATTGGGGGTACATTTGGTTCTACATTGCATCAGATTATTGGAGAAGTTAGATCATTTCATAGGTTGGCAAGTTTTTGTAGAAAATTTATCAAAAAAAATTGTTCGATATGTAATGCTATGACAAATACTATAAGAGGAGATAAAAAGGATTTCAAGTGGACACAAGGAGAAAATAAGAGTTTAGGTACAATGAAACAAAAGGTTGCAGATTTGCGTACACCTTCTTTGCTTGATTTCACTAAAAAAAATCAAGTAGACTTTGATGTTAGTGGGAATGCAATTGTGTAAGAAAACTCACAACAAAAATATATAACCATTTCCTCATAACCCATAATAGATTTGAAATAAAAATGCAATTAAAATCCACATCCAAGAGATTTTTTTTTTAAAATACCAAAAGATATACCCTGGGAAACCCTCATTGAGGGAAAAACCTAGCCTCCAAAATCATCCATCATCATGTTTTACTCATCCAAAAACACCATTGTAATACAACCATGGAAACCTTCAAAGTCATAGCCACAAGTAAGCAATCCACGTGAACAAGCATAAATCTGCACATCCCATGCCATGCTTCCAACCTTGACAAATTCTCTATTGGCTAACCTATCAAGCATTGTCCCACTCAACTCTTGCCTTTTTTTATGCCTAAGGAATATTTTTTGTTTACAGATCATAAGGCCTTGTAGTATATTGAAAGTCATAACAAACTGAATTAGAGACAAATGAAGTGGATAGAATATTTGCAAAATTTCACCTTTTTTGTCATGCCCAAAACTCGAGGGCATAAACACACACAATTTTTTTTTTTTTAAGTTAATAATTAAAGATACTCTAAATATTAATTAAGTTACCAACAAATTAAAACTAATCCATAATTAAAATTATAACTAAAACTTAACACATCTATTAACAAACTAAACAAGATAATAAATAAGCATAAACACTAATATCTAACGATCTCTACCTTTTAACCTTTTATTAATCTATCATAATTAAACCTAATATGCAAAACATCTTTCAAATCAAGACTAATATTAAGTAATTCAATATAGTTAATAAAAAACACAAAACAACAACGATGATCCATCTAATTAAATCTATTTCATTCTCTTTTATATTAGTCAAATCGATAATCAAATAACATAAACTATTATAACACAATAAAATGTTAATCTTAATTTACTTAGTTAATAGATCATACATTTAACTATAACTGATATTCATCAAAACTCAACTTACATAATTATAATAAAATCATAAACAATCAATATTAATATTTCTCACAAACTTCTAATCTAAAACTTTTGACATTTAATCAATAAAAGAACATACTAAATAAATTAACATTTATTGACTAATCACTCGACTTACTTAATAATACATCTACCAACTATTTTATTATTTTCTAATTTATACTAATATTGAATGAATGAATTTTAAACTAGAACATACTAAGACGCTAATATTAAAACGTTCATACTAAGCCAACTTATACTTACAAATTTTCAAACCTAAACTAACATTTCAACACCTATCTTAAATCTAAATTTAATCATAAATTATAAACTGACTAATCTTTAATATATACTAACTAAATTTAACATATACTATCTAGCTTTAATATAAACTAATTAACTAAAACTTAAACTAACTTTCTAACTAATCTATAATCTAAAACTAACAATACAATCTAACATACTAAGTTAAAACTTTAATAAAATTAAACTAATTATATTAACAAATTAAAATTGCATGTAAAACTAACTAATTAAAATTATTAATAAATAACAAAAAAAAAAAAACTGAACTAAACTAACATATACTAACATGTAGTAAACTAACCTAACACTAATACTAACACTAACCTACTTACTAACTAACTCCTACACCCCAACACAAACCCCAACCAATGTGACCCACATCACATCTCGCCCCATCCCATCCATCCATGCGCTTCCCCAAGTGCTAGGCACTCTACCCAAGGTGTTGCGCAGTCCAGGTTTTATAAAAAACATGTGCAGGCCTATGTCAAAAACAAAGTGTAGACCAAAATGCAAGGAAAAAACATTAAAAACAAATTTAATCCATCTCCAAGGTTAGCAAAATTTATGGAGGGACAGGGGGTGACATCATCTTTTATGATGACAATAAGACTTTTGCAAAATAAAACATTTTTAAACCTGCCTTTTCAAACTGACGTCCAAGGGAGAAAGTTAAGCATTAAAGACAATAAAGTTTTATAGGTAAATCTAGGATATTAGATGGTATGCAAGATAGATTTTTATTTTTTATTTTTTTGTTTTACAATTTCGTTCATTATAATAAACATATATATCTATGTTTCCTTTATTATTTTGTTTTATTTCTAATTTTAAAAATAATTTTCAATAAAGCAAAAGGATATTTGAGGAATCATTTTGATTCTTTGTTGCCAAAGACCATTTAATTGTTTCTCCCATAAAAATTCCAGAGACTATTTGGCTCTCTTGGAACTCATTTTTTCTTTCAAAAATTTTCTAAGTATAGATTTTAAAGTTGATATATTACCAAGATGGGGTAAAATTTTTTTTCTCTTCAAAGAAAATTCAAAAGGATTGTTACAACTTAATATACCAAGAATTTGAATTATCCATTTTATTCAATAATGCAAGAATTGTTTGATTCTAATAATCATGAAAATTGAATCTACATCCATGATCATAATTTTTGTTTTCAACATATAAGAAACTTGAAATTTTGCCAAATTGAACATCATCATTATTTCCATCCTATTTTTGATGTGCATCCATCTAAATTAAAATTACGATTAAATCACATGATAAACAATTATACTCAATCACCAATTTTATTAGCAAACTTGATTCAAAGGCTTAGCCGGGAAAGAACCAGGAAGAAAACTCGGCTTTGTTGCCATTACAAAAAAGTTTGAAATACAAATTACATAGGATTCCAATCCCAAATTACAACAATAAAACTGAATTTTCTTCATGACCCTCATCAAGGGTTCATAACAATTTCTGCAACACATTTCTAGAACCATGGAGGGAACAAAATCTGATCAAGTGACAACAAGCATGACCAAGAAATAATTCAAACATGCATATTCAAACAAGGTTATCATGATAGGATTCACAATGAATCAAAACTAGGGAAAGGTGGATTTTTCCAAAAAGAGACGTCAGACACAACACCAAACCAGGTGCCCAATCAGGGCTATAAATCAAGAACTTTTGTTCTTCCATTCTTACATGCCAAAAATCATACATGGTTTGTGCTGACAGGTACAGGCCCATAACACCCTACCCTCTCTCCCTCTTCTCATCTTGAGAAGAGACTCTACACTATTGGAGTCTAACTAAAAGGACCTTTCCCGAAATTGGCCACTTTTGCCCTCTCCAAGGGTGAGTAATGCCAAAACACCCATACAAGAAAACTTTGAAAATAAAATAGAAACATGAAAATAAATCATTCAAAAACATGGTTTTCAAATCTTCCCAACATACCCACAAACATACAAACATTCAAACAACAAGAAGGTAGCATAAGCATGAAACAAACATGAAAATCTGAACAAGGGAGATGAGAATTCCTACCTGCACAAAGAGGTAATGGAAAATGAACAAGTTTGAGTAGAGCTTTTCCCTTCCTTGCTTCAATATTCCAAGACTCCTCTCTAAATGTAGAGATTGGGTAACAACCTCTACTACTCCAAGAAGGGCCTCTAAATAAGCCTCAAACTCAACCACCAAAAGGATCAATAACTTCACCCACCCACCTACAAATCTAGAAGCTCCTAACTCAACCCACACTATGGTTAATCACTAAGTGGAGGTGAGGTGATGAAACTCATGGTAGCCAAAGTCAATTTTCGCACGAAGGCAAAAAGAGACTTTTTGAGTGACCTCAAAAGTCAATAAAAGGGGCTTAGAGGTTGAAAAAGACCCCCAACCCATACCCATACCCCTTAGGTATAAATATTTCATGTTTTAAAACTTTAGGAATAGGTTTAGAGCCAAACAAAAGCTAGGAATTAAATAGGACTATCTAACAACTCAAAAATGCAGATTAAGCACTAATCCAAATTAAGGATGACTAAACTCGATCAAGAACCAAATTAGCAAACTAACACTAACTTAAACCAACCTAGGTCCAAAGGTTACACATCTAATGAAAATCCACACACTGAAGAACATAAACAATTCACAAGTGTCAAGCGACACTAAAAGAACATAGTTACGAACATTAACATTCACTGAACATAGAAAGATACATACATACATCTCACAATACAATACTTGAATTACGAACAAAAAGGTTTCCAAAATTAGCACATAGGGATCAATTATGTTCCTCCGTTGATTTTCTTGGCTAAAATATTTGCACACTCATTGCACACATCAGTAGTCCCGCAAAAACACATGTACATATATGTATACGTATCAAAAATTCACATAAATTTAAACATACATCAATAAGGGTTTCTTTCATCCTACTTAATTCTTAACCATTTAAAATCTCTTAAATCAAAGTATCAATCCTACATTTACTGATTTCATCAACATACATATACATGAAACATTAAATGACAAACATCAAATATATCTGAAAGTAACATCACACAGCATGAAATAATATAATATGTTCAAGTATCTTATAATGTCTCGACAACTCGAGTCATGAGTATCAAAATGATAAAGTAACAACTAAGGCTATGAAGGGTCAGGGCGAGGCCTCGCATTTAAAAAAAAAAAATAGAAGTGGACAAGCAAAAAAAGTTGTTGATGCTTTGAGTAAAAGGAGTTTTCTAATAGAAATAAAGGTTGAAGTACTTGGTTTTAATGATTTGAAGAGTTTGTATGAAAATGAGCTTGATTTTATAGAACTTTGGAAAGTTTGTAAGCATCATTTTACTTAACAAGATAACTAAATAGACTATTTCATTTAGAATGACATGTTGTTCAAAGAAATTCAACTTTGCATGCCTAGAGGATCTATGAGGAGTAACATCTTTAAAGAGAAGCATACAAGTGGACTTGCTAGACATTTTGGAATTGATAAGATCTGAACTTGATCATTGAAAGATACTATTGGCTACATATGTATAAGGATGATCATAAATTTGTGAGAATTTGTGGTGTTTGTCAAGTAGTTAAAGGAACTAGTCAAAATTTGGGTTTGTATTCACCTTTTCCTATTCCCAGTTGACCTTGGGAAGATATAAGAATTGATTTTGTACTTGGATTTCCTAAAACTTGGAGAGGTTTTGATTCTATCTTTACGGTAGTGGACATATTTTTAAAAATGACACATTGCATACCTTGCAAGAAAACATCTAATGTAGTACATATAGTAGGGAAATTTTTCAAAATGATAGTGAGGTTGCATGATTTACCATAGACAATTATTTTAGACAAATATACTAAATTCACTAGATACTTTTGGAAGAAACTTTTGAAGAATTTAGGTACTAATATTAATTTTACTTCTACATTTCACTTTCAAATTGATGGGAAAATTGAAGCTATGAATAGAAGTTTGGGTAATTTATTGAGATTCTTGGTTGGAAGTAAGCCTACAAATTAGGACATGGTCTTGGCATAAGATGAATTTTCATACAATAGATCTATGTATAGAAGTACCAAGAAGACACCTATTGATATCATAAATGGATTACACCCTAGATGAACTATAGAGCTAGGAAACTTGAGTAAAGAAGAAAAGTGCAGTGCTAATGATGAATATTTTTTGAGTTTCATAAAGGATTTGCATGATGATGTACAAGATACCTCACAAAATATTACTCAAAAATATAAACAATGAGATGATCAAAGGAGAGGACATAAATATTTTAATGAAGGTGACCAAATAATGGTTTATTTGAAGAAAAATAGATTTCTAGTTAGAACATATAGAAAATTAAAGATGAAGATGTTTAGACCTTGTAAAATTCTAAGAAAGTTTTCCAATGGAAATTTGTTTGAAGTAAAGTTGGCTAAAGATATGAATATTTTACCCATATTCACCATTTCTGATATCTTTAAGTATCATGACCTTGACAGTGAGTTAATTAATAATCCATATTATCCAAAGAAGAAAGATGATGTGATTGAATAGATCTTAAATACTAGAATAAGCAGTATCATAGGAAAGTACTATATGGAATACCTTGTCCAATGGAAATAAAAACTACTTGAAGACAATTCATGGATATCATTGGCTAAACATGGTCTTTATGATTTCAGTCACAAAATACTTGACTCCTAATGGGGACATCAGTTCTCTTCTTACCCCAAGTGTCTGATGCATGAGCATTTTAGGTTAATGAGAAATCTTGAATAAACCAAAATTATTTCTTATTTTATGTACCTAACATAGATCCTTTCCCTATGTACATGCATATGGATGTTTCATATTCTTAGAGTTTTGTATTATTCATTTTGGTCTTTGTTTCCTAGATTTTTCATCCAGTAAACCATGTTATTTCTATTCATACAGTTTCCAATGATGATATAGTGTTGTATGCACTTTTGAGATGACTCCTAACTCCCATGTGGACATATCTTTAAGTGTGTGATCTTATGTTTTTATATTCTTGGGTTTTGGATTATTCTTCCAGGATTAGACCTATAATACATTAATTAAATGCTTGGCTAGCTAACTTGTGGCTTAGTTGAATATATATAAGAAGCATATTTTGTACCTAAAGGGTAGAATATGTGAACTTGGACTCTGAATTATAATTCTTACTATGTATAAGGTTGTAACCCAAAAAACCTCATAGTTGGGCATGTTTTTCATTTATATATATATATATATATGAATTTAAATAATTACACCTATTGAAGTGATGTATACAGCCTCGTGTTCCTTGTTGTGTATTTGATTAAGCTTCTATGTGAACTCTTAGCAAGGGAATCTTGGGGGTTTCTCCTTGAGGTAACCCTACCTTCTGTTTGAACTCAAACTTTCTCTAACCAAACCTTTCTTGATAAATTATGATACTTGTATATTCAATTCTTTATCCTTTGTAGGTGTTAAGTTATGAGGTGTTTTATTAGGAAAACTAGCTCTAGGTATCAAATCTATAAAATGACTAATACTTCTTATAGGAGGTAATCCATTATGTACATTATCTAAATTAATCTCTAAAAATTTAGTCAACAAGATCTAACCTCATGTACATGCTCTAGTTCATCTTGTTTCTTAGTCTTCCTAGGGATAAAAAGAAAAACAAACATTTTGTTTCTCCATGTCTGTCTCAAACTGATTTCCTTCCACCAAGAAGACTCTAACGATAGTGAAATAATTTTCCTAAGGTTTCTCTACCAAAGGTAACAAGACTTTATTCTTACCATTTTCCCAAATAGTATAATAATTTTATACACCATCATGCAAACCTTGTCTATCATATTGCAAAGGTTTTCTCAATATAATATGACAATAATCCAGAAGCATAACATTACATGAGACTTCAACAAATTAATTGAAATCTTGAATTTCACAAGGAATTGTTCACTTATCCTTAACTTATGTTCATCATTGATCCAAGAACCTTGCAATTTCACTTACCAATTCCTTAGATGCCAAATTATGACAACTGCCACTATGAATTATCACTTTGCAATATTTTACTTCAATCATAAATTTTTTCTTAAAAATAGTTTTCCTCAAGATAGGTTCTTCATTCATTTTCTCATTCCATAAATTTCTTTTGATCTCTAGATTCTCTCCACTTTTAGGTATATTAGGAAGGTTAATAGCTTCTTCTTGAATCAAAGCATTTCTACTACTACTTCATGTTCTCTTACTAGAAAAGGTATATTGAAAGGATCAATGTCCTTATTCTCCACATTTAAAATAAATACCCTTAATACAAGATCTATCTTCCCTTTTACTAATATTTTTGTTCCTAGAGTAACCACAATAATTACCTCTATTGTAGTTATCTCTTCCTCTACTAGTATTATCTTTTGATTTGCGCATGTCATGGGATATGTTACTAGATGTGTTATTTTCTATTGGAAAATTGGCTAAAGGTAATTATTAGGTTTTTATTTTATGGAAACATATTACTAAGTTTGAGATGAAAGAAGATATAATGAATTTTGGAGTAAATATACTTAGACATTTGTCTAAGTAAAATATTGGTTTACATAGTATAGTTGCATAGTTTTGTTTGGTGAGCTTTACAAGAAGTATATAAAGTTATGTGGACTTAATGGAAGATATAAAAGACATTTTTTACAAGGTTTCTAAATTTTATTTTTTGATTTGCATAATTTTTGGAAGGATTTTCAAAAAGAGGCATAACAATGGAAAACATGGCAACTGGCATAGTTTTTAGTTTTTGGTTAAGAAATTATTCTAGCTAGACAAAGTAATTACTTAAAAAGGTAGGGATGGAATCCTATATGTTAAGCCTCATGTGGAAAAAATTAATTTGAATATTGGATAATGTACATGGCAACATCAGGCTGACAAATCAAGGTTTTGGATATTAAGGTTAATCTTTTCATTAGCAAAGTTGTGAATTGTAAAATATATGAAGACATTGTATGTATTATATAGATAATAAACTAATGACATCAGAAAAGTAGAGTAGTTGTATAAATAATTTTGAAGAGAAGCTGAAAGGAAAAATAAAATATTGAATATATATACACTATTGATGAAGGATGCTCTTGTTACTAACATAAACACATGACAAAAATAAAGAAACAACAAAAAATGTGAGAAAAAATAGGGGCTTCTTATTATCACCGCAAATGTAGAATTACAAAATTCACAATTACAATATTCTAACCCACATGGGAACCTTCATTATAGTAATATGCAAGATGATGTTGTAAACTATCACCCAAAGTTATTCTAGATAATGTGTGAGCCTTTCTTAAATAGGTAATTTTATGCTGCTCGAGAAGGTTCTAGACATTCAAACTTAATACCTAGGGCCGACATACCCTAACAATACATATAGAGTTAGCTAAATACATCTTTGACATTTATTTTAGAAATTTTGGGTAACCCAACTTCGAAAATATTAGCTCTTGATCTAACATGCTCATATCAATGCAAGCACCCACCCATCAAGTTTTCAAACCTCATCCAGGCCTCTAAGGCCTTCAAAACTGAGTTCAAATATTTTTCTCCAAAATCTTCCACCAAAAATCCACAATAACTTCTCTAATACTTAAGCTAAAGAAATGAGATTTTTATGGTAGGCTTATAATTCTAAAATAAACCTTCATGTAGAAAATTAGAACATTCTGAGCTTGTATGACAAACTTACTAAAAATAGTAAGCTCCTAGAAATAGTAACCCCCTATCTACTAATCTCAATGAAAATAGAAAAGGCTGAAAATAAAAATATTTTTGGGTGATGCAAGACTGCCCTCACACCCAGGATGTTCCTGCATCAACTATCAAGGTTTTATATCTATTCATATGACTTGTAGAGATATGTATGTGTGTTTGGATAGTGGGATCAAATTATATTTTGTATTGCAATAACAACTCCCAATAGGGTTTAGTATTCTAAAAATACCTAGTCCTTTAACTAGGATGATACACTATACTGATATGAATTAAGGATTCATATTGTAATACCTAGTGTAGAACTTGTGGTATTGTGATTTAATTGAAAGCCATTAAATGCCACAATAGATGTTTTTGCAAGCCAAAAAAGTCATCCATTCAATTTGAAAATAGAGTTTATACAAGTTTAATGGATCCCAAGGGTCATCACTATCCTTTGGAAATTAAAATGAAGAGTCCACAAGATAACTAATTACAAAATAAACTCTAACAACTATAAAAACTACAAAACTCTAAATTAAAAATTACGACTACTTGTAGAAGTCATAACTTTCTACTTGTAGCTCAAAATTATGAACCACCAAAATTTGTGGAAAGATCTTATAAATTTATACATTTAGTGTCTGAATTCTTAAGCATAGCTATGCTTGCTTGGCATCACTGAAGCCCAGAAATGCCCTGGAGGCCTCCAAAAATGCAAATTGCTAGAACATAGAAAATACCAAAAAAAATGATTTCAATATTTTCCCATTTTTCTTGTGCCAACATCCTCTGCATCTTCTTGGACTGTGTTTTGATTATTCCTTCCTCCTTGAGAGGAAATGGGCCCTATTTCAACCACACTCTACTTTCCTTGTTGAATAAATTGTCTTGCTTTTACTACTCGGTATAAATAGATTGTCTAGTTCCTCAAATTCTTAACCTCCATAATTTTGTCACTTTGGAGTGGACTAAAAACTTCTGGATTCAAATATATATGACTAATTTCTTCAACAACATTAACAATGTCTAGTAAAAGAGGGAAATATGGCTTCAATACTTCTACATTGAAGACTGGGTGAACACCCAAAAATGGAGTCAAGTTGAGTTCAATCACATTTTCACCAAATTTCTTGATGATCTTATAGGGACCATAATGAAAAGGATGAAGCTTCCTATGAGGACCTTATAAGAGTTCCTTCTATAAATTACGAGGAATTACAACCATCCCTTATCCCCAACCTAAAAATTACAAGGAATTTGATGTTGATCATGCCTCTATTTATACTTCTTAGTGGTTTGCTCCAAAATATCATGAACTTGTTGCTACAAATGATGAATTTTATCAATGAAATTTATAGCTTTGTCCTATCCAAGCATGATACCAAGTTAGGTTGCATAACTAGGATAGAAACATTTATTGATGGTAAGGGCTAATATCTAAAACTAAATTAAAATGGTTTATGTCTAATTGGACTATCAATTTCTAGGTTGTATCTATGTTGCACATATGGAAGGCTTTCATCCCATGTATGAGGATGTTTGGAGTGATACATATAGAGGCTTTGAATAATCATTCGATTAACAACCTCTATTTGACCATCTCTTTGAGGATGAAATGCAATAGCCTTTGCTAGTTTTGTATCCATCATCGCCCATAATGAAGACCAAATTTTGCTAAGAAACTAAGTATCCCTATCTTAAATTATGGTTTTTGGTAGCCCAAAATGAACCAAAACATGCTAAAAAAAATAGTTTTGTGGTTTCTTCTGTAGAGATTACCTTTCTATAGGGCACTAAGACTGCCATTTTTAAAAATATATCTACTATAATATATACACAATAATGCCCATGCTTAGTGGTAGGAAGACTAGACACAAAATCCATTGAAATTTAATTCCAAGGTTTATTTGGAATAGGAAATGGTAAATATAAACCCAACTAACAATTTATAGGCTTTGCAATGGCACATGTTGTACATGCTTAAATGTATTCTATCACATGATTTTTTCATTTTTGGCTAATAAAAATATTTTTTTAGTATAGCATTAGTCTTACCTCTTCCAAAACAACCAACAACCTTGTTGTAGTGAGCTTCCCATATTAACTTCTTACGTTCTTCCTCAAGAACACAAGTTTGGCCAAAGTGGCAAAGCATTCCATCTTGCAAGTAATAATCATTCGCATGCTTACCTTCTACAAGCTGAGTACAAACATTAAAAATTCATTATCATGTCCATACAAGTGGGCCCAACTGACCATTTGGTGACCACATAATTCTAATACCATACTTATTCTTGCAATTGGCAGACTACTCAAACAATCTTCTACCTTATTGGTGTGCTTCCTTTCTTATGATGAATGTTGAGATTAAATTGTTGAAGACAAGCTAAACATATTTGGTTCCTTTCATTCTATAATTTTCCTTGTGTTTGCAAAAATATAAGGGGTTTGTGATCAATGTGGATGATAGTCTCCTTTCCCAATATATAATGTTTCCATTACTAACAAGCTTAAACAATAGTGTATAATTATTTATCATAGGTGGGACATCTATGCATTGTATCAGATAAAGTATCACTATGGTAGGCAACTGGATGTCCATGTTGCATGAGGACTTCTCCCAGGGAATATTTTGATGCATTAGTTTGTATTTCAAAATGCTGTTGTAAATAAGGAAGAGATAAAATAGGTGCAGAACATAACCTTTTTTTTAGCTCCTCAAATTCTTGTTGTTGAGAACTTGCCCACTTGAATTTTTCTTTCATACCTCCTCATAATTATTAATTCAAAGGCCAAGAAAAATGTTAAAATCCAAACACAAATCTACAATAAAATTTAGCTACCCCCAAAAAGCTACACAACTCTGTGAGATTCCTTGGAGCACACCAATCTTTAATTAATTGGATCTTTTCAGGATCAACATGGACACCTTCACAACCAATAAAATATCCCAAGTACTTAATGCTTTCCATACCAAAATAATTTTTTTCCTTATTTGCATAGAGTCCATGGTCTTCCAATGTAGAAAATATATGTTCCACATGTTGTAGATGTTCTTCCCAAGTTTTACTAAAAATTAGAAAATCATCGAGATATACAACTACAAAAGAGTTGGTGAATGGCCTAAGCACATCATTCATTATCCTCATAAATATCTCTGGGGTATTTGTGAGGCCAAAAGGAATCACCAACCATTCAAATAGTCCATTTTTAGATTTAAAAGAAGTCTTCCATACATCTACTTGATCAATTGGTACTTGACGATATCCAAATTTCAAGTGAATATTAGTAAAGAATTTAGCCCCTCTAAGCTGGTCTAAGAGATCATCTATATGAGGAATTGGATATCTATTCTTTTTTGTAGTGATTGTATTCAATGATCTATAATCATTATAGAACCTCCATGTACCATCCTTTCTCTTTGCATGAACAATTGGACTACCACAGGGAGATGCACTCGAGCAGATATGTCCTTTTTGAATCAATTCTTGTATCTGTCTTTTCATCTTATCATTTTCTAGAACTTACCTCCTATATATTGGCTCATTAGGTAATGGGGTTCCTAGTATCAAATCAATAGAGTGTCTAACTTGGCAATGTGGGGGTACCCCTATTGGTAACTCAAACACATTCAGATATTTTGTTAAAACCTGATCCATTGATCTTTTTTATTTTCTTGTGATGGACAACATGGAATGGGAATTAAACACATTTTTATTTTGTTCCTTAGGATGAATAATTAATAAGAAAAATGTACTAGTTTGGGTTATTAATCTTCTACACTATTTTACACTAATCAAAGATGCAGAGTGTGTAAGACTTACCTCTAGAATCTAGTACTTTTGTCCACCTAATTTGATTGTCACACTTCATGGACAAGACCCATACATCCCATGATGTTGATACATGTATGGCTGTCCTAACAAAATATCACACACATCAAGAGGAGATACATCATAGATTGCCTCATCTTTGAATAGTTTAATAGAATATGACATACATCATTTCTTATTCACTTGAATATCTCACTCTTCGCTCACCCACCCCATAGAATATGGTTGTGGGTGTGATGTTTTCTTTAGATTCAATATTTTTATAGTCTTAGTAGATATCAAATTCTTTTGACTAACACTATCAAAAATAAAATGTAAAGCTTTTTGTCCTATCCATATTTGTGAATGGAATAATCTCTCTTCATCATCACTTGTGCCAATACCTTTCTAGTGGCCACTATGGCATATGGGTCAGCCTCAATGATTTGTTCATTAGATCCTTTTTTTTTCCAAAATCTATCACCTTGTGTTCAATAACTTTGTCATTGGTTTCCATCATTAAATTTTTTATAGTTCTACAATCTCTAGTATTATGAGAGGGACTTTTATGGACTTCACACCACATACCTGAGTCTTTTCCTATTTTCTTTACACCCCATCTCTTCTTTTCTGGTGAATTTGGAGATGGCTCCTTGGATTTTTTTTTCCAATTGGCTTATTAACTTCACCTTTCCATTTGTTGTTCATCAGGTTTTCCCTCCTCCCTTTTTGTTTGAACTTTTCCTTATTTTTTGGTGCATATTTAAAAGCACTAGACAATGTCTCTATATTCAAGAAATTCACTTCAATTTGAATATATCTATGTAGATGACTCTTATGCTTCAAAAATTGATGTTTTTCTAAGTCTTTAATGCTAAGCTTTGTAGAGAAAGCATGAAATATGTTAGTGTACTCCTAAACTGATTGATCTTTCTTTTGTCAGAGTAATTTCCATTCCATATATTTTTGTTCATATGTATCCTCGGGGTAATATTATTATTTTATATGCTCTACAAATTCGTCCCATGTGATTATCCCATGAAATATCATAGAAAATTCATGTCCATCCTGAGCCTTTTGGTTTTCTTTAGTTATTAAATGAACCTCCCATGCCAACTTCACATGATTCTCAACTATAAGGAGGGAAAAGGTTACCTTTTCAATATCTAAGAAATTACACAAAAGTACCTCTCCTATTTAGAGAACTAGTCATCAATGGCATCTGCATCAATTTTTCCTTGGAAAGTTGGAATATTAAAATTTACCTACACCTTGAATGGGGTCAGCTCACCAAATTTTGAATTTCTTGGACTAACTTATGCCTCTCATTTTCCAAGAATTTGTGAAAATTGTTGCATCATTTATTTACATTGTTTATTTGATGCCTCTTCAACCAATATTTTGAAGGATTCATCTATCCCCTCAGGTTTTTATTTTTCCATCTATGATCATGTGCATCTCAAAGGAAGATAATTGTAGAGATCTCTCATTCCCAATCCCAACCTTCACTAAGATGACCATGTACGATGGAACATATAGGAGTGAACAAGATTTGATACCACTAATCTAGATTAAGAATTTAGATCACAATACCTGGTATAGAACTTGCAGTATTGTGATTTAATTGAAAGCCATTAAAATGCCACAACAAATGTTTTCATAAGCCAAAAGTCATCCATTCAATTCAAAAATAGAGTTTATAGAAGTTTGATGGATCCCAAGATTCATCACTATCCCTTGGAAATGAAAATGAATAGTCCACAAGATAATTAATTACAATTTAAACTCCAATAACTATAAAAACTACAAAAATCTAAATTAAAAATTATGTCTACTTGTAGAGGTCATAACTTTCTACTCGTAGCTCAAAATCACAAACTGCCATTTTTTTTGGAAAGATCTTCTAAAGTTCTACATTCAATGTTTATGATATAGACCATAGCTATGACTTGTTGGCATTGCCAAAGCCTAAAAATGCCTTGGAGACCTCCAAAAATGAAAAGTAATAAAACATAGAAAATATCAAAAAAATAGATTTCAATACTTTCCCATTTTTGCTTGTGCCAACATCCTCTGCATCTTCATAGACTCCTAATACAAATGTAATAGACTCCTAATAGGATCAGTATCTTCCACAAGATAATTTTGATTACCAGATCATTTTCTAGGTACTATCCCCACTTGATGTTTTCCTCGACCAAGCTTTCCCTTGTTAACAAAGAATGATGGTTTGAGATTCTTTATATTGTGAATGGTTTTACTTTTTAGTTTACTATTATATGCAAGTTTAATATTTTTTGAATGATATCCATTGTTGGACATGAATTAATTTAAAACATATTACTAATTCACCCCACCCCCCTCCCCCCTAAGTTATATTGGTGGACTTACTTTCTAATAATTGGTATCAAAGCATAGTTACTTGAAAGAAGTTTAATATTTTTGAGGGAGATCACTATGGATTCAGTATACTTGTAGAAGAATATGGAAGAAGCTCTTGAGGAACTAGATATAGTTACAAATGAAAGCAAAAAGTTAAAAATCAAGGTTAAGGATGCACAAGACTTTATTTTGAAGTTAAAGGATCAAATTGAGAGCACAAGATCTAATAAAGAACCTAAACAACCTAGAGATTCAAGGATATGATTAAAAGGAATATGTTTTACATGCAAACAACATTTACATATGAGAATAGTTTCATAGGTAAGTATTATAAACCTTTTTCTAGCTAATGTTATAATTTCTCTATTTATGGACATAGATATAGTGAATGTAGAAAACCTAATCAAAGATTAAATATGAGAATGCATGAAAGGAATAAAAATGTAGCTAGTAGATCCTTGGAGATGAATAACATCATTAAAAATTGTTTAATGTGTAACAATTCTAACAAATTTGGACATATTTCAAGATATTATATCTACTATAGACTAATCAATATGGACCAAGACACGGTAGGGTTATGACATGAAATATTTGCAATAACTTGGGACATATAGAAATATTTTGTAGATTGAGTTTCTTTAAAAGGAAAATGAAGACACTTAACATAAGGGCATAGAATAATAAAACACCTAATACAAGAAGGAATGTTAACAATGTAATAAATTATTAGAATGGAAACAAGAAGCAAGTAGAGAGCATTTGTAAGACATGTATAAGAGAAGGAATACTAGGAAACACTAAAGTGTAGGTAGAAAAGGAAAAAAAATCATTAGAAGACAAGATGAGAATAGTATCAAGTACTAAAGCCTTCACATCAGCATGAACTACCTCTATTTAATCAATTATAGGGGATATTACACTTAAAATCTATCAGACCCCTAAATGTTGGAATAGTTTTCCTAATGTTACATGATATTATAGAGTCTACATCTAACACCAAAAAATAACTTATGATCATATGAGAGGTCAATGAAGATTTAAAGGTTATTAATATATAGAACAACTCTTTAATTGTATGCATTAGCATATTATTTGTAGATCCAATTTTGGGAGGATTTAAGGGTTGAAATCACATAGTTTAATCACCATTTGAATGACACATAAGTGTATAAAGTTAGAAGATAAAATTGGAAGAAAATTTAGATAATTTGAAGTGATTTTCTTCTGAATCCCTAAAACAAAAATTAAAGGCAAATAGAATCAAGCAGAGGAAAAAGATGTAGTTGCAGAGAAGCCTAGGATGAAAGGGTAGATTATCAAAACAAAAGATAAACCTAAATCTAGAAGTGGCAAGAAGACAAAAGGTTGGAAACCTAAAATTGGAAGAATGAATAATATGATCATAGATGATAAAAACTTAGAATAGTTTTGAACAAATATTATGATCTATACAATCCTAATCAGAAGAGACAAGTTGAAACTATAGTAGTAAGATATATGATTAAGTTTAAGAAATATTTTATTCATATCCATGAAAAGATTCCATGGGAACTTTACAATATATTATAGGATAATAAAAAAAGAGTAGTAGAGGAAGAGAAAATATAATAGAAATGCAAGACACAAATCATGAGAAATATAGGATGATGAGCATTCACAAGACATTTTGAAGAAATTGGAGCTACTTCTAAGGAAGAAAATCAGCCCTATTCAGCTTATGTTAGGATTTTATGAGGAATTCATGAAGGAGACATAAGAAATAGTACATAAAGTACTTAGTGAATGCAAAAATTTGTAGCCTACATATGAATATGCACCTAATTAAGATTCTGTTATTTTGACTAGAAAGGATGTTGATGCTAAACAAAATGCCAACACTATGACATGAACAAATGTATGCATTAATGGTGTACCAATAAAAATTGGTACTAGAGAGGATATATTAATAGACCAATCCAACCAATCCAATTATAAAGTTTGCAATTTGGTTACTAATGATGTAGAAGATTATAGTAGTGAAGGACAAGATTTCATGATAAAGGAAGAGAAGAAGAATAAGGATGGACATTAGGACCCAAAAAATTGTGAGGTGAGAAGACACATGTAATACCTTTACTGACTTGGTCACAACCAAGTATCATCACTTTTTCACCTAATTTAGAGACCATAAATAGTAGTTTATCAAAACAGACAAAAGACAATGAGCAAAGGGCTACTACAATTGATATTACTGAACAAAAGAAGGAAATAGAGGATGATTAGAAAGAAGAAGGAATAAGGACAAAGGATATCACAAAGTAGAGAGAGAAAATGGGAAGCAAGAAATGAAACTCAAATTACAATTTTTTGGATCTCTACAAGGGAGACTAGTAAGGATATAGTTAGTACTTCAAAATCATCATTTAAAGATCTAATTGTAAATATGATAGAGGATATTAATAGTCTGGTCTAAGAAGACATGAACAAAATTAATTCAATTATCATATTTTTCAATTTGAAAGATAGCTACAATATTAGAAATCTAAGGGGAATAATCCAAGAGGAATAAGCTATAGAACATGTAAAACCATCATCCAAGAGTTTCTTTATTCTAGCCTTGACAAGAAGAGAAATGATAGGATTCATTTTATGTATCTTCTATATAACAATTTTACGATCATATGTAAGAAGCATGTTGTGAGTAACAATCTTAGGATCAATTCCCAACATATCCATAAATTTTCAAGCAAAGATATAATAGAATTCTAGAAGAAGTTTTTAGTGAGTTGTTCTTGTTCATCTTCATCCAAAAAGTTCCCATTTTAATAAAAAAAATTGATCATTGAGACCAACTAGCACATCTATTTTTTCAGTGATCAAGAGATTACTCTTTTTTTACTCTTCCATAGAAGGATGAGAATAAATATATGCCTTTGTTTCAATTTCCTCTCCAAATATTCATTAACATCCAAATAATAAGGTTTTCTCTTATTACGATGGAAAGAAATAAAATCCTCATATGCACCCAAGAATTCATCTAAAGCATTATTAAAGGAAAAAAATCCAAATAAGGTTTTTGATTAAATGTGATAACATGTGTGTTTGATATCTTCAAAGGACCACTACATATATGATTCACATTTAAAAGAAAGATGGTTTCTTATAAGGATTTAATCCAAAACCATAAGTGTGTTCACAAACATCATTAGCTATATGAACTTGTATTCCTTGGTCAAATTTTCCACACCTTTAACTATCAAACCCATGTTTAGTGAGTAAGTGGTATTTATGACCATAACAATTAGTCATATCAATGATAGCCAAAGGAGATTCATTAGTCACCATGTTGTAAAAATCAAGATTAATAATTTTAATAGTTTCATTAAATGAAGTCACAACAAAGTTATTATTTAACTCTCTAGAAAGAGGAATTGAAATAAATTTTTCCAGTTTAGGTTGTTTAGGTTTTTTCATAAAAGAGACATCAAAAACCTTATATACTCCAATTAATATAGGATAAAAGTCCATAGTGCCCCAATCATCTTCAATTAAAGAAGAAGATGATAGTTCTTCACTCAATTGGTTTTTAATATTAGAGTTATCCTTCTTTTTTCTTCCCTAGGTTTTGGCACCTTAGAAGATTCAACATTTAAATAACTATTAGGCTTGTCATCCACATCTAGACTATACATCACATTATCATAGATACATTTAACTTTGTGATGAAGAGTAGATTGATAAGCATGCATATTATGCAACCATGGTCTTTCCAAAATAAGGTTGTGTTGGAAATGTAGAATAGGCTAGGTGACTAAGAGGGGAGGGGAGAATCAGGAACCAATCATTTTTTTACTTAAATTCACTAAGTAATCCTTTATAAGCTAATCTAATCTAATTGCATGCATGAAATATTGAAAGCAATAAAACATTCATAACACTTGACACAATAATTGGTAACCTAGAAACCTTCCAAATAGAAAGTAAAAATAGGGTGGTAATGATACCCACAAGCTTTAGTATTGTAGTATAAATTTGGCCTATTAAGGCTTATAATTGATCACTTCTAGTGATCAGCCTTGTTAGGAGCAATAAGGACTATTTGTAGCATTAATTTGGTCTGTTAAGGCTTAAAATTGATCAATTATGGGGATCTTCCCTATTAGGAGCAATAAGGACTATTAGGTCCACCTTGTAAAAGGATTTATACAATACAATGAATTATGTACTTGGTTAAGAGATTCTTCATAAGACTATTAAGTCCACCTTGTTAGAGGATTTGAGTAATGTACCTATTAGGATGAACTAGTAGTTGATCTCTGATTTACAACTTGGTTTGTTAAATGAGATTCCTTTGATGTAGAGTGATCACCTTAATGTGATGGATGAGAATTTTCTTGTTCTTATACTACTTGTAGCCTTTAGTCTTCTAATTCACATTCATTCTTCTTCTCTTACTTGTTACACTCTCTCATTTTGATATGACAAGATATCTTATTTTTTATATCAATCCAAATAATTACCTTCTAAATTTGGCTATAATACCATATTCAACAATCTTCACCAAGTTGGATAAATTCTCATACTCAAGTTCTAAAGATCATTCGAGTGATATACTAACACTTGAAAACACAATGAACTTGAGAGTCTCTGGCACTTGATTGAAACTAGTGCTCAATCCACATTGATCACTCGAGATTGGGTGTCAACTTGATTAACATTGATGATTAGGAAAACACTTTTGAACTCAGTTGACACTGTAGAGATCAATTGACACTGCAGCTTGGTCAACACTACTTTAGCTCTACTTGGTTAACACAACTCACTCATTTTACACTATCTTTTTTCTCTACTCGGTTAACACTTACTTTCTACTTGAATGACACTACAACATCTTAATTTACATTATGAAGTTTGGTAACAATGTAACCAACCAAATGATTAAGTGTTTCAGCACTAATTGACAAATGATTTGACCATAAGGTCAACAATCTTCTTCTTTGTTATTAGTGAAAAAACACTTATCATACCAAAAATTTTGAATACTCAAAAAGATAATTAAAAACTCCCCCTATCAATGTACTTCAATCTATATCTCAATTTTGACTGTTGTGTTGATACTCAGTTGACACTAACTCGATTTTTTAATTTTTCAAAAAAAAAAATTGTAGGTTCATTGCACATAAATTTTGTCTTCTACTCCTCATATTATATATTTTACGTTTATAGATACATTTCCCCCTTATAGATATATTTCCCCCTTTATTGAAACAAATGCCAAAAATGCATATTTACAAGGTAACACCAAAATGTGAGAGGAAATCACTTTGTACCTTCAAATAAAAAGGCATGGTCTTGTCCCAATTTTCTTAAAAAACTTTAGAAGCATGCAAAGCTATCTAAGCTTCAGTTGATAACTCCATCATATGATCAGCAATAGAAAAGTTGTCATGGATTAATATCTTTGAATGAATAATGTGCTTTTGAATTGCATCCATGTTTAGAATTATCATACTCTGTATATCTTCTAGTATAGTCTTAATTCTTGCTTCTTCTCTCAATAATTCTACCTACAAGTCTATCAGATACCTCATCTTAATTGAATGTGTTGAGCTAGTGCTAGGGTCAAGTGACAATTGGTTTGCAATTGCCTGTAGATCAATATCAATCTTTGACAACTTATCCTTTATTTCTTTGGTAACATTTGTAGTATCACTTAATTTTAAAATCAAGGAAATGACATTATTCATAGTGCTCTCAAAAGAAATAAGAATAGAGGATAGTTCCACATGATCAATGGAAATATTCTATGCCACCTTTTTCAAAAACCTTGTTATCAAATTTTCCTTCTGTCCTCTATAGTAGTTTCTCTTGTCCATTCAAATCTTCATTGAAATTGTGAACTATGTCAACAAGTTGATCCAAAATAGATTTCTTATCATCATTTTCAATACTAAGTGCATCAATAAATATACCTTTTATATCTTCTATCACTTGATTTCTTTTCTTCTTCTCTACTCTTAATTTTTATTTTTTGGCCCTTTTCTTCTAGAGTTCTCCAAGAGTGCCCATTTGATCAGCAGTGAGTGGTGTAAGTGTTCAAGGGGTGCTTTCACTACTTCTCAAGAGACCTATCTTGTCTCTTCTAGGCACCTAGCCCTCCTAGGTCCTTGGTTGGTTTAGATAATTAACCAATCCCAATCCAAACTCCTCTCCAAGAGTTTGATACTTTGTGCTAGCCCTTAGAATACTAGCATTCTAGTTTTTTAGTACTCTTCTCCACACTCACTTAGAAAGCTCTAAGTGCAACTTGCTCGAAAACTTCATTCTTCATTGAAGGGACATCCATCAATAAGTGAAAATTATATTTGGTTTTTTTTTAGTCCATTCAAAAAGATCTTTAGACTTATTTTTTAATCAATTTGAAGATTTTGCCTCTAGGAAGCCTAATCAGGCCTAATACCAATTAGCCCTTGACATTGACTAATTCCACTTTCTTGCCAAAACTCTCCAAAAAAATTGACAAATTAATTTTAGTTTCGATTAGCCTTTTGGATTTCCTAAATTATTCTTTAGGTCTTAGACTCCTAAGTTGTTTGTACACATGTTTCCTATTATCTAGGTCTAATAAAGCTAGAAGGCCTATTTCCTAGGAACTCATTGGTTTCTTTTTCAAAATCCACTCAAAAGGATTGGTAAATCTCTCAAACCTTCTAACATACCAAGATACACTCATACCATTCCTAGAACTATACTTGTTCCATACTGTACTTCTCTTCCTTGCAAGAAATCTTCTTTTCTCTTTTCCTAAACCTCTTACCAAGCTTTGTTTGCTCGCCTAGGGCTTAGCATTAAAAATAGTTCCCCAAAATTCCACAACTCCTAATCATAGGAATATGTACACTAATGACTCCCTAATAGTTCCATCCATCCTTAGGTGTTTCCCATGGCTATATTTCATGAGGGAGCAATATCTTTACAAATTGGTCAGCACAAAACTAGTGTAGTCTTTAAACCAAAAATAATTTATTCAACCCTCCAAACCTACTCTAATCATCTTTATTAACAAATTAAAAACTCTTAAAAATAAATGAAGAATACTATTCAATCACCAATTCAATCCTTTCAATCCATTTCAAAGTACTATTAACACTAAAACTCAAAAAGTTGCTGAAAATATTGTTGTAGAGCTATATTTTTACACCCACCAATATTACAATGTATCCTCTCTTTTAGATTAGAGTCTCTCCTCCTTTTGAGATTCCATATCCACCATTCTAGGCCTACTGGTTGATTTCCCACTCCTTATCCTTAATGGAATCCAAAGTAACCAAGTTCCATGCAATGTTTTGCAATAATTGCAAATGTTGTCATGACAACTTCTTCACAGCATTTGGCATCTTTTTCATTACACCTCCATCCTGCTTTCTAGGGCCTCTAACCTTGATATTCTAAGGAACCAACATCATTTATGGGCACTAAGTAAATTTTCAATATCATAATGTTTTTAGAACACATTTAAGACTCTAACCTTACCTTAAGCTTATAGCACTAAGAAAATTAATTAGCAACTAACAATGGCTATTTGTGTGACCTTAGTCATAATGACTAACTCACCTAGCCAATAATGAAAATGACCTTCTAAGGTCTAGAAAAAAACTAATCTATGCTCTTGACTTGGCTAGAGTCAAATGCAAGCCAATAATCTTTCAAACAATGGAGGTAGCCTAGGTGTGCTCCTACACCATCCTCCCTGAAATGAAAGAATCAATCCACCCTTGGATTGAGAATATTTGGATCAATCCTCAACTTCTTGAACTTTGATTCCTTTATCCATACTACATCCTAATCCATTTGTCCATGCTTCTTTATCAAGTGTTCCTTGTACTCTCTTTTTTGGGTCTTTTTATATACTCTTGTGTCTAGTATAATGTCTATTCATGTAGTTGTAACAATAGGTAATTGGATATACTCTACATCTCTAATCACTTCATGAAAATTTTGATCCACTTCTTGTTAGAGTCCTCTATAATGGACTAAGTTTGCAATTTTAAATATTGGTGGCAAGCCACTATCTTTTGGCAGTTCAACCTTGAATTCATTGTCACTATACTTAGCCAATATAGGATAGGGTCCTATTATCCTCATATGCATCTTGTGAGGAACTCCTTTCTTTAGTCTTGACTTGTTAAGATGCTTCATGACTAAGTCACCAATACTGAACTCAACCCCCCTTCTACTTTTATCCACCTTTTCTTTTTTGTTTTATGGCATTCTCTATCAATGTTATCCTCACTATTTCATGAACCTCTCTCATGGCATATGCAAAATCATTAGCATACCCACTTGCTTTCAATCCATATTTCAAATATTTCAACTCACAGACACCCCTAGGATGTAGTCCATAAACTATCTCAAATGGACTCTTCCCTATGGACCTATTTATGGTGTCATTGTAGGCATATTTAGCTTGTCTAATCAGTTGATCTCATTGCTTTTCATACTCCTTTTTCAAACATGTTAGAATATTTCCAAGGCTCCTATTGACAATGTTAGTTTGACCATTAGTTTGGGGGTGATAGGCTGATCCAAAGGACAAGTTGGTGCCCAATCTTGGTCAAAGAGTCTTCCAAAAATGACTCATAAACTTAGTGTCCCTATTTGACACAATGCAGATAGGAAACCTAGGATTCTCACAATTTCTTTGAAGAATAGAGAGGCTATTTGAGTGGCATCATTAGTGGCCTTGCATGGAAGAAAGTGAGCCATTTTTCTAAACCTATCCATGACTACATACACACTATCCATGCCTCCTCTTGTCTTGGGTAACCCAAATACAAAATCCATGCTTAAGAATTCCCATGGCCTAGTAGGAATTGGTAGTGGTTGGTAAAGACTAGCATTTGTAGAAGTGACTTAGGCTTTTTTACATATAACCCAACTTTCCACATACTTCCTAACATCAAGATTCATTCTAGGCCAACAATAAAACCTTGAAACATGATATTGAGTCTTAATGATCCCAAATGACAACTCAAAACTCTATTATGATTTTCTTGTATCAAATTCTCTCTAATAGAGCCTCTAGGAACACACAACTAATTCCCTTTAAACAAAAGATCACTTTGCAAAGTATATTAAACATACCTACTATGAAAATGATTCTTGTATTCAGCACATACCTTATATATGTTAGTAAAGTCCTCATCATTTTCATATAGATCTTTGAAATGATCTATCCAATGTTCTTCAATAGGATTTCTTGTAGTACAAGTTCCCTCCTAGACACTGCCACCTTGTTGAGAATGCCCTTCTTGTGGTTGATATTAAAGATAAATGCTTGTAGATACTCAACCCATTTCATGTTCTTGTGACTTAACTTGTGAATTCAAGAAACTAAGTGCTTGGTTGTCTGAATACACAATGAATTCCTTGGGAAGAAAATAATGCCTCCACTTTCTTAGAGCTTGGACCAATGCATACATTTCTAGATCATAGGCAGAATATTTCCTCTTAGCCTCACTAAACTTTTTATAATGAAGAGCTATTGGTTTTCCCTCTTGGCTTAGAACAACCTCAATTGCTACATTTCTAGCATTACACTCAATAGTGAGAAGCTTTTCAAAGCTTGGCAACACTAAAACTGGTTGAGTAGCGATCTTCTCCTTTAGTAACTCAAAGCTCTTGTTATCATTCTCATTTCATACAAAATTATTTTTCACCCCTCCCTTGATAGTATCTAGCATAGGAGCACAAATTGCACTAAAATTTCTTATAAAATTTCTACAGTATTGTGCAAGACCATGAAAACTCCTTACCTCTATTGCTGACCTTGGAGTAGGCCAATTCATGATAACCTCCACTTTGCTTTTGTCCATTTTTAGCTGACCAAGTGATACAACAAACCCAAGGTACACTAGCTCTATTTTGATGAACTCACACTTCCCCAAGTTGATTACCAACTTCTCATCATGTAGCTTCTTGAAAACAATGTCAAGTTGTTATAAATGTTCACTCCTTGTCTTTCTATAGATTAGTATATCATCTAGATACACAACTACAAACTTTCCTATGTAGTCTTTGATAACTTCATTCATGAGTCTTATGAATGTGGAGGGAACATTAGACAATCCAAATGGCATGACAAGCCATTCATACAATCCCTCATTGGTCTTGAAGGATGTTTTCACTCATCTCCTTCATGTGTCCTTATTTGTTGACAGCCACTCTTCAAGTCTATCTTGCTATAGTACTTGGCTTCACTTAGACAATCCATCAAGTCTTCAATCCTAGAAATAGGGAACCTATACCTAATGGTTATCATGTTTATGGATCCTAAATCCATACAAAGCCTCCAAGTTCCTCCTTTCTTGGGTGCTAGTATAGTGGGTATTGCACATGGACTAATACTCTTCCTAACTAGGCCTTGGTTTAGGAGTTCTTGTATTTGTCAGGCTATTTCCTCATTTTTTTAGGGTTCATTTTGTAGGTTGCTTTGTTAGGTAGGGTAGCTCTTAGAATAAGGTCTATCCTATGGCTTATGTCTCTTTTAGGGGGTTCAAGTTGATGGTTGTCCATCACTAACAATACCTTGGTAAGGTTACAACATACCTTGAATCTCCTTAGGCAACTCTACCCTCTTAATCTCCTTTCATTCATTTTCCTCTCATGATTTCAACACCAATGCAAAGCCTACACCTTCACTTTCTTCCATGATTTGTAGGAAATCATTTTCACTCACCATAAGTACATTTGGATTGATTTTCTTTGGTTCAGCATCTTCAAATAATGATTGTATTTTTAAGGTCACCTTGTCCTTCTTAAAAATATAGGAGTTATTTCCTCCAACATGGATAGCTTTGTGATCAAATTACCATGGCCTATCTAGGAGAAAATGACATGTATCCATAGGTAATACATCACACAACACTTTATCCTTGTATCTTCCAATTGAGAATTGACCCATGCTTTATCATTTACTAACACATGTTGACCTTTATTTAGCCATGTGACATTATAAGGATTGGTGTGGGGTATTCTTGTCATTTTTAGTTTGTTGACTACCTCTTCTAACACAGTTTTGTTAGTAGACCCTAAGTCAATGATGACGCTACCCACTTTACCCATCATTTCTCACTTTATCCTAAAAAAATATCTTCATTGGATTGACTCCTCCTTCAGTGGCTCTTTGATCAAGGTTGTCCTCATCATGAGGTTCTCTCCTTCTTCTAAATTTAGTGGTACTTCAACATGCTTGTCTATTACATTAGAGTCATCTTAAACTAGGTTTCCTCTTTTCACCTCCTTATGATGAACCACCTTTCTCTAGGCATCTATAAGAAGGGTGCCCCATTTGATTGAAATGGTAGCACTTCATATTGGAAAAGTAGTTACCTCTTCTTCCTTGTCCACCAGTCCTTCCTCTAGAATTAGAGTTTCTTCCTCTATGAACTCTACTTGAATTTCCTTCGCATTGTTCACTAAATTACCTCACCTTGCACCTTTGAATCTGAAATTTTTCCACCATAGCCACCTCTTTGACTTCTACTATCCTTACTCTTAGCTTTACCCTTAAAGGTTTCTTTCTTCCTCTTGCTTTTCTCTTCTATCCTCAAGGCCATTTGGTAACATTGCCTAATGGTTTTGAAATTTACTAGGCATCATGTCTTCTTGAATAGACCATTTGAGGCCATTCATCTATCTTGCCAAATTGATGCTTTCATCTTCAACTACCTTGGACCTCAAACAAAAATTTTGAAATTCCTCAGTATATTCTTTGACATCCAAATATTTTTATCTATGATTTTGTCTCCTCCTATAAAGCCAAACTTCATAGTCATTAGGAAGATAGGCCTACTTCAGTTTGTTTACCATACCCTTCCATGTAACTATAGGACCTTTTCCATCCTTTTCTCTCTCGGTTTGCAAAAACTTCCACCAAGTAAGAGTTGAACCTCTTAATCTAGACTTGGCCACCATAACATTTTGTGCCTCAGAGATACCATCACATTCAAAATGGTTCTCAATGTTTTGAATCCAATCCACAATTGAATTTGAATCCATTTATCCACTATATAGTGGTACTCCTTCTATTTCTTTACCACTCAATGCTTTTAATGCCTTAGGAATGGCTCTTTATTAAGAATAGGGTTAGGTTTTGGTTAATATTCTTCCAACTATAGTTCCTTCTCCCTTGCTTCTTTTTCTCCATTTAGGTCAATTTTCTCTTTTACCCTACTAATTTTGTCTTGAACTTCACTCAAGAGTTTCTCCATTTGAGCTAGTCTTTCCCTTAGTGCCTTTTTATCTTCTTCTTGTTCCTCAACCTTCTTGGCTAACTCAATGCTAGTCACCATTGTTGTGTCTTCTATTTCTCCACTTGGTGTATTTTCTCCCACTAATTTAGTAGATTGTAACATCTACCACAAGCCTAGTCAAAACTCTCTTCTAGGCACCTAGTCCTCCTAGGTCCTTGATTGTTTAGATAATTAACTAATCCCAATCCAAACTCATCTCTAAGAGTTTGATACTTTTTGCTTACCCTTATAAGACTAAGACTCTAGTTTTAGTACTCTTCTCCACACTCACTTAGAGAGCTCTAAGTGAAACTTTCTCACAAGATCCATTCTTCATTGTAGGGACATCCATAAACAATTTAACATTCCATTTTTTTCCTTTTGAGTCCATTTAGAAATATCTTCAGACTTCTTTCCTATCAATTTCAAGATTTTGCCTCTAGGAAGCCTAATTAGGCCTAATACCAATTAGCCCTTGAAATTGACTAATTCCACTTTCTTGAAAAAATCTCCAAAAAAATTGACAAATAAATTCTAGTTTTGAGCACACTTTTGGATTTCCTAAAGGATTTTATATTTATTAGACACCTAAGTTGTTCGTATAGGTGTTTCCTATTATCTATATCTAATAGGGCTAGAAGGCCTATTTCCTAGGAACTCACTAGTTTCTTGTTCAAAATCCACTCAATAGGATTGGTAAATCTCACAAAAATTCTTACATACCAATATGTACTTATACCATGCCTATATCTATACTTTTTTTGTACTTCACTTCTATACCTGGCCAAAAATCTTCTACTTATACCATGCCTATATCTATACTTTTTTTGTACTTCACTTCTCTACCTAGCCAAAAATCTTCTTTTCTCTTGTCCTAAACCTCTAACTAGGCTCTGTCTTCTCACCTAGGTCTTAGCATTAAACATAGTTCCCAAAACTTCCACAACTCATAATCCTTGACATATGTACACTAATGACTCCTTTAACATTTCCATCTATTCTTAGGTGTTTCCCATGGCTAGATTTCATGGGGGAGCCATATCTTTACAAATTGGTCAACATAGAACTAGTGTAGTCTCTAAATAAAAAATAATTTATTCAACCCTCCAAACCTACTCTAATCAACTTTCTTAACAGATGAAAAACTCTCAAAACTAAACCAATAATACTATTCAATCACCAAGTCAAACCTTTCAATCCATTTCAAAGTACTATCAACACTATAACCAATATTACAATGTATCCTCTCTTTTATATTTGAGCGTCTCCTCCTTTTTGTATGTCATCTCCACAATTCTAGGCCTATTGGTCTATTTCCCACTCCCTATCCTTAAGGGAATCCAAAGTAATGAATTTGCATGCAACATTTTGCAATAATTGCAAATGTTGTCATGACAACTTCTTGACAACATTTGGCATATTTTCCATTACACCTCCATCCTTATTTCTAGGACCTCTAACCTCAATATTCCAAGAAGAAAACATCATTTATGGCCACTAAGCATCTCTACAACATCATAATGTGTTTAGAACACATTTAATACTCTAACCTTATCTCAAGCTTCTAATATTAAGAAAATGAATTAGCAACTAATAATGGCTATTTGTGTGACCTTAGTCCTAATGATAACTCACCTATCAAACAATGAAAATGACCTTCTAAGGTCTAAAAGATACTAACCTATGTTCTTGACTTGGCTAGAATCAAATATAAGCCAATAATATTTCAAAAAATGGAGGTAGCCTAGGTGTGCTCCTACACCAGTGAGATGTGAGAGATCCCAATCTGGGATTACTATGTCTTCTTCTAGATCAACTTCATCATTATAAATTTATATCTCTTTACCTTTAGTAGTTGGAATAGGTGAAAGAGTGATTTTCTTACCATTACTCAAATCCTCAATGCTTAGTTGAAGCTTGACTTCAACTATCATTGCACTTACTATGGAATCACTTGCAACAGAAACAACATTACTGATTTTAGAAACAATAACAATAGCAGGAGTACTTACAATTCCTTGCTATGACTTAGTTTGGCTTGGTGTTGTGAAGAGTGGATCATGCTACTTGGTAGATGGAGTGGTGGTAATAGTACTCATCAGTAAACTTGATAAGATAGCTCCAATAGTCAATTGAGTGCTAGGTTAAACAATGTTTAAGCTTATTTTTTGTGACTCGATTATAGTCTCCACTAAGCTTGATATAACTATTGCTTTGCTCAAAGAATTAGGGAGGGAGACTATTACCTCTACTACAATCTTTTTAGGATTTGAATCTTGAATATTCTAAACTTCATGTATATCCTCACTAACTATTTGATCATCTTGTTCCTCTTCATCATTATCCACACCATCTACTTGCACAACTTCCTCAATGGGCTTTATAACATGCAATCCATAAATATTTTTCTGTGTAGTTGTATTGGATTATACAAAAAATTCCATATAATTTGACAAAATTAAGAATAAATTGAACTTAGGAGTTAGCTTTTGTTCATGCTTTGTTAATGCTTCCTTCACTTCCTTGTCTAAAAGATTTGGCATTACCTTCCTCAAGGTTTGTTCCCATATATCCTTGCTAACCATTACAATGTTATCTGAATGATTTGCTACTACCTTAAGTATAATATCTAGAACTTGAATTTTTAATTCACTTGGAGAGTATTTCCATTTTTCCATCTTTTCCACTAAGGCTTCTTCAATATTCTTTTCCTCTTTCTTTTCTTGTTTCATACTTAAGAGATTTGAAATATGCCTTACCTCCACCTTCTATGTGTCTTATTAGTCTTTCATTAAAGGTAGGAGCATACTTTTGGAAAGATATATGTTACACTCCTTCTTCATCATCTTCTTCATCTTGAAGTTTGAGCTTCTTCCTTGACTTGGTGGGTCTTCTGGTGAAAAAAGGAAGGTGAAGATCTTGTAGCTCTTTTTGTTATTGTTCTCCCCTTTTTCTATTGAGGTTCTTCTATTTCTTCCTCCTCTTCCTCTACTTATTCTTGTTCTTCAATGTCATCACCCTCACTTTCTATGAATAGAAGAGGGGATTCAAATTTCACATTCTCCTTTTGAATCTTTTCTACCTTCTTCCTTCCTCTCTTCAAAATCTAAGGAATCTTGATTTAAATAGGAATCCTATTTTTTCCTCTTCAACAGTTCTAAAATAAGGTTCTTTAGGGTCCACATGATCATTGAAAAGAGCCTCAATGATGTCCTTAGTATCATAAATGTTTACCTCATAGCCAAGAGGTCTTACCCATTCAACTCTAGGCCTAATTGCTTGAATATGTACCTTGTCACAATCTACAAGGAAACATATGTCTTGTTCATAATCATCCACTAGTTGCTTAGGTATTCTAAACCTACTATGCATCATTTCCTTAAAAGTTTCAAAATATCCATCCATGATACCCTCAAAATTGTCTCCCATTTCAGCTATAAATTTATTGATCTGATATACAATGGGTATGTCCTTCTTCCATACTAAATTTCCCTAGGAAGGAAAACATTTCTAAACGTAATAGAATAAACATGCTAGAAGTGAGCCAAACTTACACAATTTTTTCTTGGATGCTTGGATTCTCTCCATGTTCTTGCTCAACTAGTTTAGCTACAACTCAATGAAGTCAAAAGAAAGATTGTTCTTGACTACTTTGAAAGCCAAGTCCATAACTTCACATGGGACATTGTTTACTCAGTTGGAACTATATATCTTATATGCAATTACATGAATTCTAAACTTAATCTTCATTTTAGTAACACCATTTAGATTAATTCCTCTTCCATCCCTCTTGAAAAGATTCTTCTTCACCAATTTAACTTGACCTAGGGTTTTTTTCATTTAAGTCTATGAAGCATAGGAAACCCAGTAACCCTTTGAATCATTTTCTTTGTGATTTATATGGGTTGGTTGAGCCAGAATTGCATGTCATGAACATGAGTTAGGATAAACCCAATCCAATTTCTTTGGAAATCCCTTTGCATATGTAGAATATGGGTTAAACCCTTCACTTCTAGGTGTTTATGCACATGTTGTAGGTTTATATCCACACACAATGCTTGATTCATCTCTAGAGTTCCCAATTCTTGAATTTGATAGTGATATAAAGATCTAATATCATGTATCAATAGTACCTTCAGTGGATTTGAGAATGCACACCAATTAGGTCCAATTCCTCTACAATCATTGGACAAAGTTTGAACTTTGGGGCTTTTCACATAGTGTTCCTTACCAACATCTTGGAGCCCTTCTTAATCTTGCTACTAGATAAGGATGTCATATTGCTATGTAGTTGAAGGATAAACTTTGACAAATTTTCTTTGAATTGCTCAGGGGCTCTCAATGCTCTTTTCTTTTCACTCTAGAATTCATGGTGAAAAATGAAACCTTTTGATTTTTATTTTTAATCAAAATCTTGTCTTTAAGTCACCATAAATGTATTTTACTATGGTTAGCTCAGTGACATCCTATAAAATTGGTGGGCATGAAATGCTCAGCTAAGTCTTCAACTTGGTAGATACCTACAATCTTCAAATCAGTAAGCATAAGCTTGGTTATTTCTTGAACATAGTATATGTTGGGTAAAATTGAGGTTCAACTTGATGGTATATGGTTGAATTAACAATACCCTAAAAATGTCAATCTAGGATTCGTAAACTCATGAGAGATATAATGACTATTTGCACAAGGGGTGAAAATAATAAATCAAGAGATTTATGAATGCAAATACTATTTGCTAATAAATTGAACTGTTCAAATTACCACACATCTAAGATTAATTTTGCAAATGGATTCTAATCTAAAGTTCACACTTAAACAATTGAACAAAATGTCTTTATAAATGCTATGAATGTTATTAACACACCTCTAAACAATTAATCAACAATACTATTAACACTCCTCTAATTAATCACAATGTATTTATGAATGCTATTAAAAAAAAAATTCTGATTAAAAGTTGGTTTAATTAAGAGTTGAAATCTACTTGGATTGTGACAGGAGGTTGTTTACAACAAACTGGCTCTTAATACAGAGTGCAATAGGAAGTCTGATAAGTGTGACAAGAAATATGATAAATGGGGACAAAGAGTATTATTAATAGTGATAGGATGTGGTTCTATAGATGGATAAATGTGGTAAGAAGAATGAAGTAGAAAGTGTTATGTGATAGACTTATGCAGGCGGCAGAATAATGATATATAGCAAACAATTACTTCATAAGAATGTCGCAACCATTTACTTTATTAGACAATTGAATTCTCAACAAGCGCTATATAGATTTGATTGAGAAACACACACACACACACACATATATATATATATATATATATATATGATAAACTCTTTATAAATGCACACGATCTATTAAAGCTATAAAGAACACACAAAATCAATTGAAATACTTAAAAAACAAACCAAGATAATCTCACCAAGTTTCCCAAGAGGGGGCCCTCCTCTGGTTCCCAACGTGAGAGATGTTTTTAAAGCCGATTGCTACAAAAACTCCATGCTTTTAATACCACATATTTCAGAGATAATATAAACAAGGTGTTTCATATATCATATCATGTCTTTCGTTTAACATTTTATTATATAGACTAAAAATGTTTAGCGAAATTAATAACTAGGCTAGAATGGTCGATGACCTATTCCCTAGATATTGATAGCAAATTTGTTTTGGCTACTGGCCACACTTAACAGGTTACAAAAAAACCTAGCTAAGATAGCATACAGTCAAAACTGATCTATTTAGCCATTCAAAACTATTTGCCCAAAATAATATAGGAAAACTACAGTGGCCAAACTGCTCTAATTGGATTCATGTCATGCATCTTTAGTCCCTATAGCAACACAAGTCACAATATATCATTTTCTTGTAAATAATAGCTTTTTAGGAACTATTCTTCCCTCTTTTCAAAGGTACTAAATATTCTACTTTCCTATCAATAATTTAACAAAAAGGGAATTTCATACCAAAAAAGTGGGAAATGTAGGAGGTAAAATGTTAATAAAAATAGAGCATTATCAGGACTGCTCATTCCCTCCAACCAAAGGATTTGCATGTCCTCATGCAAACAATGTATACAAACCAGGTGGAATATTGCTATCTGGGTGCTCCATGGACTCTTTTGGAACAATAGCTATACTGGTAATGTTGTCCTATAGTAATACCTTGGATTTGAGTTTTTGAAGCTCTTGCTAAAGTTGCATGAAAGTGTGTAGAAATTCATTGACAATAACCATAGAAGTGCCTAATATTGTTGTTATCAATGGAATGGGATTAAGAAGAAGACTAGAAGTACCTGATAGGTCCTTTGAAGGCATGTCAAAGAAAATCAAAGACTATGATGTCATGGTCTTATCAAGTTCTAGGTGATAGGAACTCTCTATATTTTCTATAGCAACTCCTAGAAGGGGTTCTTTCTGAGGTGCTTCAGAATTATCTTCCACATTTTTCTTTAAATGATCCTCATCCTATCCATAGGCCCTCTGGATAGTATTTTTCACTATATCACTTCCCATACAACATTAGGTTCAAGTTCATTTCCCACATCAAATGTTTGTTGACTCGGGTCTTCTTGATCAAGATTATTTTTGGGAGATTCTCTAGCTTTATCAGGTCTCATTTGTTCTATAGGTTCACATTCAAGTTCCTTATTAGTTTAAATTTCAAGGGTTTCTCCCTCCTTATTTGTGTTAAGATTTTCCAATTCATCCTAAGGTCCACACTAGTTTGCAGTAGTATCACCTTTTTTAGAATTATCTTCTTCGTTAGTAGGGTTTGACAGACTTTCTATGGATGGTGCACTCCTCTATTTCTTCATGTGTCTAGTTTGATAAAGGTATTCCCTACCAGTTTCTCCTTTTGTTTCCTATTAGAGCTACTAGTCAAGACCTCAATTTTGGCATATGTAGTAGCTTGAGTGCCATTGGCTAGATTATTTAAATGACTAGCAAATCATGGAGGATTATGACATACTAAAGAGGGGCTAGGTGTTTTTGTAGAGGAGGAAGTGCAAAGGGATTTTTTGAGTGTTTGTAAGGGCTCACTAGCATGGTTTTTCTTTGGGTTGCAGCATGGAGAGGGTTGTTCCACAATCATAGTTTCAACTTCTTCTAGCTGGGGTTGAAGGGCATTATAAGTAGGTTGTATAAATGCATCCCATGCTATGAGGGTTTCCTGAAGCTAAAGACCATTCATGACTAGTAGCTTAATAAGACCATGATTTGCTAATGAATTCTCATGTCCTTCCCTCAATTGAGTGCATGCTCTTTTCAAAGAATGAAATAGGTAATAGGGAAGATTAGTAAGTTGCCTTAGCCTAAGATAAAGCATGAGCTATTAGTGATGTGCATGAAAAAAATTGAAGTGATCCTCATAGGTGATATACTAACCTATAAATAGGGTTACTAGATCCCATGGTGAAGGAAGGGTTTTGCATCAAGCTCCTTGTCCCTTGACAACCTCCACAGACTCATTGTGCTATAGGAAATTGGTTCTACTAGTTTTCAGTTCTATAACCTAAGTACTGGCAGTAGGAAAATACAATTCATCAATTTGGGGAAGATTAGTTATAGTGGCCATTGTCTGCACCGTTACAAGAAAGGTAAGGCCTCATATTATCAAAGAGTCTTGAACAAAAGTATAGGAAAATTCTTTAGCAATGGTAAGGTCATAACCCTACAACTGATGGAAGAAACAATGCCATCCCACATGACAAAAAATCTTATAAGCTTCACCATTTTCTAGCAACTTGTCCATGGAGACTAGTTCAAACCTCTTTCATTTCCCACCCATGATGATAGAAAGTTGTTAAAACTAGGATATGAGAAAAGGGAAATGGAGGGTTTGCTTTTTCTAGATGAAAATGAGGAAAATAAGGGTAATAAAATTGCAACTCATCCAATGGAGTCATAAATGGAAAGTGGCAGGGATATAAATGATTAATGGGAGAGGAAATGTAGAGTACAACACCCCCCCAACTTTGGCATGAAAACTTCTTGATTTTGCTAAAATTAGAGGTAAGAAATAGAAAATAAATTACAACAAAAAGGAGGGTAAGAAAACTTCCCTTAAATGTAGGAGGATGATAAGTTGATGCAAATTGATATCAATTTCACACGAGCCAAGGAAATGATGAAAAACTTGAGGATCAGCTCAAAGAAGGAAGATATTTAGCAGCATGTGAGAAGTAAATAAGACCTACAATAGAAAGATTTTAAAAGGAATGGTCATCAAAGCATTAGAGATTGAGTAGGGATACATGGTAGGTATAGTAGTGCAGTCATCTTGAAATTTGGAGCGACAGGAGGGTCACTTGGAAGGGATACCAAGGAATGGGTGACAGGAACAAGGAGACCTCCTATCACAACCATCAAAGTGTATGGCTAAAGGGGCTTCTTCTTCTCCTTGTTTTGTTTTGTTTTTTTTTTGTTTTTAATATATATATATATATATATATTCTTTCAATGTCGAAGGAGACCAAAGTGAACCATGGTGAGTTCCTTAGCAATCTCTAGAAAGAAAGCTTCCTTTGAGAGAGGCTTCTTATATAGCTTCAATTGATGACCATTAACAAGGAGCTTGTGACATTTAGAGTTCATAGTGTAGAGCTAAACTGCACCATTGTCATATACATGCTCAATTTCATAAGGTCCAAACCATCTTGTATGAAATTTGCCTTTAAAATCCTAGAATTGAGAGTCGTATAGAAGTGCCCAATCACTAGGCTGAAAAGAATGCTGACAAATGTGTTTTTCATGCCACAGTGCTCATTGATTTTAAACAAGTTCAGTATGAAGAAGTGATTCTTGACATAACTCATCAAGGGAGTGGATTTGTGTTAGACATTCCTTTTGAGCATTAGAGAGACTCAATCCAAGTTGAAGGACAGTTCAAAGAGCCTTAATCTTGAACTCAATAGGAAGTACAACCTTCTTACCATAAACCAATTCATAAGGGGTTAGACTAGTGGTTGTCTTCCATGTAGTATGATAGGCCCACATAGCTTCAGGAAGTAATGTGACCCAATCACACTTATGAAGTGCAATAGTTTTAGTAAGAATATTCTTTAGTTCCTAATTAGTTACCTCGACTTGTCCATTTTCTTGAGGATGATAAGATGACAATTTTTTGTCGTAAATCTCATATTCTTTGATTAATATAGCAATGAGGTCTAAAGTGAACTGAGGTCCTAGATCATTAGTGATCACACATGGAATACCAAAGTGAGTGAAGATCTCAAAATATAAGAATTCAGCAACTTTGGTATCTCGAGCATGCTTAAGTGCAACCACCTCAACCCACTTTGTGACATAATCTGTACAAACAAGAGGGCATATGCACCGAGTTGTGGTGCCAAAAAGGTGACAACAAATTTTTTTTTCCCTATTTTAAACAGCGCGTACGCGCTTTTTAAAAAATAAAAAGTATGTATGATGGGCTACAAACCTGTAGCCCATCATTTTCATTACCATTTTCTTTTACTCCTATAGCGAGCAGCGCGTACGCGAGTTGAAGACTCAACATTTGCACCACCATTTGCCAAAATGCCTCCTTGTCAACAAAATCCAAGACCACAAGCACGCCCACGACGATGCCATAAGTGATATAAACCTAACTTTGCATTGTTTGATATATTTTTCATATTGTTTTGTAGGTTTTTTATATTCTTTTGTAGGGTTTTTACAAATTTCATTTAGATTTGTTTATTTATTTGAATTTCAATTGATTTTTTATCAGGAAATGTTCATAATCAACCAGAAAATCCACAAGAACATCAAAACCCTCAAGAAACCCAAAATCAAAACCCTCCTCAAGAAGAACAAATTCCACAACCCGAACCAATTGCAAGACCTCCACCAGGCACACAAGAAAATCTAAGAAATGAAATAGAGAGAGGCAAAATTGAATTAGAAGGAATCATTGCTCGGTTGAAAGAATTCGGACAAACCAATCCAATGAGGGCTCAATTGGCATCATCCCTTGAATCCATTAACACTCAGATAGCCTCAGTTAGTGGTCAGTTAGATATTATGTGGGCTAAGAGGGATGAACAAAAAATATTTTATGCAAATAAATTGTCATGTGAAGATGTTAAAAAAAAAGGAAATACCAAAAGGTAGTATATGTGCATTATTTAGAAAACCCGGTGAGAAAAATACTGTTAGAGAGGGTACTAAATGATTCCCCATCCATTGGTGCATACATGATGCTATTAGAAATAATTTTTGGGATAGATGGTGGATGGTTTTTGATGCCCCTCCTTGCAACAATCACGAGGTCCCCATGTATTTTTTGAAGAAATTATATTGTGAGTTTGTCCTTGGGGAGATCCCCAATTATTTTGATATCTTAGATTCCCAGGGTAGAGGTGGGGGGTCATCATTTGAGAGGCCCGGAGCACGTCATGACCCTAATGTAGTTGGGGCACCCGTGGTCCATCCACAGCGTGAGCATGTGATTATTCTTTCAGTTGTGAAGGAACATGTAGAGGCTAGCACTCTAGGGACCATTAATGCTTTGACACAGACCCTCATCCATTCCATGAGCCCATTAGTTGAGGGGGAGCCTTCTATACATCGTGGTCACATGTGCACTTCATGTGGATCCCTATGCACATTTGGCACTCATGTTGGAGATGGTGCAGATGATGGGCTTGTCACCGATCAATTCCTGAATGAGACATTTGGCATTGACACACAGGTAAATTACTAATTTGATCACATTTCATACGTATAGTGAATGATTAATTAATTAGGATTTATTGACATTGTTCAAAATTTAGGGTCAAAGTGTTCCTGGGCCTAGCAGTTATCCTCCAAGCCCATTTTTTGTCCCTTCAAAGAGTCCTGAGGTATGTATCAATTTAATCATTTTAATTAATACATATATTTATTACATAATCATATTAAGGATTGACCAAAAAAAATATGCATGTGCATCAGTTCTCCACAGGACCCTCAACCTTTACCACAGATGTAGAGCAGAGACATCATACGAGCTTCACACAGGTACAGTTCTTTCATGTTAATTTAATTCATTTGATTATATTTATTCCATTTTTCATGTTAGATATAACGTGTATTATATGATGTGTAGCTCATGATGTCGGACACACCTCCTCATCTGCGACAGTCTGTTGATAGTGGAGTGGTCGTAGCTGTGGCTAGCTCACAGCCACTGACGGAGGTATGAAAGAATTTTCTTCATTTTAGTTGTCATTTATAATAGTTAATCTCAAAATTTCTAATGTTATTTATAAGTGATTATATTTATTGAATTGTTGTAGGGTCTTGTCACGCCTGATCATCCACGAGCATTTGAGGTGGACTTACAGAGTGACTATTTGTTGGCGGTAAGAAAATAACTGATTTTGTGAGTACATATATTTGATTTCAACATATAATAAATATTGATTCATATCTACTTTCTTTGTATTAGTTGGACCTGGAGAAGAGCCTCAACAAGAGGTCAAGTGAGCATGTTAGGAAGGCCCCGTCATCTCCACTGTCTCCCTCCACATGATGGCAGAGGACGTCGAGAGACTTGTTTCCTTCCCCTCGTGGGAAGGAAAAGATGTAGTTGAGATATTTGATACATATATATAGAGACTTTTTTCCTTCCCCATGTATATATATAGGCATCTGAGAGACATATTCGATACACATTTGATGTACATATGACATTCTATATTTGAAGTATGACATATTTGATGTATGACATTATTGGTTAATATATGATATGTTTGTTCATATACGACATTATTGATTATCATAATATATTATGTGTTTGTTAATGTATATGACATTATTGGTTATCATTTTATATTATATGTTTGTTCATGTATGATGTTAAATTAGATATGTTCGTGTATGACATTAAATTAGATATGTGCATGTATGAAATTAAATTCAATTTCTAGAGAGTTGCCATTATGTCTACCAACTAGTGGATGTTCTTTTTTGCTTTATTAGTATTTCTCAAAAACTGCAAAGAAGCTGTTTCTGGTAGTATCTACTATAGTCCTACTCAAATATGTTTTCAAAAATAATTAGTATGGCAAAGAAATGTCTATGGAAAGCTTGTCAAATAGGATATTAAAGAACTAAATGTGGATAGTCATTAGTACCCATCAATAAGAACACAACCATCTTTCTCAAGCAAGCCATATGACATTAGCAAGTAATTTATAAATTGCCTTTGCAAATAACTAGAAGATGCTATGAATCTTAATACAGAGTTAATCATGAACTCATTATTCCATCCAAGAAGCATATATCACCCTAAGCCAATTAACTGACAGGATAAAAATTAATTCAATTTCAACAAAATTTTGAGTATAACAAGCATCTTAGGGATTCTTACAAGAATTAACACGATGTTCACAAGAGCATTACAAGTTCTTGTAATGCTATTTCACATATTGTAATCATATTCAGTTTTGAATGGCCATTTGTGTTACAAGCATAAATGTTCTTTAAGGTCTTTTAATTCTAGACATGAATTTTATTATGAAGCTTTTTTATGACAACCCACTCAATGCATATATTGTTGTTCCACATTATGCTAATTTGACTTTCATTGGTTGATTTGGGTCTAGACATGACGTTATTCACTACCTTTTTTATATATTATTTTTTTGTAGTGAGGTTCTGGCCTGAATGAATGTATTAATCATCAAAGTTGTGAACCTTGGTCGAGATCCTTACAAATATATTTTCAAATTGGACCTCAAATAGTTTTCTCAGTCACCCCCTGTACACAGATACTGAAATTGTAGTTAATTACAAAATTAATACTGAATTAACACAAGTTTAATTGAGAAGTATTATGTACCTCAATAGGCTAGATTATTATTGACTGGGAGGCTTTATCTCAAAGCAGTTGGTTTCCTAAATCTTTAGCGCAATGACAGTCTTATGGAATGTGGAATTAGGTCTACTAGCTAAGGAACGTTCTTTAAAAGGTAGAGGAAACTCAAGACTCACATGTTTCCAATCAATATAAATGTTTAAATCGCTTCTCTAATTTTTTCTATTTATGATCTTCTTCAAACTTAACTTTCTAAATGCATTGATGCAGAAATAAAGATCTTCTAGGAACTAAAGGCTAATCATGTTTAATACTTACAATTCTCTATTTTTATCTAATAATTTAAAAAAGATTGTACAAGTGTTTTCAAAGAGCAACACTTGTCACTAACATCATAAGAAGGAATATCCAAGGAGTCTTACCACTGATCCCCCACCACCAAATTCAAGAGAAAACAAAATTCCACTACTAAAGAGATAGTAACAATTATCATCCCTAGTCTCTCCCTTATCACAAAATGATTACCATCAAAATTTGCATTTCCAATTGCGTCATGTGCATTTAAGTGATAGTAACATTTTCACTCTCTTACCTAATGTCTCCCATTTCTGAAACTCCTGGGGAAGGGCAAGGCCATCTTCTCAGTACTTCAAAATACAACGAGTTCCATTTTTTCACATATTGATAATCGTTGACTTAAAGTATAGTCAAAGTATTGACAGCCCATAGATATGCCCCGTCAAAGATAGCAACCCTGTGGCATTTAGTGACCCTTAGGGAAATTCTGGTTCAGCGTGCCTGAGAATGTTTGAGCACTAAAGGGGATAGGGTTTACCCGGCCACCCAGAGCTAATGGAGTAGACAATTTGATCCCATGACGAAAGATGAGAGAGATTTGGCAGTTGGCAACTTTGTACTGGCCAACACTACAAGTTTCAACATCACCCGAGATGGCATTGTAGAATGAAAATGGAATGTGATCTCCAAAAAGTGAGAGAGGTTATTGTAGGTCTCTGCAAAATAGTCCTGTAGGAATTGGAATCTCATCCATATCTTGCACAAGCTCCGAGATATGCCCCGTCAAAGATTGTATCCCTGTGGCATTTAGTGACCCTTAGGGACATTATGGTTCGGCGTACCTAAGAACATTCAAGCATTGAAGGGGACAAGAAAAGGTTGGCGATAGGGTTTACCCGGCCACCCAGAGCTAATGGAGCAGACAGTTTGATCCCACGATGAAAGATGAGAGAGATTTGGCAGTTGGCAACTTTGTACTAGCCAACACTACAAGTTTCAGCATCACTCGAGATGGTGTTGTAAAACAAAAATAGAATGTGATCTCCAAAAAGAGAGAGAGGTTATTGTAGGTCTCCACAACACGGTCCTGTAGGAACTAGAATCACATCCATACCTTGCACAAGCTCCGAGATATGCCCTGTCAAAGATCACAGCCCTATGGCATTTAGTGACCCTTGGGGACATTCTGGATTGGCGTGCCTGATAACGTTCGAGCACTAAAGGGGATAGGATGAGGTTGGGTATAGGGTTTACCCGACCACTCGGAGCTAACGGAGCAGACAGTTCGATCCCATGATGAAAGGTGAGAGAGATTTGGCAGTTGGCAACTTTGTACTGGCCCACACTGCAAGTTTCAGCATCACCCGAGATGGCATTGTAAAAAAAAAATGAAGTGCAATCTCAAAAAAGTGAGAGAGTTTATTGTAGGTCTCTGCAACACGGTTTTTTAAGAACTATAATTACATCCATACCTCACACAAGCTCCGAGATATGCCCCGTCAAAGATCGCAGCCCTGTGGCATTTAGTGACCCTTAGGGACATTCTGGTTAAGCATGCCTAAGAACGTTCAAGCACTGAAGGGGACAAGAAGAGGTTGGGGATAAGGTTTACTCGGCCACTCGAAGCTAATGGAGCAGACAGTTTGATCCCATGACGAAAGATGAGAGAGATTTGGCAGTTGGCAACTTTGTACTGGCCAACACTACAAGTTGCAGCATCACCCGAGATGGCATTGTAGAATGAAAATGGAATGTGATATCCAAAAAGAGAGAGAGGTTATTGTATGTCTCTACAACACAGTCCTGTAGGAATTGGAATCTCATCCATATCTTGCACGAGCTCCGAGATATGCCTCGTCAAAGATTGCAGCCCTGTGGCATTTAGTGACCCTTAGGGACATTCTGGTTCGGCGTGCCTGAGAACATTCAAGCATTGAAGGGGACAAGACAAGGTTGGGGATAGGTTTTACCCGGCCACCCGGAGCTAATGGAGTAGACAGTTTGATCCCATGACGAAAGATGAGAGAGATTTGGCAGTTGGCAACTTTGTACTGGCCAACACTACAAGTTTCAACATCACCCGAGATGGCATTGTAGAATGAAAATGGAATGTGATCTTCAAAAAGATAGAGAGGTTATTGTAGGTCTCTGCAACAAAGTCTTGTAGGAATTGGAATCTCATCCATATCTTGCATGAGCGTCGAGATATGCCCCGTCAAAGATCGCAGCCCTGTGGCATTTAGTGACCCTTAGGGACATTCTGGTTCGGCGTGCCTGAGAACATTCAAGCATTGAAGGGAACAAGACAAGGTTGGGAATAGGTTTTACCCGACCACCGGGAGCTAATGGAGCAGATAGTTTGATCCCATGACGAAAGATGAGAGAGATTTGGCAGTTGGCAACTTTGTACTGGCCAACACTACAAGTTTCAGCATCACCCAAGATGGTGTTGTAAAATGAAAACAGAATGTGATCTCCAAAAAGTGAGAGAGGTTATTGTAGGTCTCTACAACACGGTCTTGTAGGAACTAGAATCGCATCCATACCTTGCACGAGCTCCGAGATATGTCTCATCAAAGATCGCAGCCCTATGGCATTTAGTGACCCTTGGGGACATTCTGGATTGGCGTGTCTGAGAACGTTCAAGCACTAAAGGGGATAGGACGAGGTTGGGGATAGGGTTTACCCGGCCACTCAGAGCTAACGGATCAGACAGTTCGATCCCACGGCGAAAGGTGAGAGATTTGGCAGTTGGCAACTTTGTACTGGCCCACACTGCAAGTTTCAGGATCACCCGAGATGGCATTGTAAAAGAAAAATGGAGTGTGATCTCCAAAAAGTGAGAGAGGTTATTGTAGGTCTCCACAACATGGTCCTGTAGGAACTAGAATTGCATCCATACCTCGTACGAGCTTCGAGATATGCCCTATCAAAGATCGTAGCCTTATGGCATTTAGTGACCCTTAGGGACATTCTGGTTCAGCGTGCCTGAGAACATTCGAGCACTGAAGGGGACAGGAAGAGGTTGGGGATAAGGTTTACTTGGCCACCCGAAGCTAATGGAGGAGACAATTTGATCCCACGACAAAAGATGAGAGAGATTTGGCAGTTGGCAACTTTGTACTGGCCAACACTACAAGTTTCAGCATCACCCGAGATGGCGTTGTAAAATGAAAACAGAATGTGATCTCCAAAAAGTGAGAGAGTTTATTGTAGGTCTCCACAACACAGTCCTGTAGGAACTGGAATCCCATCCATACCTTGCACGAGCTCCGAGATATGCCCCATCAAAGATCGCAGCCCTATGGCATTTAGTGACCCTTGGGGACATTTCGGATTGGCGTGCCTGAGAACGTTTGAGCACTGAAGGGGATAGGACGAGGTTGGGGATAGGGTTTACCCAGTCACCCGGAGCTAATGGAGTAGACAATTGGATCCCACGACGAAAGGTGAGAGAGATTTGGTAGTTGGCAACTTTGAACTGGCCCACACTGCAAGTTTCAGCATCACCCGAGATGGCATTGTAAAACAAAAATGGAGTGTGATCTCCAAAAAGTGAGAGAGGTTATTGTAGGTCTCTACAACACGGTCTTGTAGGAACTAGAATTACATCCATTCCTTGCACGAGCTTCGAGATATGCCCCGTAAAAGATTGCAGCCCTGTGGCATTTAGTGACCCTTAGGGACATTCTAGTTCAGCGTGCCTGAGAACGTTCGAGCACTGAAGGGGACAGGAAGAGGTTGGGGATAAGGTTTAATTGGCTACCCGAAGCTAATGGAGGAGACAGTTTGATACCATGACGAAAGATGGGAGAGATTTGGCCATTGGCAACTTTGTACTAGCCAACACTACAAGTTTCAGCATCACCCGAGATGGCATTGTAAAATGAAAATAGAATGTGATCTCCAAAAAGTGAGAGAGTTTATTGTAGGTCTCCACAACACAGTCCTGTAGGAACTAGAATCCCATCCATACCTCACACGAGCTCTGAGATATGCCTCGTCAAAGATCGCAGCCCTATGGCATTTAGTGACCCTTGGGGACATTTCGGATTGGCGTGCCTAAGAATGTTTGAGCACTGAAAGGGATAGGAAAAGGTTGGGGATAGGGTTTACCCAGCCACTCAGAGCTAACGGAGCAAACAGTTCGATCCCACGACGAAAGGTGAGAGAGATTTGGCAGTTGGCAACTTTGAACTGGCCCACACTGCAAGTTTCAACATCACCCGAGATGGCGTTGTAAAACAAAAATGGAGTGTGATCTCCAAAAAGTGAGAGAGGTTATTGTAGGTCTTCGCAACATAGTCCTGTAGGAACTATAATTGCATCCATACCTCGCACGAGCTCCGAGATATGCCCCATCAAAGATCGCAGCCCTATGGCATTTAGTGACCCTTGGGGACATTCTGGATTTGCGTGCCTGAGAATGTTTGAGCATTGAAGGGGATAGGATGAGGTTGGGGATAGGGTTTACCCAACCACATGGAGCTAACGGAGTAGACAGTTCGATCCCACGAGGAAAGGTGAGAGAGATTTGGCAGTTGGCAACTTTGTACTAGCCGACATTGCAAGTTTCAGCATCACCCGAGATGGCATCGTAAAATGAAAACAGAGTGTGATCTCCAAAAAGTGAGAGAGGTTATTGTAGGTCTCCAAAAAGAGTGTTTAGAAATGCAAAAACAGTGGGGGGTCCTTTGTATGGTTTGGGAGTTTGACCATTAAAACTAGAAATTGTCCTAGTAGTAAGTGCTGGTAATAGTTTTGAAATTTGATTGTTGATTGTTGAGAAACCTCAAGTTTGGGATTTTTCTTGTTGGTTTGAGTCTATAATAACCATTTAAGAAGTATTTGCATAGTTTTCCCTAAAATTTGAGTGCATAAAAAGGGGTATGTGATTGCTCCCAAGGTGGATTTAGTGTTTTCTCCAAACAAGATTTGCATTTTATGTTTGAAGTCATCTAATATAACCAAAGTGAAGGTGGTTGAACCATTTTGGGGTTCTAGAGACGTTGCAAAGTAAGAATTCTAGAAAGCCCTAGGGTAAAGGGGCTAGAAAGGAGGGTTTTGTAAAAACCATTGTAAAGTTGATCATGAGACCAAAAAAATTAAAGAATCCTTGCATTTGAGTCATTTCTTAAGACTTTTTTGGGTCATGGGAGTTCCAAAATTCAAGGGATTGTGAGTTGCTTTGTAAATGGCCTCAAACTAGGCCTAGTTGGTAGACTGAAATAGCCAGTTTTGAGTGATATTTTACAAAACAAGTGTAGTTGGTTTTGGAGTATATTTCAGAGTGAGGAAAAGGGTATTTTAATCACCCAATAGTTTAGGACTGGCAAGGGCTAGTTGGAACAAGCCTAGAAGAGGCAAAATTGAGAAAGTGTAAGAGATGAGTTGCAAGAAACAACTACTGTAGATGATGCACATATTGACGAGTTGTAAAGCGAGGGGGAGGAAATTACTATTGAATCCTTCCTAAAAATAAATGGCTTATTAGATGAACCAATTAACACTTTGTTGAGGAGTTATGGAGAAAATATGAAGGGACTAGGTACAATTGCACCTAAAAATACCCAACCAGAAAACCTGAACTAGCTAGTGGACTATTATAGGAGATAAAACCTTGAGCATACAAAAAACATTGATATTAGATTAAGCTTGCTAATGCAAGATTCACAACTAGATTGGTTGTAGGAGGTTGTCACAAACCTTGGGTAACCAAATACTTGTGGGGATGAAAATGTTTCCCTTCTAATTCCATCCCCACCACATGTTGACCCCAAGGACGTCATCTAATGCTTTGAAAATGGTGGCAACCATGACAAAATAAATAGTTAACAATTTTTTGATACCCAGGCCCAAAATGACTATGATGGAGATGATGATTTTATACGTTACATGCCACTAGACAGAAAACAACATAGTGGTTTACCCAGTAGATTCCTATAGCTACCAAAGAAAAGGATACAAAATTCTAAGGAACAAGAGAGACTAAGAAGTTATTTGAGGCTAATGCACTTTACATGAAGGAGAAGATCAGGGATAGGAAAGATGGGAGAGAGGAAAAGATTGCAAGAAATGAGATCTTATATGCTATAGAGAGGGGAAAATGAGTTGCGGAGAAGGTTGCACTAAAGGAATAGAAGAGGAAAGAAAGAGAGGATAATCTAAATGTTTGAAAGAGATATAGACCAAATATTGGAGGTGCACCTTCAACAACTATAGAAATTATATTTACAACACTAGTGGAAGGAGATGTAATTGCACTAGCCCTAGAATCAATTAGTATGCCCAACATACCTCTTCTCCCATAGCATAAATCACATTTTGATATGTTCAATGCTCTAATCCCTAGATTAGGAAATATTCTTACTTAATAAGTGTAACCCCAAGCATTGTCACCATAGTTGGCAACAAATGGTGAGAGGCCCAATCAACTAGTGAAAAAAAGGACTAAGTTGATGGAGTTGAATCCTACATTACACACATCTCCTAGTAGTGGACAGGAGGATGTTGGGATTGGGAGCATAGCACCTATTCCCTTTCCTAGTTTTATGGACAATTGATGGGAACTCAAGTAGATGGGAGAAATTCGAATTTTTTTGAAGCAATAAAGTTTTGTGATGTATTTAGAATATCTAAGATAGACTTATTTTTTATGTGAACTAAACCATTCTTACATTACTATTTAAATGTATTTGTATTGTTATAATAGTTTGATTGTTGGTCATGGCATAAAATATGTAAAGTTTAGAAATATAAATAGTTCATCATAGAGATATTATAGAATTAATTTATTTTAAATAATAGAAATAATCATAACAAATAGATAGAAATAAAAAATAATAATTTTATACAAAAAGTTTTAATTTATTTTAAATAATTAAATAATAGAAACATCGTAGAATTAATAATTCAGTATAATCATAACAAATAGACACTAAACAATCCCAAATTCAAACATACGAAGGTCCAACTAGAATAATGACTTTAAATAACCAAATACCAAAGCCAAACAAAGGAAATGGGACTTTTACCTTAAATGAATAAATTACATGAAGAAGGGTGGCTGGCTGTTTGGAAATCTACTTATTTTTCTTCTCTCCCTCCTGTCATCCAAGAGAACATGCAATGAAAGAAAAATATCGTCACAATAAGAAAATATGAAAAATATTGTTCTAGCTTTAAAAAAATTGGAGACATCAAAACATAAAATCTATATTCTAAAAAAATCAAAACATAAAATCTATGATTTAAACTAAATCTCATCACTTACGCATCATAACAATACGGTCCACCTTATTCATGTGGACAGTCTTGGGGAAGAGGTTGCAACAATGTATTTGGATCCAGTTGATCACTCTTTCTCTCTCTCCCTCTCTCTGTATTCAATCTAATGAGCCAACTGGATCTGCTTGACATTTTAATGTCTCAAGTATTGCCTCGTGGTCTGACTCGCGAACTCTCCAAAGATTCTTATTATGTGGTTTTCCACTATATTTTATCAAGTGGACATTTGATGCAACAAGAAGATTTGAATAATGAAGAATCTTCCTCTCTGTTTGCCAATCCTCGAATAACCACAAGTTAGGGTTCTTCATAGAATATCGTCTAAGCCATGTGCCGGTTACAACCACCGCACCAACATGGTACTCTAAACCTTCACCATTTATAATCGAGTGATCCAATTTTTGTTTGGCTTGAACACAACGACACAAATAATAATCTGTCCCTTCTTCATTTTCTTTAGGTGCAATAACAACAAAAACATGGCCTGCAGTGACAAATGTACAAAATGCGGTCATTGATTCAGAAAATACTTGCGTAAAAGTTATAAAGTTACATATTGAAATTACAAAGATATATAAATATATATATTACTAGGTTGCACTAGATTAGACAAGCGGTCAAAGTCAATAGACGATTCCATCTATACCATTTCTAGTGCTTGTGGGGGATGATAGGTGTCAATTGGGTCCAAAACTCGTATATCCCATTTGTCCACCCATTCAGTCGACTCACAGTCATCCCAATTTTCCTCTGCACATGATGGACAATAGCATGCCATTTTTTGTGTGTGGATACTCCATGAACCTGCATCAGAGCTTCTAAAAGAGTGCAACTCATTGGATCCTGTTAGTGTGCAACAATCCTAATATGGTGCAATGTTAGTATTATCTATCAACCAAAAAAATCTATGAACCGTAGACTCACCTTCCTTACCTGGACCCATTGTAGCGTTACACCACTGGATGATGGATTTTGCATCTATCAATATTGCTCCATATTTGTACTTTAGTTCTTCACAAGCTAAGGCTCTTTTGATGCATGTGCCTGCACCATCGTGCTCTCCCTTTCCATGACCAGCCTCTGTGAAATTCCACATGTATTGAATTCTACACAACTTGTGCATCCTGCTCAACCAATAGAACATCCGTGCATTCTTGAATTGAGATGCACAATTGTCTGACCAAATAATGTGCTGATGATATGTGATGCCCCTGTTAGCCAAATCTCCATAAAATAGTTGAAAACAACCATGTACGAACTCCGTAGAATGTGATCGATCATCGCTGATGTAAAAATGATACTCCCTCAAAATCTTCCTGTCATCCTCTATACTTGTAGGTGAATGCATGAATGTTATGTGAACAAATACGAAAACCTATTGAGAAGTATAATACTTTGCTTGCACCTCATTTTGTGGTTGTAGTGTGTGGTTCTCTGCAAAATCTACAACCGAAACAATGGTATCCAGTGGAAACTTATCCTTGCACAACTTGAATTGCAAATCCAGCCATCGAGCTCTATGGGTATGCCTTGCATACTCGTAAATAATGTTTTCACAAAAAATCTTCATGAACTCATACACTGGAATCTTTTCAATGACTAAATCTACTATTTCATTTCCAATTGCATGTGTACTATCCATATGTTGACAAGTTGATAAAAGTTGCAAAGAACCACAAAATAAGCACATACCATCCAAGCATGATGTCTTGTAAAATTGTTGGCCGTCCCTTATTTCACATAAAATGTTGGATATGAATTCCCTTGAAGATCTTGGTGGCTCATTTATGTCACAATCCTGCAAAACAAATTGAGAATGCAAAATTATGCATATATGCCTAAAAACATCAAAATGGTTAGAAAATTCAATATGTATCCTACAACAACAAGTTGTGCGTGTGTGATTTATCTTCACATAAAAAGGTTTACCCATCTCAAAAAATCTTTGAATTATTAGAATTTGAGGATACATACCAATAAATTTTGCAAAAAATTGTGTCTGAGTTGTGTCCAAAAAATGTTTTTCATGTGGCTCGCGATTTTGGCTACCAATCCTCCTTCTTACAACATCTCTTTGATTAGGGGAAACACGGGTGTTCTTTTTCCAAAAATCTTTGATCAATGATTTCAAGGCTTCACTAATTTCTTTATCCTTTCATGGTAGTCTACCGCTAAATGTCCATAACTCATTTTTTGTTGGATCTTCCAATCTCTCATGCCTTAGCATGGCTCTCCTTAGAGTACCTCTACCAATTTTTAATGGTTTGCTTGTCTTTCTCATGAGTCGAGCTTTCTTCATTTGGCTACTTACTATTGTTGATGTAAGTACTCGTCTTGCGATATTACTATCTTTGGTGCGTGATTTAGAACCCACTTTGTCATAAGAATTCATTAGATTCTTTACAATGTTTTTTTCATTTGAATCATCCATCGTTCTTAGCCCAAGAATCTTCATGATAGGCCTAAATTTTAAATTCCTCATCATTTCAACAAATAATTGGCATTGACCTATAATATTTAATTCATCAAAAAATAATCTCCACATACAATTAACTTTTTCTTGACAAGTACACTTGCTAATCTTGTCAGGCATTGATTTCAAAATATTACTATCAATATCAATCAAATATTTTGGTCTTCTAAAATGAATTCTAGAAGGTGTTATAATCTCTTCAATTCTCTCAACATTTTGAACATCAACATAAGTTTGAGTGTATTGTGTACCTTGAACCTAAGATGATGTGCCTTGGCAATAAGATGCAAAAGATGGAATATCACCTACTTGATGTGTTGATGTTGTGCCTTCAACATGACATGATGGAGTGTGTATATCGTCGAATCTACAAATCGGTCTCTTCAACATGAGAGGACAATATGACTTCAAAATTGGAAGATGGTGTAGCGGACAATATGACTCCAACATTAGAAGATGGTGTAGCTTCACAATTCAATTGTCTTCTTGAGTGTAACAGTCTCATTCGTTCTCTTTGTATTTCCAATTATTCCTCTTTGTTTCTTGGTACTGGTGGTTCTTGATCCTCTTCGAAAGTCAATTCTTCATTATTGCTTTGCAATTTTCTTTGCTCACGTAGTAATTTCATTTTATCTCTTTTAATTGCCAAATCTCTCTCCCTATCTTCATTTGTTTGATTTTTTGGTTTCTTCCTTAGCATGATGATGATTTCTACATGTCAAATTATTCAAACATTTGAATTACTTAAAATGTGTAAATTACAAATTATTCAAATACATATAAAAATTATAATTATTTGAATGAATACACAATATATATATAAAATGACTTGTCAAATTTCTAACCATTTCGAAATAACATTTCATTGAAACATACAAATTTCAATGAATTCACTATATATTAAACAACATGTCAAATTATAATCAAATTTGTATCTATATATCAACAAACAATATTTAAAATAGATTGCACTAACCTTTTCTATACAAGGAATATTCAAAAAGTCTTCAAATCGTGTATCCAATGATTGAATTTGGTGTTTGTTAGCTTCCAAAAGTGTTTGCCACCTTGAAATAGTGTTTGTTAGCTTGAAATAGTGTTTGCCACTTTGAAAGAATGTTTGTTGTGTTGAAACCCGCAATTTCTGTCAGGATAATAGAGTGCAGAACAGAACAAAAGTAGAGAATGAATGAAACGGGCTCCAAAGTTTCTTTTTGACCATTTTTAGGTGATTTCACATAGTGTGTATGTGCTATAGCACGTACGCACTATATTAGAACACATCACTCTCCACCCTCCCTACTCTCTCTCTCTCCCTACTCTCTCTCTCTTCCTACTCTCTCTCCCCTCTCCCATCCCCTACACTCTCTCTCTCTCCCCTCTCCCATCCTTTACTCTTTAGATCTCTCACACACACTCCCATCCTCCCTCTCCCACTTCTTACTCTCTCTCACAATCTCTCCCATCCCCTACTCTCTCTCTCTCCCATTCTCAACTCTCTCTCACACTCTCTCCCATCCCCTACTCTCTCTCACACTCTCTCCCATCCTTTCACTTTGTCTCTCCCATCTCGTACTCTCTCTTTGCCACCCCCTACTCTCTCTCACACTCTCACACTCTCTCCTATCCCCTACTCTCTCTCTTTCATAGACACACACACACTCACACTCCCATCCCCCCTCTCTCTTCTCTCCCATCCCCTACTCTCTAGATTTGTCACATGCACTCCCATCCCTCTCTCTCCTCCTCTCCCACTCCCTCTCCCAGGTCACCTACTATTTCTCTCTCTCAAGTTCTCTCTCTCCCTCTCTACTCTCTCTCTCCCATCCCCTACTCTTACTCTCTCTCTCTCCCATTCCCAACTCTCTCTCACACTCTCTCCCATCCCCTACTCTCTCACACTCTCTCCCATCCTTTCACTCTGTCTCTCCCATCTTGTACTCTCTCTTTGCCACCCCCTACTCTCCCACACTCTCACACTCTCTCCTATCCCCTATCCTCTCTCTCTCTTTCACAAACACACACACACACTCACACTCCCATCCCCCCTCTCTCTTCTCTCCCATCCCCTACTCTCTAGATTTGTCACACGCACTCCCATCCATCTCTCTCCTCCTCTCCCACTCCCTCTCCCAGGTCACCTACTATTTCTCTCTCTCAAGTTCTCTCTCTCCCTCTCTACTCTCTCTCTCCCATCCCCTAATCTTACTCTCTCTCTCTCCCATTCCCAACTCTCTCTCACACTCTCTCCCATCCCCTACTCTCTCTCACACTCTCTCCCATCCTTTGACTCTGTCTCTCCCATCTTGTACTCTCTCTTTGCCAACCCCTACTCTCTCTCACACTCTCACACTCTCTCCTATCCCCTACTCTCTCTTTCATAGACACACACACACACACTCACACTCCCATCCCCCTTCTCTCTTCTCTCCCATCCCCTACTCTTTAGATTTGTCACACGCACTCCCATCCCTCTCTCTCCTCCTCTCCCACTCCCTCTCCCAGGTCACCTACTATTTCTCTCTCTCAAGTTCTCTCTCTTCCTCTCTACTCTCTCTCTCCCATCCCCTACTCTTACTCTCTCTCTCTCCCATTCCCAACTCTCTCTCACACTCTCTCCCATCCCCTACTCTCTCTCACACTCTCTCCCATCCTTTCACTCTGTCTCTCCCATCTTGTACTCTATCTTTGCCACCCCCTACTCTCTCTCACACTCTCACACTCTCTCCTATCCCCTACTCTCTCTCTTTCATAGACACAAACACACACTCACACTCCCATCCCCCCTCTCTCTTCTCTCCCATCCCCTACTCTCTAGATTTGTCACACGCACTCCCATCCCTCGCTCTCCTCCTCTCCCACTCCCTCTCCCAGGTCACATACTATTTCTCTCTCTCAAGTTCTCTCTCTCCCTCTCTACTCTCTCTCTCCCATCCCCTACTCTTACTCTCTCTCTCTCCCATTCCCAACTCTCTCTCACACTCTCTCCCATCCCCTACTCTCTCTCACACTCTCTCCCATCCTTTCACTCTATCTCTCCCATCCCATACTCTCTCTCTCTCTCTTCCACCCCCTACTCTCTCTCTCACTCTCTCCCATCCTTTCGCTCTATCTCTCCCATCCTTTCACTCTGTCTCTCCCATCTTGTACTCTCTCTCTGCCACCCCCTACTCTCTCTCACACTCTCACACTCTCTCCCATCCCCTACTCTCTCTCTTTCACAGACACACACACTCTTATCCCCCCACTCTCTTCTCTCCCATCCCCTACTCTCTACATCTGTCACGCACACTCCCATCCCCCCTATCTCTCTCCCTCTCCCTCTCCTACCGCCTACTAGATCTCTCTCTCTCAAGTTCTCTCTCTCCCTCTCTACTCTCTCTCTCTCTCTCTCCCATCCCATCCCTTACTCTCACTCTCTCTCTCTCCCATCCCCTACTCTCTCTCACACTCCCATCCCCTAATCTCACTCTCTCTCTCCCATCCCATGTGATCTCTCTCTGCCACCACCTACTCTCTCTCACACTCTCACACTCTCTCCCATCCCCTACTCTGTCTCTCTTACACACATTCCCATTCCCCCCCTCTCTCTCTCCCTCTCCCACTCCCTCTCCCCCATCCCCTACTCTCTCTCTCCCCTCTCCCATCCCCTACTCTCTCTCTTTCATAGACACGCACTCCCATCCCCCCCCCCTCTCTCTCCTCTCCCATCCCCTACTCTCTAGATTTGTCACACACACTCCCATCCCCCCTCTCTCTCCCTCTCCCACTCCCTCTTGCACCACCTACTATCTCTCTCTCTCTCAAGTACACTCTTTCCCTCTTTACTTTCTCTCTCCCATCCCCTACTCTCACTCTCTCTCTTCCATCCCCTACTCTCTCTCATACTCTCTCTCTCTCTCTCTCTCACCCCCATCCTATACAAGCTCTCTCTACCACCCCCTACTCTCTCTCAAACTCTCACACTCTCTCCAATCCCCTACTCTATCTCTCTTATACACATTCCCATTCCCCCCCCCTCTCTCTCTCTCACTCCCTCTCCCATTGCCTACTCTCTCCCATCCCCAACTCTATCTCTCTTACACACTTCCATTCCCCCTCTCCCTCTCCCTCCCACTCCCTCTCCCATCACCTACTATCTCTCTCTCTCTCTCCCTCTCTCTCCCATCCCCTACTCTCACTCTCTCTCTTTGCCACCCCTACTCTCTCTCTCACTCTCTCCCATCCCCTACTTTCTCTCTTACACACACTTCCATCCCCCCTCTCTCTCCCTCTCCCACTCCCTCTACCATTGCCTAATCTCTTTCTCCTCCATCCACCCTCTCTCTCCCTCTCCCACTCCCTCTGCCATTGCCTACTCTCTTTCTATCCCATCCCCTACTCTCTCTATCTCTCTCTCCCCTCTCTCATTCCCTACTCTCTCTCTTTCACACACACCCATCCCCCCTCTCTCCTCTCCCATCATCTACTTTTTCTCTCACTTGTTCTCCCTCTCCCACTGCCTACTCTCACTCTCTCTCACTCTCTCTCTCTCTCTCACTCTCTCCCTCTCTACTCTCTCTCTGATACCCCCTACCCTCTCTCACATTTTCACACTCTCTCTCTTTCTCTCTTACACACATTTCCATTCCCCCTCTCTCTCTCCCTCTCCCACTCCCTCTCCCATCGCCTACTCTCTCTTCCATCCCCTACTCTCTCTTCCATCCCCTACTCTCTCTTCCATCCCCTACTCTTTCTCAAGCTACTCTGTCTTCCCCCTCTCCCATTCCCTACTCTCTCTCTTTCACACACATGCACTCCCATCCTCCTCTCTCTCGCTCTTCCTCTCCCACTCCGTCTCCCACCACCTACTCTCTCTCTCCCCCATCCCCTACTCTCAATCTCTCTCTCCCAACTTGTACTCTCTCTCACACTTCCTCTCTCTCCCATCCCCTACTTTCAATCTCTCTCCCCCATCCCTTACTCTCTCTTTGCCACCTCTACTCTCTCTCTCACACTTCCTCTCTCTTGCATCTTGTACTCTCTTTGCCACCCCTACTCTCTCACATTTCCTCTATCTCCTATCCTATACTCTCTCTGCCACCCCTACTCTTTCTCACTTCCTCTCTCCCCTCTCCCATCCCCTACTTTCTCTTTATCTCTCTCACACACACAAATAGCCATTCCCTCACCCCACCCCCCAGCTCTCTCTTGGTTTTGATTTGCAATTTAGGTCTCAATAGTGTGTGCACACTATAGCGTGTGCACACTATAGCGTGTGCACACTATAGCGCGTGCGCACTACCTCAAATTCAATAGCGTTTTAATAGGGCGTGCATGCTATAGGGCGCACACGCTATTCAAAGCTTTGCATTAAAACAAAGCCTAAGGCTTGGTTTTGCCTTGGAGATCCAACCCAAAGGTTTGGAGTTTATAAACAGGTCTGAGACATGTTTTCCAACAAACATACAAAAAATGATTGATTTTTCTTGTGTGCTCCCGTTTAAGATTCTTCATGGTTGGGTATCGATAAGATCAGGTTACATAACATTATAGGTCTCTGTGTTAGCTATCTAACCATATAATTTATTTTTAATTTGAACTATTTTAAGTCTTTCATCTATAATTTCTTTTGAATGTATGTTCATTTTTTGTCAAAAACCACCATGTACTAATTAGGCTGTAGATTTTAGCTCATTCATCAAATTTTGTAACAACTTAGTTTTTTAGAAACTAGACTCCATTCTACACACTTTGAAAAAAAGAAGTTTTGATTTTAGATTAGTTTTCAATCATTTCTAGGGGGGGCACTCAGATATTTCACATTTTTGGGATGGGTCTAATTTAAAAATTCATTAAAAAAAAAATACACATTATAAAATTACTCGAAAAATCTGGGATAAACTACATAGTGTTAGGTAACTTTTGACCAGAGCGATTAAAGAATTTCAAAAAAAAGTTAAAATTTTAGGGGGGCCACACTTTGTACTATGTTATGTTTTTTTGGAATAAATAGTACCACTTTCTGTGGCCCCTTTTTTGAGGACCTAAAACTAAACCATTTTGAAAAAAAATTAGTAGTTTAGAAACTAGATTCAAAGGACTACGACTTTTTTTTTTGTCATATCTTAAAATTTTGAGGGTAACTATCTTCAAATTCTTGTTGAAGTCCAGAATTTTCTGATTTCAAGAAAAAGGTGTCCACTTATACCCCCCTTTTGGCACCACAACTTTGTGCACTTACCCAAGAATATATTCCTTATTTTTGGAAGGTGGGTTGATAGGTCCAACAAAATTAAGACCCCATTTTTTAAAGGGTTCAATAGAAAGCTGAGGGTGAAGTGGCATCTTATCTTAACCCATGCACTAACACTGGTCATAATGTTGAACATAACATTTGTAATCCTTATGTAGCATAGGCCAGTAATAACCTACAGTCAAAATCTTTTGAGCAGCCAAGTGTCCTCTACAAGGTTCGGTATGACAGGCACAAAGAATATCAAAGACATTGTCTTTATGAATGTAGTGGCACATGATGTTATCAATGCTAGTATAGAATATAATACCATTGATCCAACTATACTATCCATTGAGGCCCACTAACTTACGATGCTCATGAGGAGAGAAGCATAGTGGAAATTTGCATGTAACCAAATAGTTGGCAATGTTGGAATACCACAGACTTTTGGTAGATATTGCAAAGAGGTGTTCATCAAGGAATGAGTCATCAACAAGAACAACTTCATTATCAAACTGCAATATCTAGGACAAGAAATCTGCAACCACATTTTCTCGACTAGGCTTATCAAGTATAGTGACATCATATTCTTGTAATAAAAGCAACCATCTAATAACCCTACTAGTTGCTATATGTTTATTCATCAAAAATTGAATTATTGAATGATCAGTATGAACAAACACCTTAAAACCAGTAATGTAGTGCTAAAATTTATTAATGGCATAAACAATAGCTAAAAATTCTTTTTCAACTACTATATAATTTACCTTAGCACTAGTGAAGTTCTTGCTGATGTAGGAGATTTTATAGAAGTTGTCCTCTTTTTGTCCAACTACTTCTCCCATTGAGAAGTCAGAAGCATTAGTATGAATATGGAATGGTAATTCCCAATTAGGACCTCTGATAATAGGAGTAGTTACCAACTTGGTCTTAATGGTTTCAAAGGCCTCTTAACATTCTAGGGTCCAAGTGAAAACAACATCTTCAGCTAATAAGGCACATAGAGGAGAAGTAATCTTACTAAAATTTTGAATAAATCTCCTATAATATCTAGCATGACCAAGGAAACTCTGAAATTCTTTTTGCATCAAAGGTGTGGGGAGGTTTTGAATTATTTGGATCTTTTTGGGATCAATTTTTATAACTTTTGATGAGATTAAATGACCTAAAACAATTTCCTCTATCATCAACGTATGACATTTCTCATGGCTTAGAGACAAATTAGTGTTGATACATCACTTGACCACTTTCTCTAAGTTGTCTTTAGCTTCATCAAAGGTATTTCCATGAACAGTAAAATCATCCATGTAAACTTCTACACAATCATTAACTAGATCAGCAAAGATGCTTAATACTACATGTTGGAATGTTGCAAGAGCATTACATAACCCAAAAGGAAGAACATTGTATGCAAAGGTTCCCCATGGACAAGTAAAAGTAGTTTTGTCCTGATCTTCTAGGGCAATGTGGATCTAATTGTACCTACTAAATCCATCCCAGAAAGAGAAGAATTACTTCCCTACGAGAGTATCCAAGACTTGATCAATAAAGGTTAATGGAAAATGATCTTTCTTAGTAGCCTTATTTAAAGCTCGATAATCAACACAAATATGCCACTTACCATTTTTCTTTGGAACAACAACCAAAGGAGATACCCACTTCTTATCCAAAATTGGATAAATGAAACCAACATTCAAGAGTTTTTGGAGTTCCTCTTTGACAATATCACACAAGGCAGCATTGAGTTGGCATTGTGGTTGTCAAATTGGGTGACTTCCTTCTTCAATGTAAATTTGATGGGTAGAAGTGTTAGGATGAATACCTCACATTTCTTTATACTCCCATGCAAATGCATCTTTATGTTCTTTAAGCATACTTATGAGATCCTTAACCTAGGCTAGTGTTAACTCTGGATTAATGTTGAGGGTATGCCTGGGTAGGATTTCCATAGGTTCTAATGATGTAGGTATTGATGATGTTTCTAGTTTTTCTAAACACAATAATGGGCTATACAAACATTAATGTGGCAAGATCTGATGTAATGTGAGGAAATGTTGAATAGATCGAGGATTTCCAACTAAAGGAAAATTCCCAAAAGGATAGTCAACAGCCACATGAGAGGGGAAAAGCATAGTTTCTAGGATATCATTAGACTCATACCTATTCTAAAGAAATTTTACTAAGATGGCCTCATCAATTGGGTCTTCAGAATACTGTACTTGCTCAATGGTAAGGACTAGAACATAATCATCTAAATCATTACCAACCCAAGTTAGGTCCTCGGTGTCCAATAATGGTTGAGCAAGGGGATATAAGGTCAACTCTTTTGTTTGCTCACCATTAGAAATAATCATGTTACCTAACCTATAATTAATATGGGCATTAGCTGCTACTAACCAAGGTCTTCCAAGAATGAGAGAATATCGCCCCAACTTAGCTTTGGGCTTAAGGATCATAAAACCGGTTGGATAATCCCAACTATTAATGGAAAGAATGACATCTATAACCCCTTGTGGTTAGACTAAGGATTGATTAGCCATTTGAAGCACTATAGGAGTCGGTCCAAGTCTGCCTAAGGATAATTTTATTTTTGTTTCTTTTGTCATTACATTTATAGCAGCACCTAAATCCACTAGTGTATTAGGAATAAAAATTGTACTAATACTTACCTGGATGATAGGACTACTAGGATTTGCATATTTTGGAATGCTAATGTTTCCCAACATTAATTCTATTAGTTTTCCAATAATTTGAACAGTCTTTGGATCCTTCTTTTTCTGGCATCAGGTACATAATTCCTATATTGTCTTGTTGTATACTGGTACATCCTTAAGAGCCTACAAAAGAGGAATTTTGATATTAACATTGCATAATTTATATAAAATATCAAACTCAAATGTTTTGGTTCTTTAGGCTCTGGCTTATGAATGAATCAATTGGGAAAGGGTGGTTCTTTTTCTGACTCCTCTTCATGCTCATCTGGGACCTCTGTAATAGTAGGTCCTTTAAGATCTTTCCTAGATCTGAGGTGTACACCATCCAACTCAACTCTATTAACATGATAGGTGGAAAAATTAGTCACTTCACTATGATAGATTAGTTGAGGAGGTTTATTGTTAGGATTTGGATGTGGTTGAGTTGGCATGGATGTGGGTTTAGGTAGTTGTGATGGATTCAAAAAAGATGGATGTATGGGAGGAAGAAATTGTCGAGGTTGTTGATAGAGGCTTATTATTGGTGGTGGAGGAAAAGAATTTTGTGGAAGATAGGGTTGGATATAATGTTGTAAAGGTAGATACGATGATTGTAGAGGTGGATACAAAGGTTGCAACCTCCATGTTTGATTCTATGGTTGCATACTAGGTTAAAAACTTTGGGGCCATTGTGGATAAGGTTGAAGTTGTTGATAACCTCCATACCATGGACCTTGGTTGGGGAATTGCTAAGGTGTTCCAAAAAAAATTCATTAGAGAACCCTCTAGGTAAAAATTGGCATCATGGAGCCATATAATAAACTAGTTCTTTAGTAAATTCCATAGGAATCATCACTTTAGGGAGAGGTCATAGGGTTGAAGTCTTACTAGCTTCCTCAAGTGATTCTACATGAGTTCAATTATAAGGGTAATCTTCTAGTCCATGCTTCTTATGACACATTGGACAATATACTACCAAGGCTTTTTCAGCTTCCTCATGTTTCCTGCAAGAATACAATGTGTCAATTTGTTTGCCCATATGATTTAATAAGTTAGTTTTAAGATCTTCAAGTAAATTGCCAATTTTACGCTTAGAGATACTTGATGTATTACCCATAGTGGAAAACTGACTTGAATTCTTGCAAATAGATGGATGAGACCGTGAATAGTTCTTGCATATATCACAAATATCTTCAAAGGAAATTTTATAAATATCACCTTTTCCAATCAAATTTAAGGCATCCATGGTTTCATTGCAAATCCCTCTTTAGCAAAGAATCTTGATAGTTTCTGAAGTTAAATAAGGATGCCATGAGCATTGTAAACTAAAGGCAAAATGTTCCAAGAAATCTTCAACTAACTCTTCTTCTCGTTGAGTCATGTGAAAGATTTCATCCCATACTTCCTTGGTCTTACAGTACTCCTAATATTTGGATGGAAAATCATCTTTCATTTGGTTCCATGTTCTAGTGTCGCTAAGACACATAAACCATCATAATGTAGCATCCTTTAAAGTAGCTTGAAATAGCTTTTGTTTTTGTGCATCACTTTGATAATCATAGCTATTACAAAGGACATCAAACTCAAATAGGAACATATCAAGATCTTCAAAGGTTGACCCTCTAAATATGGGAAGTGTGGAGTGAGGGATGTTTTTCATAGGGGCATCATCTATAGGAAGCTTAATAGGGAACTCAAAGGTCATATTGTGTTGAACAATTTCATTCCTATAGTTTCAAGCATTATTTCCTCCTACATTGTTTTTTTTGACTTTGTCATCCATGAATTCTTCCAAAAATTTGGTTGCCCAAGGTGTAAAATATATTTTAAAGGGTTGTTCCTAAGGTTTTGGAGGCTTACTACACCTAATTTCATATGACTTTGCAAACTATTCAGCAATTTCAAAGGGTGTAGTAGGAGATGTGAATTGAGAAGATGGTTGGATTTTAACTTCACCATTTGGTTTAATTTCAATAGTTGATGAATTTTTCTCTTTTTATGGTTTTTGATTCTTTGAGCTACCTACAATGTCCTTCTTAACAAATCTACCTTGACTATCTCTCAATTTATTCATGCATCTAAATGATTTACTACAGTGGAAACCAAAGGTACTATCCTAAGCAAGGTCAATAATTACTCAAGATTTCTCAAGGGCTCACTATTCCTATCTTGACTTATTATAGTTTCACGCCTTCAATATCTCTCCCTGGAAATGATACCAAAAATGTTGGGTAAAATTGAGGTCCAACTTGATGGTATATGATCAAATCAACAATACCCTAAAAATGTCAATCTAGGATTCATAAACTTGTGAGAGATATAACAGTTTTTTGCACAAGGGGTGAAGATAATAAATCAAAACATTTATGAATATAATTACTACTTGCTAATAAATTGAACTATTCAAATTACCACACATCTAAGATTACATTTGCAAATGGATTCTAATCTAATGTTCACACTTAAACAATTGAACACAATTTCTTTATAAATGCTATGAATGTTATCAACACACCTCTAAACAATTAATCACAAATACTATTAACACTCCTCTAATTAATCACAATGTCTTTATGAATTCTATTAAAATGTTTTTATTGATTAAGAGTTGGTTTAATTAAGATTTGAAATCTACTTGGATTGTGATAGGAGGTTTAGTGGTGACAGGAGGTTGTTTACAACAAACTATCTCTTAATATAGAGTGTGACAGGAAATATGACAAATAGGGACAAAAAGTATTATGAATAGTGATAAGAAGTGGTTCAATAGATGGATGAATGTGGTAGGAAGAATGTAGCAGACAATGTTCTATGATAGACTTATGTAGGCGGTAGAATAATGATATATAGCGAACAATTTCTTCATAAGAATGTCACAACCATTTACTTTATCACACAATTGAATTCTCAAAAAGCACTATATAAATTTGATTGACAAACATGTGTGTGTGTGTGTATGATAAACTCTTTATAAATGCACACGATCGATTAAAACTATAAAGAACACACAAAAGCAATTGAAATACTTACAAAACAAACCAATATAATCTCACCAAGTTTCCCAAGAGGGGGCCCTCCTTTGGTTCCCAAGGTGAGAGATGTTCTTACAGTTGATTGCTATAGAAACTCCATGCTTTTAATACCACAGATTTTAGAGATAATATAAGTAGGGTGTTTCATATATCATATCATGTCTTTCATTTAACATTTGTTTATATAGACTAAAAATGTTTAACCAAATTAATAGCTAGGCTAGAATGGCCGATGGCCTATTCCCTACATATAGATAGTAATTTTTTTTGGCTACTAGCCACACTTAATAGTTTACAAAACAACCTGGCTAAGATAGCATATGGCCAAAACTAATCTATTTAGCCATTCAAAACTATTTGCCTAAAATAATATAGAAAAACTACAGTGGCCAAACTGCTCTAACTGGGTTCATGTCATGCATCTTTAGTCTCTATAGTAGCACAATTCACAATACATCATTTTCTTGTAATTAATAGCATTTTAGGAACTATTCTTCCATCTTTTCAAAAGTACTAAATATTATACTTTCCTATCAATAATTTAACAAAAAGGGAATTTCATGCCAAAGAAGTGGGAAATGTAGGAGGTAAAATGTTAATAAAAATAGAGCATTATCAGGACTCATCAATATACACCATTTAAAGTCAATTAGAACTCTAAAATTGGTATATCTCATCTAACTCCAAGCTCGGTTAGGTCAAAAAATTGACTTTTCTTGGTAAGGTCATGCAACCCGACTTTTCTCAGTAAGATCATGCAACTCGACTTTTTTTGGTAATGTACAACCCAATTTTTCTTAGTAAGTTCATGCAACCTGACTTTTCTCAATAAGGTCATGCAAATTGGTAATCCCAATGCATCTTAAATGCTGATTTGGATCTTCTTGTTTGCAAACTAGAACTGATATAAGATGTTTCCTTGAATCATAGTTCTAGTAACCTCCATGGATAATCAATTTGAATTGGTTGAATCACCCAACTCATTGACTTGGGTCTCATCACTTTGACTTACATTGTGTGGATATTTCTTTATCCATTACTACCTTATTTGACTTCTAATACTATCAGCCTTTATTTTCTTTTCATCTTCAATTGTAGCTTAGTTCATATAGTTTCTAGCTAGATGTCCAAGTTTTTTGCATACAAAATATCTCTTTGTAGGGTCTCTTTTTTTCATGTGAGTTATTATTAAATTTTCTCCAATGTGTCCATACTCACCACACAAGTGACAGCTATGCCATGTGTTATAATCCCAACCTAACATATCTTTCACAATTTGTTCTATTGGATTCTATCTCTTGGTTTTGCATTTTGAATATTTGTGCCCTTGTTTGTTCTAATTGAAACATTTTCCTTCAAACTTGATTTTTTATGTGCATTCTCTTACTCTATGTCCTTTTTTTTACAACTATAACATTTTCCACTAAATTTTGATTTACCATTCCTCTAACACTTTTTTGATGTATACCTTGTCCTTATACAATGATTACATGTAAGTATTTTTTTCTTCTTAGCTCCTTTTTGTGATGATTCACCTTTATTTGAATAGCCTAATCCTTCTTTTCCTTTGTGTCTAAAATGAGTTTATTCATTCAATTGATTCAGTCTTTCTTGAGATTTCATAATCCTTTCATTGGTTTTTCTTTCTATGTTGAGATCATTATACAATCTTTCATTGTCTGTCCTCAAGTTGATAAGTTCCTGATTTGTGTAATTGAGTTAATTTATCAATTTTTTTTGCTGAAGAGATAGGTGTTAAATTTCATTTTCCTTTTCTTTTATTTTTTAGTTAGGAATCTTTTCTCTTCTTCTACCATGTTCTTTTGTTCTATGCTTCACACATTCTAACTAGCTAAATTTCTTGCACTCTTTTTAATTTTCTAACTTCTTCGTGTAGAGTGAGATTCTTTTCAAGTAGATCTTTTATTGTTGCATCAACTTCATCTAAAATTTTGTCTTGGAAAATGTCTTCAATTATTTCATCCATGTAGAGATTGGAATTCTTTTTTTTTGCTAGTTCTTTTCTTCTTTGAAAGGATTGAGAAAGTTTCTCCTTTATTTTCTTGAATTGCTCCATGGCCATTTATAGATCCAAATTTTCATTTTCAATAGCTTTCTTTAGTTTATATACTTCTATTGCCTCTAATCTTTTCTTGAGCTACTAAACGTCTAATGTGAGAACCAAATGCTCTAATACCAATTGTTAGAAATGTAGAATAGGCTAGGTGGGTGAGAGGGGAGGGGTGAATTAGGAACCAATTAAAATTTTACTTCAATTCACCAATTAATCCTTTATAATCTAATATGATCTAATTGCATGCATGAAAGACTAAAAGAAATAAAACATTCATAACACTTGACACAATAATTGGTAACCCAAAAACCTTCCAAATAGAATGTAAAACTTAGGTGGGGATGATACCCACAAGCTTTAGTACTACAGTGTAAAGTTGTCTTGTTAAGGCTTACAATTGATCACTTCTATTGATCTACCCTATTAGGAGCAATAAGGACTATTACATACATCTTGTAAAAGGATATATACAATATAATGAACTATGTACTCAATTAGGAGATTCTACAAACTTTAGTCACCAACTGGATATTATTTGTTACTTTAAACCATACATAACAAATTAATAAAGTAATTAGAAATAGTAATAGTAACCATGCATAAAGATAACTCATAACACCATATTTTGTTAACTAGGGAAACCCTAGCCAAGGGAAAGCCCTAGTGGGGATGATACCCACTAGATAATATACTGATATATAAGTTTCTTTTTAGAGGATGGACCTTGTTAGGAGTCAATGAGAAAATTCAGTGTAGAGAGTCCCTATTAGGAGACTTTGAATCCATGTTAGGAGATTCCAACCCTATTAGGATTTGTAGTACAATAGATGCAAGATGAGCCCACTGCCCGAACATGCACTTCCAATTACAAGAAGAGCTCACTACCCAAACAAGTAATTAGACTTCAGGAATATAAATACTATAATTTCTTTCTTGTCTAATCTTTGATCTTCAACTTGATCTTGAATCACAAAATATCTTTAAAAAACTTTGCATATATCGCTTTCATAGTAAGTTCACTTGTCTAAACATCTAATGTTGCCGCATAAGGAATGTTCTATTTTGAAGATGTCTCTATAATAGATACTAACAAAGGTTGCACATTTAGTATACATTGCTTCATAGTTTTCTTGACTACTTGTGACAGACTCTCAGTCATACTAACCTTTGATAAAGCTTTCTTCATTATTTTTTCTATTTGTTTTTGAAATGCCTTCTCCAAGGATGCCTAAGGAGATGACTGGTTAATCTCATCATAAGTTCCAAATCTATATTAATCTTTGTCCTTCTCTAATTTCAACAATAAATCAATATATCCAACTATTGTTTCATCACTCAATTCATAACCTAAGGGATAAAGAAATGTTTCCCAATGTTATAATGTTTGAAAATGAGCACAATCTATATAAACCATAACACAAATTTCTTCCTTAAATCTATCTACAATTGTAGCTACAATTCTGAATCTTTGCCTCATTTCATTTTGAAATGTTTTCATTATCAAGTTTTCACTATCCAATATCTTATCTATTGGATGTCTTCTACATACATCTATGATTTTCTCCATTGTACACATCTCACTTCTCATAATCTTTGTGACTAAAAAATATGGAAATCTCTTAAGAATGTGAAAAAAAAATGATTGACCAATGATTGAAATCTAAACACACCATTCTTGGTACTTTTGATCTTCTCTAGGTTCCTAAGAAGTTGCATTCTTAGAATTTCACTAAGATTAACTTGTTCCTTCTCAACACATATCTTGTAGGCTACATAGATGAATCTGACTAACAATTCATCAATCTTTGAACTTGTACATATAGAGTAAGCAATGATCCTACTCAAGAATCTTACATCATCTTATTTAATGGTGTTGATTACCATGGCCTTTCCATTATAGACTTCTTTGGTGTAGCTCTCAACCTTATTCTTAACTAATTTCTCACCTATAAGTACACTGCCTTGTTTTCAAAGACCAGTTACCTCATGAGGTTGGCTGAAATATCAACTACAATATCTTCCATCCATATTTTTCCATAATTTATTCTACTTAGTATGATCTGTGTCCACTCATCTATGTCTAGTTCTTAATAGAAATGGTATGTGAACAAGTCTAGTTCCTTCAAGTGTTCAAATCTAGGTTTTATAGTCATATAATGATTAAAGATTAATTCCATATCCTTATTCATATACTCACTCCCAATAGATTCAAACTTACTAGTAAGATAACTTCCTATATCTTCCAAATATAGTACATTGTTCAGAGCAATGGATAATGTTGAGTTAGGGTTTCCTTCTATAGGTTTCACAGAAATAATCTTCAATTTTGGTCTCTCCTCATTCTCAACATTGTGAACTATAGAAATATCCATGATTCTATCAAATATGAACTTTAATCAAATAAATTTTGTGAAAAAATGATAAAATACCTTTTTCAAAAAGAGGATTTTCTTTGAAATTGCATTGACAAGTCACTTTTGAGTGCTCTATGCTTTTGATGTAATCACAATGAAGTGGTAATCAAGTTTGTACTCCATTTATTCCTTCAACTTGAACTTGCATTAATTTACGTACTTTGCAAACACAAAAAGTTGTCAATTACATTTTGAAATCAAATAACTACTCAAGATCTTCTATTTGATCTTCAGATGCTACTTGAGGTTTACCATAGCTTTAGCCCATCATGACAATGCTCCACAAAATTTTTCTCAACAAAATTCTTAGTAAGAACATAGTTTCCATCTTCTGCTATATAATTAACTTTTTCTATGATAATAGTAACTCTTATTTCCTTTGTAACTAGTTTAGATAAGATCCAAATCACAAGAAAACTTCAATACCATCTAAACCTATCTTGATACACTTTTTCCCAACTTCGCTACCTTTGGTTTGATCTCTAGATGAATTTTCCAAATTCTAGTGTTGTGAACAAGATTAATTTAACTTAATTGAATCAAACTTGATTACTAACTTCAATCTTCCTATCTCATCATCATCTAACTTAACTTTTGAGATGTCTAATCCTTTTACAAATGCCTCACTGAGTTCTTCTCAAAATTCACTAACTACATTTCTTTGTTTCTTATTGTCTTTGTTAGTTCTGAAACTCCTCTCATGGTTCCTTTTGTCATTTCTAATGTTTCTTCCTTCATTCCTTCTATTTTTGAAGTTTCTTCCATCGTTCCTTCTATCTCCAAAGTTTTGGTCCATTCTACAATACTTTTTTGCATGTTCAAAGTTGTTGCACAACTAACATACTCATGTTCTACTTTTAGGATTCTGCTAATCATTAGGTGTATGGAAATTTTGATCAATGTGTCCAAAGTTGTTACACTTATAACACACGATCTATCTTTTATCTTCATAAGGTATTCCTTGTCTTCAAGCCCTTTCATCATATCTTCTTCTATCTATAGGGTTAGTATTTCTAGACACTCTACTATTCCTTCTATCATTATCATATTTAGGTTTCCTACAATCAATTTCTTTATGACCCATACCATGAAAATTATGATAGTAAAAATCCTTATCATGATTAAATGACTTATTTGTACAATCATTACATGAAAAACACTTACCTCTAAATTCATACTTGGTTTCCTTAGGAGGTTCCACTTGGTTTGGTTCATCCAATATTATAACTTCCTTGTCTTTTCCAACTTCTTTAGGTTTATTAGAAGATTGAATGGATTTAATCTTATCATCAAATTTATCTTTTTCTTTTAGATTTGGTCTAATCTTACATTTCTTTGCAGACATGTCAAATAGATAACCAAGACCAATCTTATCATAATCAAGTCTCTATATTGGCATTGAATCATTAAGCTTTTTCTCTACTAGAATATAGCTTCTCAAGTTGATACTTGCACTAAGTTAATTAACCTTTCACAATAGTATTGTGCTTATGAAGTTCTTCATGATCTTCTTTCAATGTTTCAAATTCAGATGTCTTCTTTGCCATACTTTCTTTATGATCTGCATTCTCAGTGTTCAAATTAGTTTCAATTTTTCTAGGATCATTCCTCAAAGTTAACTTCAGATTTGTAATCTTCAATTCATGCTTCAAGATCTTATACTCTATCTTCAGCTTTGAATAATCATCATCACTAGTTTTAGATTCAGTAAATTCAAGCTTGGATTTGAGATGTCATATCTTTTCCTTCAATTTTCTAATGTATACGTTGGAGTCTTCATATCTATCCTTTAGCTTATCTCTTTCTTTAGCACGGAGATCAATTTTTTCAAGTGCATCTTCAAGGTTCTTCATCAACTATTCTATATCCATAGGAATTTTACTCAATCTATTAAGCCTCTTCTGAGTAACTACTCTCTGATCCCACTTGTTAGAAATAGGAATTACTAAGAGGGGGGGTGAATCAATAATCTACAAAATTTAGTTTTCAACTAGATATTATTTGTTACTTTAAACCATACATAATAAAGTAATAAAGTAATGATGAACCATAACAGTAATCATGCACAAAGATAACTCATAACACCATATTTTGTTAACTAGGGAAACTATGGCCAAGGGAAAATTCTAGTGGGGATGATACCCACTAGATAATATATTGATATATAAGTTCCTTGTTAAAGAATGGACCTTATTAGGATTCAGTGAGAAAATTTACTGTAGAGAGTCCCTATTAGGAAACTTTGGATCTCTATTAGGAGATTCCAACCCTATTAGGAGTTGTTCCAATCCTATTAGGAGTTGTAGTAGAGTAGATGCAAGATGAGCCCACTACCCAAACATGCACTTCCAATTCAATGATAAAATTTACTATAGAGAGTCCCTATTAGGAAAATTTGGATCTTTATTAGGAGATTCCAACCCTATTAGGAGTTGTGCCAATCCTATTAGGAGTTGTAGTATAGTAGATGCAAGATGAGACCACTACCCAAACATGCACTTCCAATTACAAGAAGATCTCACTACCCAAACAAGTAATCAAACTTATGGAATATAGGTACTATAACTTCTTTCTTATCTAATCTCTAGTCTTTAGCTCAATCTTAGATCACAAATTAGCTTTACAAAACTTTGCATATATCTCTTTCACACTAAGTTTGAATATCACAATACTTGCATAACTTACATCACAATTACACTTCTCAATACAAGATGTCCTTTGCATAAATATCATGGCTTACAAAAATTGTTGCTAGGTTAGCTAAGACCACAATACATTTTTCCAACTTAGAGTAAACATCTAGGATGTTGGCCCTAATTGGACAAGTAATTATTTTGTAAAAAAAATAATTCCTTCCCTTCAATTCTATTGTCCTATTACATTGTTAAAACATGGATATCTCTATTCCATATAGTCTGTACTAAATTTTGACATTATACACATCATAATTGACATGTATACTATCTCCATCTAACTTCACTAGTCATAATATGATGTCAGTAACAAGTTACAAACAAAAAAATACACTATTGTATACCAAATTCATACTTAGACAATTTCTAAGTACTAAAAGCTAAGTATCTTTATTTCCAAGGTTTCTTGCAAGCATTTACATCATTTGTTTCCATAAATGATGGCAATTACATATCTTCATTAGCCAATTGTCAACAATAATTACCTTCTAAAGTTGACTACAATACCATATTCAAAAATCTTGACCAAGTCAGCTAAATGCTAATACTTAGGTTTTAAAGACCACTCAAGTGATATATTGACACTCAAAAACATAGTGAACTCAGAAAAATTTGGCACTTGGTTGACACTGGTACTCAATCCACATTGATCACTTGAGAGCAGGTGTGAACTCGGTTAACACTAATGACTTAGAAAACACTATTGAACTCGATTGACACTATAGAGATCGGTTAACATTGTAGCTCAATTAACACTACTTTAGCTTTGGTTGGTTAACATGAATTGCTTTGTTTACAATGTCTTTCTACTCTTCTTAGTTAATAATTACTTTCTACTCAGTTGACACTACAACAACTCAGTTTACTCTATGAAGCTCTATTAAAATGAAACCAACCAAATGATCAATTGTTTTGCCACTAATTGACAAATAGTTTGACCATAATGTCAATAGGTTGTACTTAAGAGGTCTATGAATCACATGAATTTAAGTATCCAAAATAACCAAACCAACTTTAGTAGGTAAGGTTATGATTCCTAAAGTATTCTTAGCAATCATTTTCAAACCCATGAATAAGAAAACTATCAATTTTTATAGTGGACATATTAGAGTTGATAGCTTTGAACATGTACAAGCTAAAAACATTTAATTTTGATCTATTATCAATTAAAGTTATGTAGATGAGATTCCCATTGATAATTATTGTAGCCCTAGGAGAATTATACTAATCTTGAACTTCCTTAGGAGGTAAGCCATCTTTAGTAAATGCAATCCAAAGAGGAGAAGGTGCAACATGCAAACACTCCAAGAAAGATTTAATGTTTTCTTGATTAGGTGGTGGTATAGGAAGGGTAGATAAAGCCTTTTGCAGAGATTCATGATAAGTAGGAGATATTTGAAGAAGTTTCCATAAAGTAGCATGTAACTTCTCAAAAAAATCATACTCCTTTCAAAAGGAACTAGGTAAATGTGGTGCTTAGGGAACCATCAATTGAGAATGAGGTAAAGGTAGGAGCAACCAGAATGGTAGGTTGAGGTTTATTCCATTTCTAATAAAAATAATAAACTAAAGTGTAATTGAGTTTTCCCTTAAGAACCATAAGAAGCTTATCATCTTGAGGAACTCCCTTAAGAGTGATAGAAGGATGATGTGAATGGAATCCTTTAAGATTGATAAGAGTTTGGGAATATCACATGAGTTTAATATTAAAATTAATATCACACAAAGGGAGCCATAATAAAACTATATTGAAATAACTTGCACAATAGAAGAAAAAATTATGAAATATAATATAAATACTTGATAATAGCTAAGAGTAATAGGCCACTTCAAGTGGAAAACCTCAAAATATCTCCAATGAGAACATACTTCACAACATGATGATGAAATAAGACTCACAACCTCCTATATATACCTAATTATGCTTAGGTTGAATAGACACAACCCTTCATAACACCTAGGCTGACCTACCTACCTGAATTATAATATAATAATGATGACATGACTTAATTAAGGATTAAGATAGCTACAACTTGACTATTCATAACGCTATATACAATAATATTAAGGGTGTAGCATGCCCCTTCTCTTGAAAGAAGTATTTTCCTCAATGCTAACCAAGTGTAGATTCTTTTGAATGAACTCCTCATCCTCCCATGTGGCCTCTTCAACTAGTAGATTCTTCCATTGGATGAGATATGAAGCAGGGTTTTGTTCCTTAGCTTCTTAATGCATGTTTGAATAATGCATTGTGGTTCCAAAATTATTCTTCCTTCTTCATCAAGTTCTGGTAGTACTATTTGAGTAGGAATATTCTACCCAATTACCTTCTTCAAATAAGAAACATGAAAAACTGGATGTATCTTTTTTGTTGGTGGCAGCTCAAGCTTGTAGATAACACTATCAATCTTTTGCATGATTTGGTATGGTCCATAATATCTTGGAGAAAAATTATTATTCTTTGATTGTTGCTTCATTGAGATTTGTTTATAAGGCTGAAATCTCAAGAAGACCCAGCCCCCAACTTCAAAATTTCTTTCACTATGATGTTGATCCGCTTGTTGTTACATTCAATTTTGTGCCATAGCTAAATTCTTCTTGAGTCATAAAAGTACCTATTGTTGATGAAGCAAGTGATCCTCTACTACTTGAACTCTTGGTGACACCTTTAATGATGATGTGATGGAAGGAGGATGATATCCATAAAGTGCCAAAAATGGAAACATTTTTGATGAGCTATGAAAAGAAGTATTGTACCACCATTCTGTAAGAGTTAGCCAATCTACCCATTGAGATTGTTTTTCTAAAGCAACAAAATGTAGATATCCTTCCAAACATTTATTAACCACCTCAGTTTTCCCATCTGATTGCGGATGGTATGTAGAACTATTAGCCAATTGGGTACCTAAACATGAGAATAAGTCTTTCCAAAAGTGACTAGTAAAATAGGATCATGATCACTAACAATAACCTTAGGTGTAGCATGTAGCTTTTGGATATTCTCCATGAAAACCTTTTCCACTATACTTGCTATAAAAGGATGTGATAATACAATAAAATGTGCAATAAAGGCTACAAGAGACCTAGTGTCTTAATTCGTTCCCCCTTATTTCTTTGACAAACCAAACATTCAGCCACAAACTTTTGAACACCACCTTTTAGCCCTTCCCAAAAAAAATCTTGCTTGACCCTATGATATGTCTTCAAAAAACTCGAATGACCACCAATTGGGGACTCATGTAGTTCTTTGAGAATCTTGTGTTCAAGAGTGGAATTCTTGTAGAGGTACAAGAACTCTTTATACCAAAGAATATCCCTCTTTAAACAAAATTTTTAGAACTACTAGGGTCACTTTTTATTTGCTGGATGAGATTACTTGTTGTAACATCATTTTTCCACTCTTCTTTGGCTTCTACTACCCAATTTTCTTCTAATATTGAAAGGCCACACAATAAGGCTTTATCTTTTTCATCCTTCCTCGAAAGTGCATTAGCCACAATATTTTCCTTCCCTTTCTTGTATACAATTTCAAAGTCATATCCCAACATCTTAGTGCCCCATTTTTGTTACTCTTATGATGAATTTTTTGTTGAAAAAAATATTTTAGGCTATCATGATCTACCTTAACCTTGAAGTGTCGACCCATTAAATAAGGCCTCCATTTTTTAACTACATGAAGGATTGCTAACATTTCCTTCTTGTAAATAGGTTTGAGTTGTTTTTTATCTTTTAATTGATGACTCTCAAAAGCAATTGGTTGACCTTCTTGCATGAGAATTTCTCCTATCCCATTTCCAAAAGCATCACATTCCATAATGAGTTTCTTGGTGAAGTCTGAAGTGGCAAGCACTGAAGTTATACACATAGCCTTTTTCAATTGCTCAAATGATACATTAGTAGATTTGTTCCAATGAAAAGAATCCTTCTTCAATAGAGTTGTAAGGGGTGCTACTGTATGACCATAATTCTTCCCAAATCTTCTATAGTATCCTTTCAATCCCAAGAATCCCCTCAACTTCTTAATAGTTTTTGGAATAGGACATTCCATGATAGCCTTAATTTTGTTAGGGTCCACCTTTACTCCTTCATGTGAAACTATGTGTCCCATATACTCCACCTCCTTAAGACCAAAATAACACTTGGATGGCTTAGCATAGAGTTGATGATCTTCAAGTAATTAATTATAATGCTTGATCTACATGCTACAAATGTTCTTCCCAAGTCTTGATATGAATTAATATATCATCAAAAAACACTAACACAAACTTTCTCAAGAACTTTTTAAAAATGGAATTCATCAAACTTTGGAATGTAGATGGTGCATTGGTAAGACCAAATGGCATCACCAAAAATTCATAATGACCTTCATGAGTTTGAAATTTTGTCTTACAAAAATCTTCCCCGTTAAACCAAATTTGGTGATAACCCAATCTAAGATCTAACTTGGTAAAATACATAGGTTCATTTAATTTATCTAGAAGATCAACAATGACTAGAACAAGAAACTTATCTTTAATTGTGTACTAGTTGAGCAATCCATAATCTAGACACATGCACCAAGTTTCATCCTTCTTATACAATAGCACAATAGGTGAGGAGTAAGCACTTTGGCTATGCTTGATAATTCCTACCTCTAGCATTTCCTCAACAATCTTTTCTATCTCACTTTTTTGCATGTGTAGGTACCTATAAGGCCTAATGTTTGGTGGCTGACTCTCTAGAACTAGTTGTATCACATGGTCATAGTCCCTCTTAGGAGGAAGTCCTTTAGGCATATCTCCAAGAATCATTGAATTATGATCGATGATTGCTTGTAAATATGGATGACTAAGAGCATTCGATTGAGAGACTTCTAATTAACATAGTTGGGCCACAAATCCATCCACACCTTTCTTAAGAAGTTTTTTACATTTGATGAGAGCTTACCATCTATGGGGATTTTTCCTTCAATCCCCTTAGCTCCACTACCTTTTCTTTTCATTGAAGTCACATGAATAGTTCTTGGAAGTTCATCTCAATTGTTCCCAATGTAGTAAGCCATTGTACTCCCAAAATGATATCCACTGCACCCATGGATATCACATACATTGGGGTATCAAGTTGATAATCTCCCATGGATAATTTGATGCTATGACACTTCCCTAAACAACTAACTATGCCCCCATCTACAACCAAAACCTAGAAATTTGGGGTTGGATATATAAAACAATTTATAAGAGTTGCCGATTTTTTGTTGATGGAATTATGAGTACTACTTGAGTCGATCAACACTGTTACTTTCTGCTTCTTTAAGAAACCCACTACCTTGAGAGTTTGTGGTGCACTAAAACCTAAAAGTGCATGACAAGAAAAGATTGGTTGATAATCATGTGATTCCTCACTTGACTCCCTATCCTTTGCTGATATGGGCTCATCCTCTTCTTCCTCACTTGGACCTTTAATATAGAACAATTTATTTTCACTACATTTATGCCCTTGACTATATTTTCTATCACAATTGAAACACAATCCTTTTACTTTTTTCTCCTCAATTTGTTTTAGAGTCAACCTAGTAGGTTGAGGAAGATAAGGTGTTGAATATCATTTTTCTCTTGTCACATTATCCCCCTACTTTCTAGAAATCAAGAAACTTCTCCTCTACCCTACGTGCCAATATAAAAGACTCATTTACTAAATTGGGATAAAACATGTGTACCTCATGTTAAATGTGATCCTTGAGACCACCCAAGAATAAATCATTCAATTTATCCTTTGTAATTGTATCCACTCTTAAGGATAGATTTTGGAATTGTTGAATATAATCCTTGAGTAATCCTATTTGTTGAAGCTTAGCAAGTTGGCTAAAGAATTTTTCTGTCAGACTATTGCTATATTATGCTTGGAGTTCTTTTGTAACAATTGACCATGATATAGTGAGACCCCTTTTCCTTCTATGATTACAAAGCCAATGATACCAAATGAATTGATCTAGTTCTAGATATAAGGAAGCCATCATAACCTTTTGTCCATATGGGATTTGATGCATTTAAAAAAAAATCTCCATTTGATTTATCCATGTTAGAGGATCCTTGCCATCAAATTTGTGCATATCCACCTTTGGAAAAAAATTCCTAGATCCCATAGGATTAATAAACTTTGTGTCATTATTAGTCAACTTGAAGGTTTCACCTTGATTACTTGAGAGCTCCTTCCTTGTTTCATTCATATTTAGGTGCTTAACATGCTTCATATATCTAATATATCTCCTTGTAGGTCACACATATCCTTCTTAACCTCTTCCTTAAACTTACTAAGTTCCTCATTGGGATTACTATCCTTTGTTGCTTCCCAATCTTGATTAGAGGATTTCCTCAGTGTGGTGGAATTATTTTTTCCTCTTGTTGGAGGCCCCATCATGATGGAAACCAATGTTTTTGAAATAAATCACACAAATTAAATTTAAATTCTTTGATTTATTTATTTTTTACTATAACTTACTTGGGCCAAAAAATCCTTACTTTGAAAAATCCCAAAAAAAAATTAGCAAATTTGCTGCCTTAAGAGAGAATTATCCTAGTTTCAGAATATCTTGCTTATTTTTTCTTTTCAATTTCTCAAAGTTTTGAATTTAGGCTCCTCTACTATGTATTGAAAAACCCAATACAAGTTATACTCCAATTCGACAGGATGTGAGAGATATGAAGATCTCAAAAAATTGTGTAGAAATAGTAATTCTACAATAATTTCCTCAAATTTGTTCCAATTCCTCTAAATTTTGGACTACATCTTCTTCAATATGGTCTTCAAAAACCCTTCTAAAATATTTGAAAAATTATCTAAAATCTGAAAGTTATGCTCTTCCCAAAATTACCCCAATGTTGAGAAAAAGTATTGCCTCTATGGTGCCAATATCATGCTTTGATACCACTTGTAATGAAATAACTTGCACAATAGAAGGAATAATATGAAATATTATATAACTACTTGATAATATCTGAGATTAATTGGTCACTTCGAGGGGGAAACCTCCAAATATCTCCAATGAGAACACACTTCACAACATGATGATGAAATAAGACTCACAACCTCCTATATATACCTAATTATGCTTAGGTTGAATATACACAACCCTTCATAACACCTAGGCTGACCTACCTAACTAAATTATAATATAATAATGATAACATGATGTAATTAAGGATTAAGATAGCCACAAGTTGACTATTCATAACCCTGTATACAATAATATTAAGGGCATAGCAAAAATCCTATTATAGAGGTTAGTTCTAAATGATATAGAGGAAGACATGGGAGCAATGGATTCAATTAAGATCTCATTCTTTTCATCCAATTGTTCACTACTAGAAACCTTTAGAGGTTTACTTAAAAACATATAACCAAAATACTCATGAAATAATAATACATCTTAAAACACACTACTCAAAATGAAATGATTTTTTTTTAATTTTTATTTTTTTGTATTTTTCCTTTAGAAAGAGAAAATGTAAACTATTCCTAACAATGTCAAATACATTTGTATTTTTGTTTTTTTAAATGAAATGCATGAAAAGAAAGATCTAACTACCAAGATCACATAAAGGATGGATTCACATCATGTTCACCAAAATGTTAAGGGGAAAATGGCATCAATGACAACAATGAAAACTATGAGTACTAAGTTTAACACTTTCTCCCTAAGCCATTCAATGTGAGAGAAAGAGAGGTTTCCAAGAGTAACTCTCAACAAGCCTTATATTTTATTAGCAAAGCCTAAGGATGATAAATGGATTCCAATACAAAATTTAGAAACTTATCAACAAAGTACACTAGCAAGGCCTCCTTCACATGATGTAAAAAGATTGAATAGGAACAAATGAGATCTAAGTAATGTATGCAAGATGATTATAGATCTAGAATGTATGCAAAAAATCTGATATAGGTTTAAAAATAAGTAAATACTAAAAGAAAAAATAAGAGATGGACTCACCTTGAAATGTACTTAGCAGGATGTATGTTTTCTCTCAAAATAGTATATTTGAGATAAGTAGTTGATATTTTCCATAGCAGGTCAAAATGTGATATTATTATCAAGAATTATCTATGTTTTTTTTTGAGTCAAACTTATTGACCCATATATCGTTATTAGTGATTGACACATGAATCCATCTCTTATGAGAATAAATGGAACACTTAGCACTCATTGGATCTAGGTGATGCTCACATAGGTGAAGCACCGGGACTTCCCAGGAGGTCACTCATCCTAGTACCACTCTAGCTCAAATGTGCTTACTTGCAACCCTATTTTAAAAACATTCACCAAGTGTTGTGCCTTATGAACCATTCATTAGAAATCCCCTTAAGCTCATCAATTGATAAGTGGGAGATATTTTCCACAGCAAGTCAAATTGTTATGTTGCTATCAGAAATTAAGTACGTGGTTTTTGAGTCAAACTCATTGACCCATATATCATGAGTAGTGATTCACACATGAATCCATCTCTCATGAGAATGATTGGAACACTTATCACTCATTACATCTAGATGATGTTCATAGAGGTGAAGCATTGGGACTTCCCAGGAGATCACCCATCCTAGTACTACTCTAGCTCAAGTGTGCTTAACTATGGAGTTCCCTCCATGGTTGAAACCCCATTTGTAAATCTTTCACCAATTTTTGTGCCTTATGAATCTATTTATTAATATTTGACTATGAATTTCTAAATAAAATGATGAATATGACAAAAACCATAAGAAGATTTTTTGGGAAAGTAGCAGAATCTAGGTCAACTTGGTTGTTACCTAACTAGTCAATTTTGTGTGAGGCCATCGTATACTAGGGGCACTATAGAAAGGTAAAAATAAATTCTCTCGAAATTTCTTGGAGTGTTCTAGATCCACAAGCAAAAAATGTATATTTGATTGTTCCATAATAGATTGTGTGTGTGTGGGTAGCTAGAAAGGGGTTTTCCTTAGTCAACCCCTCATTTTGGTGATTTCCAATTCCATGAATAGCCATTAGGAAAAATTCCATGTGTGTATGTGTATCCTAGATGTGTAGATCTAGAATGTAAATATATTAAAATGCTAAGAATATGCTCCATCACTGAAACCCTATCATGTAAATATGCATGTAAATGTATGTGAAAGTATAAAGATGGAAAACTCATATCTTTAATAAGGTGTAGAAGTCATACCAATCCCCTAAGGCTAAAGTAGTCTAATTATCTTTGAGATCCCTTTGCAGCTCCATTTTGATAAATTATCTTTGAATTCTTGATGAAGGATAATAACCTCCCTTTCTAATGAAGAATAACAAACCATCCCTTTCTTTCACCATGCAATTAATTTTTCTATGTCAGATTGGATTGTTCACTTATGGATTGCAAGACTAGAAACAAAGATTAAAAGAAAAAAATTTAATTTAAAATATTAAACTAATAAATCCACTTCACCCAACTAACAATAGAAATAGAAGCATAATTATCAGAATTAAAATACAAGCAATTGAACACATGTGAACCGGTAAACCCTTGAAGCCTTTGTTGCTTCTATTGTCTATATGAAGTGTACATTCAATTATGTTGGAATAATTTGGAATAACTAAGAGGGGGTGAATTGGTTATCCTCGGGTCCAAATGTACCAAAAAAACTTTTAGGCATTTCAACCAACTTATATCAATTCATTAATTTAGTCAGTATCTATAGCAAGTAATCAATAACATAAAACTTGCAGTCCACTATCCCAATATCAAAAACTTGTAGAATGTAAAAAATTAATAGTAAAACATATCAAATACCATCCACACAAGTATGATACTAGGATTTAACATGGAAACCCAATTTGGGAAAAATTACCAGTAACATGCTACCAAATGTTCATTCCTCTAAAGTAACCTCTATAAGGAGACAACACTAGTAAAGGTTATAATACACACTGTTAGATGTGAGCCTATTAAAGGATTTAATCACCCTATTAGGAGTGGCCTTCTTAGAGGTCTTAAGAAAATTCCATTAGAATGTCACCTTGATTAAATAAGGATTTATAAATGGATATTAGGTCAACCTTTGTTAAAGGATTTTAACTAATACAATGGTTAGAAAGTAACAATAGATTTATCTAATAATACAACTCACTTTTCAAATATAGATCACAATGTAGCTCATATGTTGATCCACTAACTAGCCTCTATTATCATCTTTGTATCTAATCCTCTTGGAAATCCTTCAAGCAATCATACTTCACCTCTTCACAAATCTTCTCAACCTCCTCCTTAAGTTTTCTAGTCAATAGTAGATCAATAAACACCTCAACCTTGTTAATGTCTTTGCCAACTCTACCAGCCACCATTAAAATTATCCCTTATACCTTCCTAAATAGGTAACTTGATATTTTTCTACTTAAACGCCACCATTGATCTTAGGATTAGGTTAGATTCTTTGAATCCTTCCATCTTCATAGAAACTTCTCTTTGAATCCAATATAGAAATTCTCAAACATGGTTTCCCTTGTATTAAATGTTCTAGCTCATCAATTCTCATTTGCAACACATTTTTCATATTCTAAGAGTTCAACTAAGTTGGCCAGGAAATGAGATTCATTCACAAACTATAAAATGTTTTCATTCAATAAACACTATATTTCTCAACCTTGATCAGCACCAGATAACTTGGTGATCACTATACTAGCTTAATCATCTTACATTTTTTTTACTTAGTCCATTTACTAGTGCTTAGTCCAACTTCTCTATTATACTATCTTTTACTGGTACTTAGTTGACACTAAAAATTCTTAGCTTCTATTGTTTACTTAGTTGACACTAGTATAGCTCAGCTTCAGCTATAAGTTTCTTACTCTTTAGCTTTGAAGATCAGTTAAGCGTAGGTATTTTTTCTCATTTATCATCTCTTCTAAGCTTTAACATTAGTATCTTATTGACTTGGTGTTATGACTAAAAATTCACATTATCTTGTCAAGGTCTAACTAATCAAGTGTGCATGATAGTTTCACATAACTCAACCTTTCCTCAACGTCCTTTTTTAATCTCTTCTTCTTAAATCATCTTCATCAATCATCTTGATATGGCACTTTACTTAGGTAGAAACTATCTCACCAATAAGGTTTGAGATCAATGACAACATAACAATTATTCCAATTATAGTTCTAACAATATCCCTCTTTGGCATTGATGGAAACACCTCTAATTACCATACAATCCAAAATATTTAATTTCTTCAAGAAACTCCCTCTAGGTTTAGATCTTCATTAATATCCTTTGTTTCATTTTGATTCTCATTTGAGTGTCCAACAATCTCTCATTTTAGTTTCATTCTAATTCTCATCCATGCAGCTCTAATATGAAATACATAAACTCCCTCTATCATATAAGAATATGAAATCAATTAGCTCCCTCTTTGATATACAACTCCTAAATACACTTTCCCTCATTTCAAAATCACTTAATTTCTCCCTTTTTCCACTATTGATAGTAATTGTATGATATCTCCCTTGTCGACAACAATGCCAAATACACTCCAATACTATCACTAGGTAACTTTTTCATATACATATTCAACATGTAGATAGTTCTTGGTTAATCCTCTGCTAGGTTCTCTCCTTCTATCATATGGTTTGATGACTAGTACAATATCTAATGCTTCTTTATTCACTACTTTAGCTAGCTCATAAAGTTTGATTTTATGCATCAGCTTGTAATATATTTTAATCAAAACATTTAATGAAAAACTCCATCTTAGCTTAAGTAGCCTCAACTAGGGGAATGACCCCTAATTTACCTCTTAGATATTCATGTGCATTCATAGGTAAATCCTTGTTAAAAATATCAGTTATCTTCTCCTTTGTGTTCACATACTCTAATCTCACTTTTGTGTCTTAAACTATCTCCCTCGAGTAATGATATTGATAGAAACATCCTTAAATTTGTATGCATCACAAGGTTCTTTTATATATTTATAGCAATTATGTTGTCATGGTAAATAACTATTGGATTAATGGTCTCTTCCTTCATCCCTTTCAATAATTTCTTGATCCACACAATGTTAGAACAATTAATTATTGTTGCTACATGTTTAGCTTTTGTCGTTGATTGTGAAATATATTTCTGTTTCTTTCTTGTCTATGAGAGAAATCTCTTTCCTAGAAAGAAAGCTCAACCACTCATACTCTTTCTATCATCAACATTTCCTACCCAATCGACATATTTATACACTTTTAGCTGAAACTTGTCTTTTTTTTTTTGTAATATAGTCCATAATACTTTGTTCCTTTTAGATATCTTGGTATTCTTTTCACTTTAATCATGTAATTCTACTTAGAATTTGCAAAAAATCTTGCAACAATCTCAACTCCCAGTGCAATATATGATTTTTTGTGAACAACATATTATGACTTCCCTATCATTGATCTATACAAGGTCTAGTTCACATAATTATAACAATTATTCCTTGAGAACTTATGTCTAGTACTCATAGCTATCATGAATTTTCTTGAGTCTTCCATCTAAAAGGTTTTTAGTATCTCCTTGATATATTTGGATTGGGTAATGTAAATACCTTTCTTCATCTGATATACTTGCAAACCAACAAAGAAACAATTTCCCCAAACATAGACATTTCAAATTCCTTTTGCATATCATTAGCAAATTATTTGCATAATGTATCTTTTCCTACAAATACAATATCATCCAGAAATATTATAGGTAATTGTATCCATTTACCACCTTCAGTCTTTAAGTACATGTTACTATTATCTATAGTTCTTGCAAAACTAATATTTACCAAATAGTTTTACAACCTTTCATACCATGCTCTAGGGACTTGTTTCAATCCATATAGTGTTTTGTATAATTTACATACCATGTTCTTCTTGCTTGGATCAATAAATCCTTTTGGTTTTTCAATGTAAACCTCTTCTTCCAGTATTCAATTCAAAAATGTAGATTGACATCCATTTGAAATACTTTAAATCCTTTGTAAGAAGAATATGCAAGTACAGTTTTGACTCCTTCCAATCTTGCAACTAGGAAAAAAAATTTCTCCATAGTCAATGCCTTCTTCTTGTGCATATCCTTTGCATATCAATCTATCTTTGTTCCTTGTGACTTCTCCTTTCTCATTCAACTTGTTCCTAAATATCCACTTAGTTCCAATAACACTCTTATCCTTTTATCTAGATGCTAGTGACCAATGTTCAATCTCATCATTCATTGCATGAATACAATATTCATGGATTTAGGCTTAAACTTACAAAGTGAACATGTATCATTTCTCATTATTTTTCTTGTCATAACTCTAGAGATTTTATTTCCAATTATTTGATCAAGTGTGTGATGTAGGCTCTTTTCTTCTTTCTTGTAGTTTAGGTTCATCTTGCAGATTTACTCCAGGTAGCACGTCATGTATCTCTTCTTGTTCTTTAGGTTGATCAATAATAGCTTCCTGATGCTTGAAATCCTCTTCGTGTATCTTAGTGGCATTCTTCTATTTCTTAGATTCAACAATATGTTGCTTGATAGTGTGTGTTGTAACTCAATATTCACAATTATTCACAATTTTTTGTTTATTGATATCTTTCTTCTTAGCTTCAAGTAAAGTTCAAGGTAGGCCTTCATTAACACATATAAATGTGTTGTAATCTTCAAGTTCTTTCTTCCATTCAACTTGATTCTTTTGTATATATTCATCAACTCTCCTATTTGCACTTTCTACAAATTTATTAGTGTTAGAGTTCAAACACTTATAAGCTTTTCTTTTAGTGGAATATCCTAAGAATATGCCTTCATCACTTTTAGCATCAAGTTTTCTATTTCTATTGTCCTTTAGTATATAAAATTTACTTCCAAAGACTTTAAAATAGTTTACATTAGGTTCGTACTCATACCATAACCCAAAGGGTGTAACATTTGTACTTTTCTTGACTTGTACTCAGTTCAAAGTATAAATTGTTATAATTACAGCTTCTCTCTAGTATTTTATGATATATTCTTCTCCATCATCAGTGTTCTAGCATAGTCCATGATTGATCTATTCTTTCTTTTAGTTATTCCATTATGTGGAGGGGTCCTAGGTGTTGACATATGTCTTCTAATTCCTTTGTCATTACATGATGTGTTCAATTCATTAGAGATAAATTCTTCTCCTCTGTCAAATCTCAATCACTTCAGGATTTTACCTATTTCTTTTTGAACTCTTTCCAAATACCACTTGAACATTTGAAATGCATCAAATTTTTCTTTGAGATACATCATAGTCATCATTCTAGAGTAGTCATCATCAAATAGAATAAAATATTTGTCCCCACGATAGCTTTGCACACCAATAGGTCCATAAAGATTAGCATGAACCAATTCTAAAATAACATCTAAAGTATAGGTTTTTCTCTTGAAACTAGACTTTGACATTTTTCCTAACTGGCATTGTTTATACATCTCATTATCATATTTCTTTAATTTTGGTAGCCCTCTTACTTTCTTCATCTTAGTAATGGTTACCAAATTATCAAAGTTCACATGACATAATCTCTTATGCCATAACCATGTATCATCAATTTGTGCAAACAAACATGTCTCATCAAATAAATTTAGATAGAAAAAGTTACCTTTGGTTTGATCTCCACTTCCAATCAATTCTCTTGAACCATTGTATATTTTTATCTTATTCTCAAATTAAACTTTGTACCCTAAACTATTCAATTGTGAAACACTCAAAAAATTATAGTTAATTCCTTCAACCCAATAAGAATTGTCACATATGATCTTATTAGTCAATTCTATTGATTGTTTGCCTTTCACAAGACATGGTGCATCATTACCAAACTTAACACAACTTCCTTTATACTATTCTAAGGTTTCAAACTTACTTTTATCACTAGTCATATTATGTGAGTAGACACTATCAAATATCCATCCGCCACCTTTACTCACATATGAAATTAATATAGCTTTCTCATCTTTATAAGAATCCTCTTTTTATTGAAACATAGAGAACTTTTTATCATGACCATCAAACTCATTGTCAGTTTCTTCTTTAGCAATAAAGAAATATTTCTTACCTTTTTTTCTTCGTAGTTCTTTTATCTTCTATTTTATATGTCATCTCTTTTTCCTTTATAATTTCTTTCCCTTATTTCATTATTTTCTTCACTATCAATATATGTTGTAGCAATATGACTAACTTTGTTAAAAGAGAAACATATTATATGAGTTTTTCCTTTGAATTTTCCTTTTCCTCTTGGTAGTATTCTAGCCATTAGCACTTCAATTTGAACCAGATCATCATTAGAGATGTCGCTGTCACTATTCACATATTTTCCCTTTCTTTTCTTATTAATCTTGAACCAATTAAGATTTTAAAGAAGATTCAATAGTGGGGTGGGGGCCCTAGCTCGGTTGGCTAAATCTTCCCTGTTGCAGGGGGTTGGTCACGGGTTCTAGTCTCCCCCGTCCTTGTGGTATCGTGGGCGTGTCGTGCTAGCGCTACCGATCACATTAAAAAGTTTACCAGGTGCACTGCAGTTTATAGGGGGGCCGTGTTGCATCGATTCCTGCAGTCTAATAAATAAATAAATAAATAAAGAAGATTCAATAGTAGGAGGTAAACTATCAAAATTTAACAATTCAAATATATTAAGTCTACCAACTAATCCTTCCAAAGTCTAATTGTTACCAAATGTACATCTTAGTTCTTACATTGTAGAAACTCTAATAAGATAAATAGGAAGTAAGGTTCTTAGTACCTTGCTAATCACAATTTCATCATCAATATTCTAATTAGATCCTCTTATAGAATTCATGACATATTTGACTAGGCCACAATATTGAGTAGTATTTCCACCTTCTATCATTCTCATCTCATCAAACTTGCCTCTCAAAATTTCAGATTTTTCAATTAAAACATTCTTAACTCCTCCATAGATAGTTTGTAGTGTATCCCATGTTTTCTTGGTAGTAGCCCAGTCCTTTATATAATCAAACTTGGTATAGCTTAGGGATGATGCAATCTCCAACATTGTTTGATTGTGTTGTTTCTTATCTTTCATCTTTTGAGATATCATAAGTCCTTGTACCTCTATGTATGTATGTTCCACATCGTTTGTTTCTCCTCCACTAATTCTTGCTAGATGCAACTTCATCATACTCTTCCATCTAGGTAAGTTATCTTTATTCAACCTTGTCACCTTCTTTTTGTACATCTTGATCTTTAGCATCAGGTACCATCAAACCTTTCCTCATAAGATCCACAAGCTCTAATACCAATTCTTAGAATGATTTAGGATAACTGAGAGGGGGGTGAATCATTTATCCTTGGGTCCAGATGTGCCAATTGAACTTTTAGACACTTCAACCAACTTAGATATATTAATTAATTAATTTGGTCTCTATAGCAAGTAATCAGTAACATAAAACTTTTAGTCCACTATCCTAATAAAAACAAATTTTCAAAATGTAAAACATTAATAGTAAAACATCTCAAATAACATCCACACAAGTATGACACAAAGATTAATGTGGAAGCCCAATTTAGGAAATACCACTAGTAACATGCTACCAAATTTATCCTCTTATGAAGTGAGCTCTATGAGGAACCAAACTTGATAAAGGTTATAATATACACTCTTAGGTGTACCCCTATTAAAGGATTTAATCACCCTATTAGGCATGGCCTGCCTAAAGGGGTTATGAACATTCCATTAGAATGACACCTTGATTAAAGGATTTACAAATGATAATTAGGTCAACCTTAATTAAAGGATTTTAACTGATATAATGGTTATAACGTAATAATGGTTTGATCTAATAAATATAACTCACTTTGCAAATACAGATCACAATGTAGCTCATATCTTGATCCACTGATTGGCCTCCATTATCATCTATGTCTCTGATATTCTTGGAAATCCTTCAAGAAATTACACTTCACCTCTTCACAACTCTTCTTAGCCTCCTACTTAATTCCACCAGTCAATAGCATCAATAAATGCCTCAACCTTGTCAAGATCTTCACTAGCTCTACTAACCCCTATTAAGATTGGCCCTAATACCTCCTTCAATAGGTAGCTTGATCTTTTTTCTTCTTAAACACCACTGTTGAAATTAGGGTTAGGTTGGATTCTTTGAATCCTTCCATATTTCTAGAAACTTCTCCAAACTTCTCTTTGAATCCATGTATAGAAATGATCAAACATGGTTTCCCTTGAATTAAATGTTCCATCTCATCAACTCTCATCTTCAACATGTTTTTTTATATTCCAAGAATTCAACTAAGTCGGCAAGGAAATGAGATTCCTTCACAAACTATAAAATTTTGTCACTTGGCCAACATTGTATTCATTAGTCTCAATCATTGCTAGATAACTTGGTCATCACTATACTAACTTACTTGGCTTAAACTATTTTCACTTAGTCCAACTTCATTGTTATTATGTCTTTTACTGGCACTCAGTCGACACTGGATTTTCTTAGCTTCTACTGTTTACTTGGTCAAAACTAGCATAGCTCAACTTCAACTATAAGTTTCATACTCTTCAACTTTGAAACTTGATTAAGCCTTAATATTTTCTTTTCACTAATCATCTCTTCTAGGCTTTACCATAACTATCTTCTCCACTTAGTGTTATGATTAAACAATAAACTATCTTGTCAATGTCTAACTGATCAAGTGTCCATGGTAGTTTTAGATAACTCAACCTTTCCTCTAGGTCTTTTTGTTATCTCTTCTTCTCAAATTTTCTTCATCAATCATCTTTATATGACACTCTACTCAAGTAAAAATTGACTTACCAATAAGGTTTGACATTAATGAAAACATAAAATTTATTTCAATTATAGTTCCAATAAATTATTATTTTGATAGTTCGACTTTAACCTTCAAGAAATGTGATAAAAGATGTGATGAGGATTGATAGAAAATTTGATAGAGGTTTGATACTCAATTGATTGAAAATGTGCATATCTTTGATATAGAATTGAGAAAAAGAGAGAGAGTATATGAAGAAATAATGGGTGCTTATATAGAATTAAAATGGATGATCAAGTTAATCAAAGAAAATCAAGGTCACTAAACAAGACGAGATTAAACTGAATAAGATTTTGATAAATTTCCAATTTTGAACTAGAAAAATAGATGATAAAATTTGAAGATATTCCCCTTTTCGGAGATAAAGTTACAAAAATTGAAAATGGAAAGATTTTATTTTTCTTTGATTTTAAAAAGTATATGATTTTCACCAATAGTGATTTTCTTATTTGTGAGGATTTTAATTTTTTAAATTATATTTCCCAATAATTTTTTTTTGAGATTTTAGAAAATTTAACTGATTTAAAAGCTCAAATAAATTAGAAAGATAGAATTAGTTGAAATTAAATAAAATTAAACAGAATTGAATAGAATTGATTTGAAATTCAAACTGATGAAAATAACTTTAATTAATTTAATTAAGAGCACTAGTAGAATTGGCCTCTTTTTTCAATGAAAATTGGTTAAATTTTCTACTAATGTTGGTTGAATGATCTACAAATTGTCTTGTCACTATTTTTCCCATCAAAACTTCAACCAATCCTCATTAAGGTTGCCATTTCAACACTAGATTTAGTCAAAAGTGGCCTCTCTTGTTTATGAAATGGTCCATCAAATTTTTGACCAAACTTGGCTGAAATGGCTTCCTCGATCAACCAATATGCCAAACCCATGATGACATCCTAGTCAGTGTTGTGGTTGAAAGTTCAACCAATATGATTTGTTTAAAAAAACACACCTAAAGATAAATATCCAAAGTAATCACTGACAACAGCCTAGTTGATGACTAGTTTGGATATTTATCTTTAGGTGTTACTTTGCATTCTAAATACCAAGTTCATTATTGGAACGAAGTTAGTTGGTGTGCTAGATAGTCTAAATCTTCATCTATGACTGGTAATCCACCATCTAGCATCCAAGTCATTAACATACAACAACTAGTATTCCACTATCTAGCATCCAAGTCATCAAGCTAGTACTAATAAGAATTTAAGTTATAATGTTTATAAGAATTTCAGTAACAATGTTTATTTTGTCACATGACTAGATAGTAGTTACAATGTTATAAAACTAACCAAAAAGACACATTCATGTATTTAAAATATATTGATCAGTCAATTGGAACAAGATTTTAATTAGTATTGACAATATAAAGACTAATATGATGAGATGACTACTAATATCCATGTCAATGTTCTACACATACCAATACATGGGCACAAGTCTCCAATACAAACACAATAGACTTAACTATGTGTGTGTGTGCATGCACGCGCACACAAATATATGTGTAAATGTATGTATATATGGATGTATAAAGTTGTGTGTGTATGTGCACATATCTTGCCAGTCTGTTGTCCTAGACAAAGTTAGATGTAGAAATTTGTTAATAGCTTTTGTTTGACATGGTGGACCCTATCAATAAATTGTAAAAATGAAAAGTAGACTCTTAGGACATTTTAAATATATATTGTTCAAGTTTTTAAGTGTAGATTTGATGGATTTTTTTGATGCCCTAGGTGTTTGAAGAGTAACTAGCTAAGAACTACCAGTCTTTAAAAATGGATGGTTTGACACAATGTTGCATTGAAAGAACCTTGTTTTCTACCTTGTTAGAAGGATCCATGTATGGTGATGCTATGGGAGTGAAGATAAGTTTGGAGAGAAGTTTTGAGCAGTGAAAAATCAAATCCTTGTTCAATGTTTTCCTACTTTCTTGAAACCCTCATTTGTAGCCTTGAATGTAGCTAAGTGTTGTACAATAGTTTGGTGACATGAAACCTAATGAATTTATTTGACCGGTGAAAAGGGTATTAGAATCCATTATTATTTTTTAGGGTCATTTGGAGAGTTTCATAATGAAAGTCCAAAAACTCCAACAGTGGACCTAATTGGGGCTCTAAAACTACTAGGTTAAAATAGCAAGAATTGAAGTTCTATGATTTGGGTTTGTGAGTGGAGTTATATTACATTGCAAATCAACTGAAATCGATGAATACTTTGGGTATACCTAACTTAGATTATTTTCTTTAGTTTATTTGGATGCAAACATTGTGTTTATAATACTACTGAATTGTGATAATAAAAAAAACTATAGAGTTAATAATGAAAGATTAGTAGGTTCTATCAATATGGAGTCAAATTATGTAAGTGGCATGGGTATACAAAGTGCTACTTTTGGTTGGGTAATTACATTTAATTAGGTCTACTTATTTAGTTATATGACAAGCTAAATGTGATTCCATTGCTAAATATTGATGATGTAGAAGCAATGAGTGCAACATAAGAGGCAACATGCATGCATACAAGAATAGTTATAGTAGTTAGGGGTAGATAGAGATGGACCCTTACTATTTTTTGTAAGGTAGTTGGATGCATAGTGGATTAAAATGTTATATTTGAGGCTCAATTAAAAATGTGAATTAATTATTAATAGTCAAGTTATAACATTATTAAAATTATAAAATAAAGAAGAATACTTGTCTAGTAGCGATATCACATGAGATACAACAAATTTGTCATGACTAACTAGGGTATGTGCAGGATCATGGTGTACCAAACTATGGCCTTAAGTGGCAGTGAAAAACCAACAAATCAGGGTTATGTCAACTTGACACATAATTTTAAAGTGGTTCTAGACTTTATATCAAAAAGTTGTAAGAAAATAATCTGTAGGAAATTGAATCTAGTTTCTAAAATACAAGGCCTTATCTAGAGAAAAATGTATTTGATTGGTCAAAAGTTTGAATTTTAATGCAGTACTACAAAAATTTCAGGGCGAAAATAAAAAGTAGGTGTATGTCTGACCACCTTAATCATAATGAAATGATAATATTTTTAAATATAATTTTAGATATAAAAAGTAGACTCATGCCTAGATGTGACACATATTTTTAGGAATTTTTATTCCAAATAAATAATTAATTATGAATTTTCTACTATACTATTTTTAGAATTAAAAAAATCCCATGTTTGACCACCTTAACTAGTTCAAAAAAAATCAAAATTAAGTTTTTTTTTTTTTTTCTTATACTAGTTGAAGCATAGAATGTGATGCATCTTTTGGATTTCACAAATCTTATACGGTTTGAAAGTTATAGCTATTTTTCAACTAGTATGTCAATCAGCACTTTGTAGCTAACTCCATTAGAAAATAAGTAATAATTGCTTACTGAACTCGTAATTTGACAAACCTTACATATATGAAAAGCTAAGAACATTCTTAAGAAACCCTTTTCATTACATCAAATTTTGGTTTTAAAAAAGTTGTCAGCTACATACTTGAAGTAAAAAACACATAAGAACATGCAAAAAACATATTTTCGGGATGTTTTAAAGATGACCATATAAGGTTGGTATTGAAAGATATAGTAGGAATTATAAAGGTATTAATTGTTTTCATTTAGTATCAAGATGGGTGGGAAAAAATTTGGAATAGATTTTGAAATTCTTTGAGGCATTTCAGAACTACATATTTTTCAAATCGCCACTTTTTGGCACACCATGATCCTGCACATACCCACTAGGAAAAATAAACTATGTAGGTGACATCCATAGATGGGAATAAGGAAATGTTATTGATTTGAAAATCATTTGAATGCACCTTGAAAGCTTGCAATAGGAATTTGTCTAAGTATTGTATGTAGTTACGCAACCACCTTTTTGTTGTTCTCCTACCACCCAAAAACTTATGCCCTTGGTCCCCATTCCAAAAAATTGTTCCCTTGTTCCCCATAAAAGTAACTGTAGGGATCTATGATATAAATTTAAAACACATCAGTGCAAACCAATAGAAGTCTGATACCACTTGTTCCATTCCTAAATGAATGTGCAAGAAAGTAAATAAATTCATAAATGTGTCAAATAATAGAAAGCAACTGTGAAAGAATAACAACACCACCTCACTTGTGAAGGAATGCACAATGCTAGAGTACTTACACAATAGCATTTCATTGAAAAATCAAATTTGTTAGGATACATCAACAAGAATTTTCCTTCAATATGTACTCAACAGGGAATAAAAACTCTAATTAAACCTATGACAAATTCTTAAAATGTAACCTAACTCTAAAAAGCATAATGAGAGGAGGAGGGAGGGGTAAATCAATAATTCAAAACTTTTAAACTAGTAAGAGTTCTCTATATTAGTTATTTAGAATAATATGCTGAGAAATAGATCTAAAATACTCATTCTTTCCTATCTTATGGCTACACGTTAAGTATACACATTTATTATTTTCTACATTATGTCTATGCATTAAGTATACTAAAGGAATGAGATAAGAAAAGCCATATGAACTAAAATAAAGAGCAGTAAAAGGGATGTAGTTTACAAAAGATAAATTTGAACTCCAATCAAATTTACTCTAGCCTTCCAAATAATTTTACTTTATGAAGATCAACCAAAGAGTAAAATAAAGAATGCCTGTGTCATTGTTCTCTGCATAGATTTTATTATTTCTTCTCTAATCTTTCCTAATTCAGATCCATTATAATATAAAATAATCACCTCTTCAAAATTGTTGCCATGGTTATCACCTGTAACTTCCAAAGTTTCAAGAATTGTAGTTGTTGAATCTCTAATCAGTGATAAAACAAAAGTATTTCCTTAATAGTTCATCAAAAGAAAAGTTGACAAATAAATGTGAACTTCAATAGATAATAAATAGAAACTCCAAAATTAAAAAATTTGCAATGAAAATGTAAACTTTATGAGAAGACTTGATACTTTAGTTGAAAATTTCAAAATATATCATTAGAACAACAATAGCAATAGTAGCTATAAAGATTTTTTGACGATGACCATTAGGTAGTTCATGAACAGACTACAATGCAAGAGAAAATTCCATTGCCTCTCTCATCCTTGTTGAAATAAAGGTATAATCAAACTTCCTAAGAGTGGCATATTTTTTTGTGCCATCTACATCAATAAATATGCTAATAAATAGTCAATATCATGCTTCTTGGATTAAAGATGATTACATAATGATTTAAAGTCTTAAGGCCAACCATGTTTGAAGATATATAACTATCTATTGGAAACATAAGGTAGGCAAGGTTACTAAGAGGGGAGGGGTGAATTAGGAACCAATAAAACTTTATCTCACTTCACCAATTAATCCTCCATATAATATTATGATCTAATTGCATGTGCATGAAATAATGAAAGTAAATAAACATTCATAAAAATTTGATAGAAGATATGATAACCTAGAAACCTTCCAATTAGAAAGTAAAATTGGGGTGGTGATAATACCCAAAAGCTTAAGTACTGCAGTATAAATTTAACTTATTAAGGCTTACAATTGACTACTTTTGGTGATCTGCACTATTAGGAGCAATAAGGATTGTGAGGTCCACCTTGTAAAAGGATTTACAAACATATAATGAAATATGCACTTGGTTAAGAGATTTAGAAAAGACTGTTAAGTCTACCCTATTAAAGGATTTGAGTGATGCACCTGTTAGGATGAACGAGTGGCTAATCTCTAATCTGCAACTCTGATATGTTGGTTGAAATTCCTTATGTTATAATGATCACCTGTATGTGATAGATAATAATTTTTTTTCCCTTATATTGCTTGTAGCCTTCTTCAATTCACACTTTTTCTCATCATATACTCTTCACATATATATTTGGACATGATATAATATATTACACATATACCAATCCAAATTACAACTTACTAGATTCAACTATAATACCAATTACATCATAATCCACAAAGTTGGCCCAACTACTATAACATGGGTTCTAAATAAAAACTCAGTGATGCTCTGATACATGACATACACTGTTAATGCTTGACAATCTTTAGCACTCGATTGAACTTGAGTAGCAATTGGATCACTAGGTTGACACTATATGACTCGGTCAACATAGATTCACTTTGTTGACCTTGTGAGCTTGGTAGACACTATTGGAATTGGTTAACACTATAGAGCTTAGTTAAAACTATGATCTCCTTCATTTCCACTACCTAGCTTAGTAGCCTCTACTATGCTTGATTTGCACTAAACTTTGTTTGTAAAGCTTGATAAACATGGTGTAGCTTAGTAGACATTGCAAACTAACTACTTATCTTGGGAGCAACTATAGAACTTGGTAGCAATGTAACCAATTGACTAAGTGTTGAGTAACTGATAGACAAATTGACCTTACTGGCAACAATCTCCCCCTTTGGTATTAGTGACCAAAACACTTATCAAAACAAAAATATAATCAATCAAAACTATAAGTCAAAACTTCCTTTGCTATTATTTTGTGTCTTTACTCAATTTTGACTTACATCTATTGTAGCTTGGTAACATACACTATTTTTGTAGCTCCGTAAGATACACTATTTTTCTAATTTTTCAAAATTCCTTTTGTGAAAGAGTTTTCTGCTTATATTCATACTACACTATACTACTCCTTGGTACATATATCTCTCTTATATACATATAAATGGAGTATAGTATACTTCTCCTCCTTTACATATTACTTTTGCCCTATTCTTATACATATACACTTCTCCCATTTTTTGACATAAATGCCAAAGGTGTATAATAACTATATGTTAATACCAAAATGTGACAAGAATTTAGAATGTACCTTTAGAATAAGTACCATTGTCTTGTCCCAATTTTCTTGTAGCATCTTGCTTGCATGTAATGCAATATGAATTTCTGCTGATAATTCCTATTTGTGTAAATAATTATTATTTACATTTTTCTTAAGTTTACTTAGGATAAATGCATTATTTTATTATTTCTTAGGTTAGACACCTAGGAGTTTGCATACTCATAAGAGTTGTCTTGTTGACAACATAGGAGTAAGCAACTCCAATTTATCACATGGTGTCTACAACATAAATTTATGTGACACACCTTTGTAGGCTTATCCTCTCATCATCGCACTAACTTCTGTGTTTAATGGAGGATAACCCATTCCTGGTGGATGTATGCTTAGTTGTGAGGCTTATCATATGACTAACTCCTAGACATTCTAAATGCTTCATAGAAGCCTTTATATATAGGCACCCTTAGTGTACTATACAATGAATTGAATATCATATTGTTATTTTGATCATACTCTGTTGGTCTATTTTGTGCTAGTTATTATGCTTCTTGGTCTTGGGTGAATTGGAAAATTCTTATAATTCCATCATGTAATCAGCTATTAATTTTTTATCATGGATGAGTGTCTTTGCATGTGCAATATGTTTCTTCAATGCATCCATGTTTGAAAGAATCATGCCTTGCATTTCTGCAAGTGTGGCTATGATCCTCACTTCTTCCTTCAATAATTATGCTTGCAAGTTTTTCAAATATCTTATCTTTGAATAATGTGCAAAACTATGGGTTGGATCAAGTGATAGTTGGTATCCACTTGCCTTCATGTCTTTATCTATCTTGGAAAATTTCTCCTTCATATCCTTGGTAAAGATAGATGTGTCACTTAACTTGGCAAATAATGATACAACATTATTAACAGATGGTTCTAGTGTACCAGGACCAATAGCTAACTCTACTTGGTCTATTCCAATTCTTTGAGAAACTTGTTCTAACACTCTATTTTTGAACTTCCTTTATGCTCTCTAAAGTAGCTTTTCCTATCCATTCAAGTCTTCATTGAATTTGTAGACAATATCTGCTAATTGATCCAAAATAGGTTGTGTGTGTATATGCTATATTAGTATGTTAGAAACACTAAATTAAGAAATCAAAACCATTTACAAACTAAAATACCATAACATAAATGAGAGACTAAAGAGGAAATCCCAATTGAAAATGTGAGCCAAATGAATGGACTCTCCCAATAGGATTTAGCTCTTTTCTTGGTAGATGAGTCTAAGGATTGGGATGTATGCTCAAGTGCTCAAAAGTTGCTTCAATGGATGTTGGATGGGTAATGGAAAATTGGTAGCTTTGTGAGCTCTCAATTTGGCATTATGAGGGTATGGTTGATGGCTTTTGGTTCTCAAACTAGCATTATAACTTTGGCTTAAAGGTTATGATGATATGGCTTGGGAGGGGATTCAATTTATAGGCTAAGGGCTGAAGGGATGGAGGGTTAAGATGCAAAGAGAGATGAAAGCTTAAGGAGGGTTAGGATGCACTCAAAGGGGAGCACATGGATTGTGCTTGTTTAGCACCAACCAGGGAGTGACACATGTCACAAGGTGAGTGGATGGAGGCAAGGGGATGGATGAGTCAACAAAGGAGGCTCAAGGGATAATATCTTCATAAAGACCCTTCATAATGGCTTGTAAGAGCAATGAATGGGCTTGTAAGAGTCTTTATGGATTTTGTAAGAGCATTCATGGCTTGGTGGTTGGGATATTTTGGAGGGAGTTGAGATTGTTGACTTTGCTTGGCTTAGGAAAGTCTTAAGCTTGCTTAGGGAATGTGACAACATTATGGGGGTGGATTAGGCTTGGGTTTAGGATTAGATTAGGGTTGTTAGAGATATGCAAGTGGATGGCATTCACGAGGGTGGGTGAGTTAGTGGCTAAGCTTGGTTAGTATGGGTGGATGGGGTGGATTAGGCTAAAAAGGGGGTTTAGGATAGTTTAGGGGTTATTAGATTTGAGGGCTTTATTTATCAAATAGATTTATTTAATAAATGAGGATTTTAGAATTTAGATATAAGAATAGTATTAATTGATAAATAATAGGTTATTTGATTTATCAATTATGACTATAGATGATTAATTAAATTAATCAGCTAGGGGATGGCAACGGATTAATTAAATAGGAATTTAATTAATGACGCCTTTAGAGATAACTAAATAGGATTACCAAAGTGGTGTAATCAAATTTAGGTGTCTACAGTGTGCCATCAACCTCAATACTTAGAGCATCAACAAATGTGCCCTTTATGTCTTCAAAGATTTGATTCTCTCTCTTCTTTTGTTCTCTAAGCTTTTTCTACTTAGATCTCTTCCTCAGTAATTCACCCATGGTGTTCATTTGATTAGGAGTGAGAGTAGAGATATCCAAGTTCAGATTAACTATATCCTCATCCATATCAATTGTTTGTACTTCTTTACCTTTTTTCTTCAAAATGGTGGAAATAATTTGTTTTCCCTTGTCTAGGACTTCAGTACGTAGTTAAGACTAGTTCTCAATTGTCATTGTACTAGCTATAGATATACTTGGAATAGTAGTAACTATGGAAAATGATGGACTAGAAAAAAAAATTGAAATAGCACTAACAACATTAATACCTTGTTGCTACTTGGTCAAGGTTGGTGATGGAGGACCTTGTTGCTTAGCAGATGAAGTGCTAGGCACTTTTATCATTGATACATTCAACTAAACAGATTCAAAGCTTAGTTGGAGGCTTGGTGTAGCAATTGTAACCACAACCAACTTAGTAGAAGCTATCTCTAAGATAGATTTCACTAAGGCTATGCTTGGAGAGTGAGGAAATGAGGCCATGACTACTGCTGCAATTTTTTTTGTATTAGTCTCCTCAATACTTTGTATCTCTAGAAGATTTTCTCCAATAGCTTCTTGTTCCTCTTCCTCATCATCTTTTATTTCTATATTCTCTTCCTCATCTTCATCATCATCTTAGTCATCAACATGTACAATAAAATTACTAGGTTGATGTAGTTTGTAAATGTTTTTCCATGTAGTTGTAACTGCCTTCACTACATATTCAATGTCTTTTATCAATATCATACATGTGTTCATTTTGTGAGTGAATTTATTCTCAGTTTTTCACTAGTACAAAAATAGCAATATCTGACTAAAAAAACTATTACAATTTTTATATGAGTGACTAAACTTAGTCACATGACTAATCGTATTTAACATCTAGTCATTTATAATGCTACTAATTTTACTACTAAATGATTTTAGTCACTTATTTTCATCATTGATTAAGTCACACATTTAATCGTATATTTAGTAGTATATTTAATCACATATTCAGTTGTATATTTTATAGTTGATTTAATCACATATTTAGTGGTATATTTAGAAGCATATTTGGTCACATATTTAGTAGCATATTTAATAGTATATTTGGTCACATATTTAGTAGCATATTTAGTCACATGTTTGTTAGTTTATTTAATCATAATAGGACATGATGGAATCGAACCAACACCGTCCTACTTTTAAAGCAATTGCTCTTCCATTGAGCTAGCACCCTTTAAAGAATATATAATAAATTATTATTTATTTCTTTTTATTAATATTATCATTGATTTTTCTTCATATAATATCAAACCCTTTCTATCATCCCTGAACTTCATCACTATTATCTTTAAAGTGAGCACAATAGAGAAAATGTCTCTATGATGATATTAGTCAAACATCCCAACATTGTACAACTATTTTAAGTCTTGGAAATAAATACCAATATCTATTTTGTTATGGAATGTGTTAGAGGAGAACTCTACAACAAAGTTGATAAAGGTAAGCTAAAGGATGATGTGGCAAGGAAGTACTTCCTACAACATATCACTATAGTGGACTTTTTTCACATCAAGAGAGTTTATTACAAAGATTTGATTCTAGATTAGAGTAGAAATCTTAAGGTCTTGGACTTTTGATAACAAAGAACCATCTTGTAGTTGGTATCCAACTCAAAGAAGGATAAGAAATCAATTCTTAGCAAGAGAATAAATTTAAGAGACCAAGATATATATTGCAGATAATACTAAAAAATAGATAGCCTCTCTTACCATATTTTTCAACCATGCCTACTTTGTAGTACCAAAACAACCTCTACATATTTAATATCCAAAGGAAAACTAATCAAGCATCAAATATATTCTAGAACTATTTCAAAATATTTTTGAAGCCTCTACAAAATTAACTCAAGACCAATACTTACGTTAATGGTTTGTCATCTAATACATATCCATTTACAACCCAAGTACAATGTAGAACTCCTTCCTCTTTTATATAGATGAACATTTGAGAAAGAGAGAAAACAAATGATTAGATGAGGCTATTGAGCCTATGCACTTTCAAGAATACTTACAGCTCAGTTTCGAACTTCCTAGTCCATAAATTTAAAACATAAATTTCTTGTTCATTGGTTCTATTAAAAAAAAAACAGACTTATAGTAGAATAAGACATTTTTCTACTATCACAACCCACTATTTCTTCTTCTAATAGACTTTCTACTATCACCTAACCAATGCTATTAAAATAGTAGAAAGAAAGAAATAGAGATACCTTGAAAGAAAACCCTTTAAGCTTGTTCATTTCCCCAAATTCCTTCAACCTAGCCAATGTTGCATCATCAATGGGTTTATCAGGTGCTTCACCGTCTATTCTATCCCATTCATGATCTACATCAACACATTTATTCAGCAAAATAAAAAATTTAAAACAATATCATGAATTCTATACACACAAAATGAACTTATAAAACTTGGATTATAAGCACTAGGGTATAAGTATTTATGCATCTCAAATAGCGTCTACTTCTCTTGCAAAGAAAATACTCAATACCAAATCATTTTCTATTCAGACGATTTGGCTCTTTTGGGGAGCTTTATTTTGAGTGAGATTTGGAAAAGTACAGAGTTCGTGTTTGAAATCAATGCATATCAAAGCAAGGGTATTGATCAATTTTTAAGTTTAAAGATCTTGAGGAAAGTACTCAATGTTTTAATTGAAAAAAAATCAGTTTGTGTTCTGTTTATAATCTGACTATGTTCGATGGTTATCAATTTGTTAAAACCGATCCAAAGAATCGGGTTTACAACAAGAAATTATTATCTTATTTCATAAACTTGCATTCAGCTATTTATAACTGAGCTTGTGCAGGCCGATTAAGAACAAGGGAGATTTTAAGATTTGTCACTGAACGTGAAATGCGCATTGTTTAGAAGCAGAGAAAGATTATGAATGTTTTTGGGTTGATATTTTAATTGGTATGAATTATAAATGGTATATATGTGTGATTGAAGTCTTTTTGATAAGTGTGATTGGGCTCTAATGAACAAGTTGCCGGTATAAATAGTAGCATCCCAATGGTAAATCACATGTTATTCTATGTCATGACAATGCAGATTTATCTGTAATATTCAGATTGTGAATTCTTCCTCCGCATCTATAAAGATACTTTTAATGATTGGTATAGGGTACAATCTTGTATGTTAATGGATAGTTTTTGGATTATGTTAGATAATCATATGAACAATTCGGATGATGCCAGTTTGATAAAAACATAGAGCAAGCTACCAAGTTCCTTGATATGCACAATTTGGATGATGTCAGTTTATAACCTCAAATATATGATAACTGATATAAAAACATGGTATAATCTTGCATATCCTTGTAAGTAGATCAGTATAGCTTAAAGGGAACCCCAATAAACTTGGTGGAAAAAAACTACTTGAGGTTAAATCTGATGCTCATCAGGCAGCTAGCAAGGATTTTATCAACTTGAATAGATGATTCTTGTATGAGGCAAGGGTGGATTGAGGTCACAAATCAAAAGTACTTAAGGCAGACATTCAATACAGTGAAATTTTGAATGGATAATATGAAAACTATGAAGGCTAGGGACAAGGTAGTTCATTCATCTCAATCTTAAAAGAATCCCCACTGATGGAGGTGGCAGATTCAGCTGCAACATTATAGGATGTGTGTGTTTATGTATGTATGTATGTATGTAAGTATACATATAGATGTATATGTATATGTGTGTGTATATATATAATTTCATTGATTCCATGCTTACTACATCAATTTATTTATGAATTTTTTTTGGTTAAGATATGGAGGTCAAGCTAATCTTAAGATGAGATGTTAAACTGATGATTTTTCTTATTTTTTGCTTTACATATTTGACAACAAAACTAGTAAACGATTTCAAATAGTGATGAGAAATTTGCAGCAATGTATGGAAAATTTCTGTGGTAGTTATAGTGACAAGTTAAGGAAACATTGCATGAGGCAGTTGGGAAGAGTTACTCTAAGTAAGCTAAATACTTATAATGCAAGGAGAAGTTGGATCATGACGCATGTGAAGTAAAGGCACACTATCAACACAATAAAATGTCCAGTGAATTAGATAGTAGCTTTCAAGGACATGTGCATGGTGCCCCAATTATTTCAATCTCAATAAAACCCCATTAATATAGGATGTATATCACACCCACATCATTGACAATCATAAGAGGTATACCATCACATCAATAATTTCATTGATTTTAGACTTACTAAAGCAATTATTTTGTCTAGTTACTTGTTGGTTGCTTCAAGTTAGCAATGTAAATGGAATATATATTAATTACAATGGAATATCTATTAATTTTTTAGTATGCTAAAATGTAAACCTAAAGAATCAATTAAGAAAACCAAAAGTTGTGAAATAAATTGTAAAAATAGAAATAGATATGACCTAGACTCTCCTCAAAATATATCATGATGTAGTTTCTTCTGTCAGTCTTTGTATTTTTTAAGATCCTTGACATCCACATCATATGATGGCTCTCTCTCTACACCAACACATAACAACATTAGGAATTACATGCTTTCTTATAAGCAATAGTTAAGTGCTAATTATTCTAACAAGACAATTTCAATACTTTGTTAAATGAATATTTTGCTACATAATACAAAAGAATATAACATATAGGAGTTAAAAATTTAAAAATTCTACTCAATTTTCTTCAGTTTTAGAACACAGAAATTTATAGATTGAATATTTGAAAAAAAAATCAATTAAAGAATCAAGAGGTTGCACACATTGCAAGATGAGCATGCTAGAAATGGGTTATCAAAGCTTTTGCCCCACATGCACAGTATTTTATTGCAGAATTTAGGGTAGTTTATAAGGTACAAAAGTTGCTACAATTCACTAAATAAAAATATGAGGTTGTCTGATGGCTGCATATGCAAATTTCTTTGATAAGATTGTATGCAGAGGTAAATTAGGAATGATTACCATCAAAAGAATGGGGCTTTATGATGTTTTAGTCTTACTCAAGCTAGAAGACTTTTGGAGTTTCTTCTAGAAGCTACTTCATATGAGTAACATCATGCAAGAATTCCTTTAGAAAATTGTCAAAGAGAAAAATAATAATAAGAATGCTAAAAGATGCCTCTCCACCTCATGTAATCCCTTATTATAGACATAATAGACTAATTATAATTGGTTTTATAACCAAAAACTAGATAGTGAAAGAGGTAAGAATGTAAAGGCCATTACTAGAAAAACCCTATGCAAAGTACTAGTGCCAAGGGTCTGTTCCATAATAATCTCCACCAATTGAATGGAAAATAAATTTTAAAACATCCAAAGGCACTAATACCAAAGTTTAATACATCTAGAAGACCACTAAACATGTTGTGACAAGTACAATGGGCCTCATGGGAAAAATGAAACTAATCATAAATATTTCATGATGATCTCAAAAAGTGTAAGTGCAAAATACTGATAGAAAATATGAAGGAGAACACTCCCTTTTAAAAATGAACAAAAAAGATTATATATATACATAATTAGAATTAGTTCAAAGAAAAGAAACCTCATTTTGTTGTGTGTCTGATAGAAATGTATGATATCAAGATAAAACCACAGAACTACACTTGTAAGTTGAATAGCACAATGCACTATTGCAACAAGAAGAGCTATCTTTATTGAATTTGGAGGGTAATGTGATTCACGATGAAGAGATGTGTGAAAGGGCTAGTAAAATAGAGATACAATTGTCAACATTGTCTCCAAGCTATTTGACAAGGTTTGAGTAATATAGAAGAACATAAACCAATTTGTTATCTATTTTTAAAGAGGGGTAAACGCTTTGACCTGGAGCTATGAACCAGTGAGGCCACAAACAAGGGACCTCATCCCCATGAGATTTAAACCTTGATGGCAAGGATAACAACACAAAAACTTAACCATCACAACATGCCACTATTGGCTAAACCAATTTGTTATCTAACAAAAGAGCTGATTTTAGAATAATTGTTAAGAATCACAATATTTAAAAAATAGAAAAGGACACATTGAATAAAACTCAACTTATATAATAATATATAGTTGTTGGAAATAATCAAGACTAGCTAAGTTACTGAGAGGGGAAGGGTGAATTAGTAACCTCAAAAACTTTAAATCAATTCAGCACTTAACCATATAAATCATTCACCATTCATTCATCTAATCTACTACATGCATCAGAAAAGATAAACTTACATAACACATGAATATAGTATTTTGGTGATCCAAAAACCTTCCAAATAAAAAATAAAACTAGGGTGAGGATGATAACCACAAAACTTCACTACTACAGTATAAAGTTGGCCTATTAGGGCTTACATTGACCACTTCTAATGATCTACCCTATTAAGAGCAATTTGGACTATTAGGTCAACCTTGTTAGAGGTTTTATGAACATACAATGAAGTATGCACTCTGTTAGGAGATTTATACAAAGATTGTTAAGTCTACCCTGTTAAAGGATATGGAAAATTGATTTGCCTATTAGGATGAAACAATAAATCTAACTTACAACTTCATTGCTGAATAGATCTTGAAGTATTCATCACCTCTTGTGACTAATATGTCCTTGCTGCTCCTTAGTGATCTTGTTGAATACTCTATTCTACTGTTGATTCACATTTACCCTTCTCAAACATTACATATCCATTCCTTAACATACTCATTATTTTCTTATTGCAAATGATACAATACATTACATATATACCATTTCAATAATTACAATTGCAAGGTCGGCTAAAACACAAGTAAACAAAATATTATTGAGTCAGCCAAACAGTAGAAAACTCTGGCTCTTCAAGCTGACTTGGTGACCTTCTGATACTCGACATCCATTGCATTACTTGGCATCATCATGCACTCGATAGAAGTAGAAGCTTGGTCCATACTAATCACAAAAATGTAGCTTGGAACTCAGTAACCATTGGAGACTTGGTAGATATAGTATCACTCGATAAATACTGAAACCTTTGTTTACCTTACTGTCACTCGATAAACACTACACATCCATCATTCGGTAGAAACTGGCTTCATATTACACAAATTGATCACTTGGTAGACACTGTGAAGCTTGATGATGACTGCCTATTCGGTGAACACTATAAGCTCAATATATACTGTTGATTTGCACATTCACTCGATAGCTTCAGAAATACTTGGTGTGAACTGCTTAACTGCTGAACTTACAAGGTAACCACTGAATGCTTGGTATAAACTTTAGACTAAGTGATGAGCTCGATAAGCATTCAGAATCAAATAAGTGTTGTTACTAATGAAAAATATAATGCCAACAATCTCCCCCTTTGGCATTAGTGACAAAAACACTTATGAGCCAAAATTGACATACTGAATTTTGATTTTTCAAAATTGTTCTTTGTAAAGTTGATGTATATACATATCTTACATATCTCCCCCATATATATGACATAATATATACATAACTTTTATCTGTACATATATGAATTTGTTTTCTCCCTTGATTTCTCCATAATTCTCTTTACTCCCCCTATTCTCTTCCCTTGTTCATCTCATGCTCCCCCTTTTTGACAATAATGCCAAAGGGTATATACAATATATTCAAATAGAGACATCAAAATGTGAGAGAAATTCATAGTGTATCTTGAGAATAAGAGCCAATGTCTTATCCCAATTATCTTGCAAAATTTTGTAGGTGGAGAGGGCCACTTGAATTTTTGCAAAAAGTTTAATCATATGATCTGCTACTAAAAAATTGTTATCTTGGACCAATGTTTTTTAATATGCTATTATGTTTTTGCATTGGGTCCATAATTGGAAGGATCATATTTTGGATGTCAATTAGTGTAGACCTGATCCTGTCTTCCTCTCTGAGTAACTTTACCTACATTTTTGACAAAAATTTCACCTTCATGTGATGTACTGAGCTTGAACTTAGTCAAGCTATAACCTTTGACCACTAGCCTTCATGTCTACATCAATCTTATTCAATTTCTCCTTTATACCCTTGGTGTACTTGGTAACATCAAAAAGCTTTCCAAAAAGTGATGTTACATTTGTGAAGAATTGATCGAGGTTGCTCAAAATTGTAGATAATTCTACTTGATTTACATTATCAAATTTCTTCTCTGCCTTCTCAATAAGCTTCTCTTGGCCAGAAGTGTCCTCATTGAACTTATTCATAGCCTCTTCTAATTGTAACAAAATGTGTTGAGAGGATTCAACATCAACACCTATAGCCTCAGTAATTATATTTTCGGCATTCTCAATTATAGTAAATTCTCTATCTCTCTCTTCTCTAAGCTACCTCTAAAAGCTGACTGACTAATCTCATTTCATTAGTTGTGGCAGTGTCCAAATCTATCTTAGGAATAACAATTTCTTTGTCTAGATCTATGTCTTCATCAATTATTTTCCCAGTAAGCAGAAGTTTTAGAGGACTCTTATGTTTTACTTCTGTGCTTACTTCCTTGGATTTAGAAATAGAAACAATAGTTGAAGTAGCTAGACTAGCAAAAAAAATTTGAATGGGTCCAACTAAAGGAAAACTGAAAGAATTACCAATTGTGTCCAAAATTGATGTGCTTCCCAAAAATGATGTACCAATAGGTAACATAAAAGCTAGAATATTTGCAACTAAAGAGCTAACTAGAAAAAAATTTGGTGCTAATAAAGCTATAGTAGAAAAAATTGTAGAATAAACTAGCAAACTTACTGAACAAGGAGCAGAAAAATTTGACATAATTTGTGAACTGGGAGTCATGCATATTGCTAAAGTAGATTTCTCAGTAGCTAATGAAGAGGGTTGTAGCTTGCTAGATGAAGTGACTGACACTTCCATTGAAGATACCTGGAGTCGTGAGGTAGCAGGTGTAGATGATATTTTTGATGTAGTTGCAATCATTCCTACTGAAGCTAACTCCAACCCTGATGATGTTGTTGGCTTAGGTGGAGAGTGAGGAAGGGAAGCAATGACTTTTGCTACAATTTTCATTGGATCATCTTCTTCATTTTCTTCCTTGTCTTCCTAGTCATTAGCTTCTTCCTCTTTCTCTTCATCATTAGACCTTAGTGCCTGATAGTCTTCAACATCAATAGTAGCACATGGAATTTTATCATCTTCTTCATCATCACTTTCACCATCATCATCCTTGATTTCAACTAGATCATCACTAGGCTTATATAGATGATAGATGTTTTTCCATGTGTTTGTTGCATCTCTTACAACATGCTCAATATCTTTGATTAAAATCAAACATGTGTGGAATCTTATCATTAGTTTACCTTCACTATTTTTCATGGCTGCCTTCACTTCTGTATTAGTAAGATTTGGCAATAATTTCCTCAATGATTGTTCATAAATATCCTTGGTTGTCTATACATCTGACTCCCACCTTGGTTGCAATATTACCAATAATTCCTTTGAGATTTGAGCAGCAATCTAATCCCAAGAAAACTTCCACTTTCCCATTTTGGTGAGTACCAATTCCTCAATTTGTATCTTCTCAGAATCAGTCCTTGTTTCAAACTTTAGGGCCTTGAAGTTTGTGATGCTAGCTCCTTCTTCCATCTATTTCAGCTTTTCCTAGAAGGTAAGTTGGGGCTTGTTGAGCACAACTTCACCTTTACCTTTGCCTTTGCCTCTCCTAGTGAAAACAGCTATGGAGGCCTTTTGAGGTTTTGTAATGATAACCCTCCCTTTCTTCTTAGCTGGCTCTACCTCCTTCTCTAATTTTTTCTCTTCACCTTCTTCTTCTTCTTCTTCTTCTTCATCCTCTCTTTTTCCCTCGGTAAGCATTAGAGGGCCAGTGGCAGTTTTCATCTTTGCAATTTTTCTCTTGCCTTTGCTGATTGCTTGAGGTAGCTTGATTTTCAATTCAATTCTGGATTTTGCCTCATCATAGGTTCCAAAAATTGGTTGCTTAGGGTCTACAGGCTCATTTACTAATGCTTCAATGATGTTCCTAGTTTCATCAATAGTGACCTCATAAGGAAGAGGTTTTACCCATGCAACTCGAGGCTTGACTGCTTGAATATATACTCCATCATAGTCTACCATAAAACATACATCATCTTTATAATCCTCAACAAGTTTAGGAAGAACCCCGAATCTATTGTTCATTCTTTCCTTAAAATCTTCAAAATAATTGTCCATTATACTATCAAAATTTACACCCATTTTTGCAATAAACTCATTTATTTGATATAAAATGGGAAAATCCTTTCTCCACACAACAAAACCTCTAGATCGAAATATTTTTTGTACATAGAAGAAAAGACATGTCAACAAAGAACCAAATTTACAAGGGTTGTTCTTTGATGTTCTGATGCTATCCATATTCTTGTTTAATTGTTTCAGTAGTAACTCTGACAAGTCAAATTCCATGTTTTTCTTCACAACTTTAAACGTTAAGTCCACTACCTCACATGGCACACTATTCAAGTGACTAGAGCCATAAATCTTGTGGGCAATTACATGAATAAAAAACCTCAACTCCATATCAGAAACGGTGCTAATTTTCAAACCTCTACCATCCCACTTTGCTAGGGTTTTCTTCTGGAGTTTATCTCAAACTAGGGTTTTGGTAGATTTTTCTTTCTTTAGCATGGGAAAGCCAGTAATCTTATGAATCATCTTTTTGGTTGTCAACATAGGCTATTCTAACCATAATTGGCCATTATGTACATGACTAAGAATATACCTAATCCATTTTATCTAGAAACCCCTTGGTAGGTGTGAGATATGTGTCAACCCTTTTGTTTCAAGATGCTTGTGCTCGAGTTTCAATGAGCCATTGACACACATTTTCTCTAAAGCACTATCCATTTCTAGGGTTCCTATCACCTGAATAGAACACTTAAAATGAGTGCAGATATTGTTAATTAATAGCACCTTTGGTGGTATTTGGGATTGTGCACCATTAGGGTCAAGTGCATCCGCCACTATTGGAACTAGCTTGAAATTTGGCACTTTCCACTCCACACCCTTTACCAACATCTTTGAACCCTTCTTTGCCTTACTTTTTCTGGTACTTTCAGATGCCATCACTGCTCAGTAAGTGAAAGAAATTTTTGAACAAATTCTTTAGCTACAAATTCACTTGAAATCACTTGGCATCGCTTGAATGCACCTGGAAATCTCTTTTCTTTGAGAATACTGAAGATGCGGTAAAAAATGGAGTCGAATTCTACCCTTTTTGATGAAAATTTTCCTTTAATGCTAGGTACCATATTGATGTAGTGCATGACAGACTGTCATCCACTCACTAGCTCGATAAAACTTGTGACTCAGCGATCAAACAAAACTTTCATTACTCCCGACCTAGCTCGATTGAGTCTGTGACTAACCTTGCTCGATATGAATTAAACTCATGTGATTCTTTTGTATCTAAAATATTGATTTGGATGATCTACTTTATTTCATTTGAAACTACTCGAGATGTATCTTGAAGATACAGTTCTGGTCCCTCTTTTGAAGAATCTAATTGGAAATGGTGGAGTCACCCACTTCTTGAGTGACATTGCCATTATTTGAATTGTTTTGCTTGGTAGATTTAGGAATCCACTGCTATCTCATCTACTTCCTAATATTATCAGCTTTAGCTTTCTTCTCATCTTCAATTCTTCCTATGTTCATGTAGTTTTTAGTTATATGACCAATTTCAGTGCATGTATAACATCTTATTGTGTAATCTCTCTTTCTCAAGTGATGCCTTGTGCAGTCTATGCCAATGTGTCCATATTCTCCACAATAGTGACATCTGCACCAAGTATTGTAATCCCAACCAAATATTGCTTTGACAATTTGTTTAGCTGGATTGAATGGTTTGGATTTTCATTCAAATTCCTTGTGACCTTGTTTCTTGCATTTGTGACATTTACCTTCAGAGTTTGGTTTCTCCTTCCACTCATTAGCTTTATGACCATGTTTACTGCAATTGTAGCATTTTCCATTGAGTTTTACCTTTCCATTGTTCCAACATTTGTTTGATGTATGACCTAAATTATCATAGTGATTGCAAGTAGGTCTTTGATTCCTTTGAGCACCTTGTTTGGAAGATTCACCTTCTTCTTTGTAACCAAGTCCTGCTTTACCTTTTTACCTATGAAGATTCTACTCACTTTGTTTGTTCAATTGATCCATGTCTTTCATTGAGTTTATTTTTAGAAATTAGATCAGCTTTTAGTCTTTCATTGATCTATCTTTTAGTGATTAGATTATTCCTTAAGCTTTCATTTTCATATCTCAGATTCATGATTTCCTCATTTGCATTAGAGAGCTGATTGCTAAAACTTTCTTGTTGAAGGGATTGATTTTGATTTGCATTGTTCCTTGCCTCCAAGTCTTCACTTGCCTTATTCCTTTGTTCCAAGATTTTACACATTCTTATTGATTGAACTTCTTATTCTCTCCTCAATTTTCTTACCTCTTTTTACAGAGAGCCATTCTTTGTTAGGAGTTCCTTGATTGCCTCATTAGCTTCATCTAAACTGTTTGATGGGAAAAATTCTTCAACCTTTTCTTCAATATACTAATGGTCATTCATTTGTCTTGCAAGTTCCTTCCTTCTTTTCAGGGATTGGGAAAGATGCTCTTTTGATTCCTTTAGTTGATCTATGTTCATTTCCAAATCTAGTTTCTGATTCTCAATAGCTTTGTCAAGTCTGAATATCTCCATTATCCTTGATCTTTTCTCAAGATATCAAATTTTATCCTAAGAACCACAACGCTCTGATACTAATTGTTGGAAATAATCAAGGCTAGATAGGTTACTAAGAGGGGAGGGGTGAATCACTAAGCTCAAAATTTTTAAATCAATTCATCACTTAACCATATAAATCATTCTTCATTCATTCATCTAATCTACTACATGCATGAGAAAAGATAAACATACATAACACATGAACATAGTATTTTGGTGACCTAGAAACCTTCCAAATAGAAAGTTAAACTGGGGTGGCGATGATACCCACAAAACTTCACTACTATAGTATAAAGTTGGCCTATTACAACTTACATTGACCACTTTTGATGATCTACCCTGTTAAGAGCAATTTGGACTAGTAGGTCCACTTTGTTAGAGGTTTTACGAATATACAATGAAATATGCACTCTATTAGGAGATTTATACAAAGATTGTTAAGTCTACCCTGTTAAAGGATTTGGAAAATTGATTCACATGTTAGAATGAAATAGTAGATCTAACTTACAACTTGATTGCTAAATAGATCTTGAAGTATAGATCACCTCTTGTGATCGATATGTCCTTGCTACTCCTTAGTGATCTTGCTGAATACTCTATTCTATTGTTGATTTTCATTTACCCTTCTGAAACATTACATATCCATTCCTTAACATACTCATTATTTTCTTATTGCAAATGATACAATACATTACATATATACCATTTCAATAATTACAATTGCAAGTTTGGCTAAAACACAAGTACACAAAATATTACTGAGTCAACCAAATAGTAGAAAACTCAAGCTCTTCAAGCTGACTTGGTGACGTTCTGATACTCAACACCTACTACATTACTCAACATCGTCATGCACTCGATAGAAGTAGAAGCTCGGTCCATACTAATCATACAAAGTAGCTTGGAACTCTGTAACTATTCAAGACTCGATAGATGTAATGTCAATCAGTAAATAATAAAACCTTTTTTTACTTTACTGTCACTCGATAAACACTACATGTCCATCATTCGATAGAAACTAGCTTCATATTAAAAAAATTGATGACTTGGTAGACACTATGAAGCTTGGTGACTATTGCCTATTCAGTGAACACTGTAAGCTCGGTATACACTATTGATCTACACATTCACTTGGTAGCTTCAGAAATACTCTGTGTGAACTACCTAACTACTGAACTTACAAGGTAACCACTGAATGCTTGGTATAAACTGTAGACTGAGTGATGAGCTCAGTAAGCATTCAAAATTGAACAAGTGTTGTTACTAATGAAAAATATAATGCCAACAATAGTTGTGCCCAAATGATAGGAGTATTCTAGGGTAGTGAAAATAGTTGATATTCACTCCTTGATATCTCCTACTTACACAAGGTTAACCCTAACCAATTAGAGACAACTTTCCCTTAGAATAACCTACCCATTCAGGCTTGCATATTAGGTTTAAACTTCATTTTAGGTCTCCTTAATGACTTATCTAATCTTTCAAGGGTTGGAGGCTCTCCATAGGGTGTCTTGAACTCCTTTCCATCCATCTTTCACAATCCATGTATAAGTTTTCTATACAATCTCTTAAAACCAATGAAAAATTCCTATTAGGCCTAATAGCCCCCAATTAGCCCTCCTAGTGGACTAAATCTAGATTTGTACTAATAATTCCTTAATAAGGTCTCAAAAAAACTTCAGATTGAGATATCCTTTTCAAAGGCCTTCAAGGTTCTTGAGGTTTTAGGTTCCCAAAATTTATTAGATGTTTGTTAGGGTTTATCAGCAATTTGGACCAATCAAGACAAAATATGCTCTTCCTCACTCTTTAGCAACTTCTAAAGCTTCTCCCTACATTTATAGTATCCTCACACTATACTCTAACCTTCCATAACACCCATCCTATTCAAATGACTTCACTCTTGCAAGTAATCTTCTTTCCTTGGCTCACTTTCTAGCTGAGTACAACTCTGTCTCACCTAGGGCTTCCAAGGAAATGGCTTGGCCCTTTACTTCTTGCTCCATCCTTCCTATTTCACAATGTACAAGGTGCCTACTAGAATTTTCTAAGGTTTCAGAGTATTTAAACCATGGGAAATGTTGGTACACACCATTTTGCCAAGTCTGCCCCAGTACTGGCCAACAAGCAGGCAGTTTCCTAAAACATTTATTGTGAACGCAAACTAATTGCTAAGAACTTCTATCAAAAACAAGAAACAAGTAAAAAAAATTAGAAACTATATTCCAATGCAAAATAACTGATTCAATCTCATGTCAATCAAAATCTCATTCTTTCATTCAATTTGTCATTGATTTCATTATTTGTTGTATGCATCCGTACAACTCCAAAAATTTCACATGTACAATAGTGACTTGAGGGATTTAAAAAATCATTCTCCAACTAACTAAACCAACTCCCATGCATTGGTAACCTCTTGGTGTCTTCTAACCACCTTTTCCACTTTTGACAAGAAAATTGCAAAAGTTGCAAAAATTGTCAATGTGCAATTTTTGCATTTTTACATCTTAGCCTTGTTAGGACTATACATTATGACCCCAAATCACCCATGGAAGTTAATTAGACCATTTTTAGGTCATTTCCATGCCTAACTACCCTTTTATGCTTATCTAGCCCTCTAAGACAACTTTTTGCACTTTTCCCCTAATTGACAATAATGCAGCATTACATCTAGTTGCCAATCATTCACTACCATGGTGCTTCACATGCATGAGGACCCCTATACCAAGGACCTTTTTATTCCTCCTAGGTCTTATCAAGACACTTATTGCTTCCTAATGACCTATCCTAGGTGCTCCTGCACCACCAAACAATGTTTCATCCCAATTATAGAATGAGGATGCTGGCCATTGTGAAAATAATTGTGTATTTAATGAGCTCTACTAATATTAAATAACTATTTTCATCAATTCAATTATTAAAAATCAACTATAGAATTAGTTTGAAGAGTCATGCCTATGATTGTAAACTTAAATAAAATAAAATTGATCTCGAAAATACCTAATGGATAACATGTGAAGAATATAGTAATTAATATGAATGTTCTAGCATAGAATATAAAAAAAATTGTAAACAATATCATAAAGACAATCGAAAGGTTAACAATGGAAGAAATTTCTTGTGGCACACTCATAAAAATTTCTCTATATTCCATTAAAATATCTACATATTTCAAACCAATTATTGATGTAAATTACCTACCTATAGTTGCAGTGACATATTTTCCATTATTATCCAACAAAAGAGGAGAATTTAGCCATTATGGTGCAAGAGAGCTATCTAAAAGAGTTGAATCTACTAAGATGTTTTTAGAAAGATTCTCACAAGGACTTGTACTATGTAAACTTGAAACTCTTCTTCCTCTTCCATTAAAAGAGAGAAATTCAAACTATTTTAAAATTTACAAGACCTAGAAATATCTTCAACATCTGAATTGTCATCTCAGAGTGATAAAATTTCTTATGGACATGTAGTGAATGGAAATAGTTCAAACTTAGAACTTGAGACTAGATCTAAGATTAACAACATGAACTTTTTAAAAGCAAAAAAAATAAAATCAAAAGGATTTACATTCGTCATGAACACAATATTATATCTTCTTAGAGATTTGAATATTTAAATAAATATTTTGAATATCATTTACATTTTCAATTAGAGATTCTACAAAGTGCAAAAGATATTTCAAATTTACAATTTCTTAACTAAGCCATCAACACTTCACTGTTCATTTTCTAAGGCTATTACTATGGCTAGACAATTCTCTATCCATAAATTCACACTCGCTGGATTTAATATTGACTCATACACAGTCGTGTGTAACTTTTGAAGCCCATTAGATTTTATCAATCCTTTTGATGATATTTTGGCAACCTTGGTTTCCAATGACATATCCAAAAATGGGCAACATCCAACGGTTAGTTTGTAAGATAACCCCCCAGCACTGAGGCTTTAGTTTTTGTGATAGACATATATAGTCACTGCAAATAATGATCAACTTAATCTTCCTCTTCAAAACTCACTCTCTATTAGATGCTTGCACATCTTCCTAATGTCCCTCCCTCAATCATACATATCAAAGACCAACTATGTTCAGTCACATGTGGCTGCTCAAACCATGTACCAAAACTTGTATTGTTTCCAACATGTTCAAACAATATAATACAGACTATTCCTATCTTTCCACTAATTAATTATGGGGCCTATTTACACATTAAGACATCTGAAGATCTAAATTCATTCACTCATTGTCTACCCCAGTGAGGCTTTTAGCCGATCTGCACAGTATCTTAGATATATGTAATGAAAAATTAGCGCCAAGTGGATAAGGTTTCATTAGTAATAGCTTTTGTATTTTCATATCTACATTTGATCTTTAACTATTTGGCATATATTATGATCCTTCTTAAATATGATTTTTTTTGTCAATCTCTTCCAAACATGTTCTTTATTTTTGAGACGATGTTTGGGTTTGAGCAATTATTAGTACATAAAATATATAATCTGATGAGTAAGAGTTTTAGGGACCAATGCCATTTGAATTTAACTTGTGATGTGTAACATATTCTTGTTATCAAGCGAGAAAATTATTTTTTAGTCTATATATTTATATTACTATCAAGTGAGAAACCTTTCTCATGATCCCCTTCAATATCTTTTTGTTTTGGGTTAGTTTTAGTAGCAGGTTCAAAACTGCAATACAAATTACTCTATTCGTCTACTGAAACAAACCTATAGTCTAGACCGGTCTAGATGCCTAATTTTGACAACCCAGTTCATTCCACGTAGAATAAGAAGATACAAAACAATCGATTCTCAAGTTTACCATGATAAAAATAGCTTGAGTAACCACATCCCTAAATCTTTGTAATCAAATTAAGATTTTAAAATTTGTACTCAAAGGCCCATATCAAGAAACAAAATAACAAGATATAATTGCACACCCTTGTCCCCTAGATTCCCATGTCATTTTCCTATTGTGTGAACCCTCTCTCTAACTGAGCCTTCATCATTTTTTCCAATCAGGATGCACCCAACAGTTCTCTTAGCCATCTATTTGAAACATATTAAAGAGTTAGCTATATAAGCAATAATCAGTCAATGACATTAATTCTATTTTGGACTAGAGACAAAGTTTGGCTGCATTTTCAGAATGGGTTGTTCAAAAGCTTTTATTGGAAGATTGAGTTTATGAGATATGATGCTTAAACAATCTATGTATCACATATTGATGTACACTTAACTATTGACCTTGAGCATGTTAAAATGGTAAACAGATTGCATATATAGATAGCACCAAGATTTGACAAAGATATAATAGTGAACTATAGTACATTGACATCATGGTAAAAGGTAGTCATCAAAATCCATGCAATGTTTTGTCATTTGGAGCAGCTACCATTTTCACACAATTCTAGCATCCACGTCTGGCACTTATGAACTGTTATGGGGCTAAACTAACATTCTGTAGAGTGTCTCAACATCCCTCAATGATTACTAATGTGAAACTTACACTTATGAAAAGCTACTAAAAGGTGTCTTAAAAATGTATAGAATTGCATATTTTATGTAGGATTTGTCATAGTTAGCTAATGTAGTAACCTTGGGATTTAATTAAAAAAACTAAATATTACATGAGGATCCTAAATCATACTTCTATATCATCCTATTTTTGTATCATCTATGTATCTATTTATATTAAACGGAAGATCATTTATGCTAATATACTCTGTTTTATGAATTTGTGCATGTAACTTTCAAATTCTGGCATGTATTTTGTGCATGTGCATTCATCCCATATGACGAGACCACAATATGGTCTATTTTGTCATTTCATTTTTAGTTTAATTTGCAAACTTTCTAAAAACTTTGATGTTCAAGAACATGATGTTTATGATGATTTCAAACAAATGTGTGCATAATTACTTTTCAAGATCAAAATGAATATGTTGTGAAAAGATATGTCATTTAATTACAAAATAGTGAGAATAATGCGTTTTCTTCCTTGGCTAGGTTGGCTAGTTCTCCTACAACAATGTGACATAGGGTAAACTAATTTAGATAATATGTTTTGAATAAGTCTTGATGTATGTTATTGTTTTGGAGGTGCTAATATTTTGCAGAAAAAAAAATAAGCTAAGTCAACCAAGTGGTAGTCAAAGCGGTTGCTCGCGTTAATAGACTAGCCTTGAGTGGAAGAAATTAAGGGGTCATGAGCTCCAAATATATTGTTCTATATGGTGCTAGAATTAATGTGCATATTGTAATAATCAATGCCATCATTTGTTTTGGTAGTTGATGAGTCTTGAATTTAGGAATTCTATTCCTAGTTTGTGTTTTAAATAACTAGAAGTCTGTGTTCTAGAAGTGTTAGGTTTTAGTCAGTCATTTTTCAATAGAAAGAGGAAGTAGCTAAATTTTTAAGTACTAAATATAATCTTGTGGTACATTTTATTGTTATGAATAAAAAGATCATTTTAGGTTTTCATCTCTGAGTTATTATACTTCACTTCTCTATGGAGCCCACACAGGGAGTGAACTAATTAGTTAGCATATGATTTATATTCAGTTCATAGAACCCAAGTAGACTCTATTGTTCCTGCAGCCACTAATAACAAAATTAGTGGATTGTTCCTATAGCATAGGTAGTTGAAGTAATTCTCAGTTGTATTTTCATGCTTTATTAAAATACATTTGGTTCTCAACTTTAGCATAAATTTCCTATAGTTTAAGCACTTGAATTTTGGTAGAGTAGTTCTTAGGTTGAGATGAGTTTGAAGCATATATTTTGTGAACACCATTTCAAGTTTATGTCCCTGGTTGATAAATTAAATGAGTCCAAATGAGTTGGATAAGAACCACTTGAGATGTCCAATCTTTGGTTAAGTAGTCCATTGCGGTAGGATTTTGATCCCTTTCTTTGGCCAAGCATTTTTGGCACCGTTGCTAGGGATGGTATTAATTCAAACTAGTCTACCTAGTTGTATTTCTATTCCTTGTAGAATAAAATTTAGTAGTAAAGAAGCATGTTATGCATAGAAGAAGAGACCACTTAGGGAGATTCCTTCCTTGTGATAATCAAGAAGAACCATTCAATGATGTTCAACCTGAACTAGATGAACCCCAAGGAGAGAATGATGGAGATGAACCCTTTGAAAATCCATTTGTTGACATTGACATTGAATAAAAAGAATCACTCCATCTGAATGAAATTCTTGATGAGCCTAAATATCAAGATAATCCACTAGCCATTGTTATCTATCAAGCACCACCCCTCTCACCTCTTCCTCCAAGAATGGTTGTGCCTACCTTTCCTTTTCATATCCCACCTTAGCAAGGGAACCAAAATTTGAAGAACATACCTATTGTTGCACTTCCAAAATTCTATGGCCTTATTACAAAAGACCCTGAAACCTTTCCCTTAGAATTTGACATTCTTTGTAGGAGCTATGACTACATAACTAATGCCTGTAAGTTGAAATTGTTTCCCTCTACTCTAAAGGAGGCTGCTCTTCGATGGTTCATGGGGTTGAGTGCAAATGCTATAGCAAATTGGACAAAAATGAGTAATTTGTTTCTTCAAAAATATAAAGAACATTATAGAGGTCAAGATATGAAGAGAGATGAAAATTTTAAAATGTCACAGAAGGAGGGTGATACTTGGAAGACTGTTTCTAGATTCTTGTTTAATGTGTAGTGAAATACACAGGATAACCTAAATGAAGAATCTAAAAAGCATCTTTTTTTAGAGGTGTGCAAGAAGAAAGCATGGAAGCCTTAGACCCAATGACTAGAGGAGATGTTACAGAAAAAACTTGGAATGACATCGAGGAGATATGTCAAAACTATTCAAGGGCTACTATGAAGAGAGGTAGATGACTAAGGAGCCTACCACATAAGACCAATGGTGGGTCAGAAGTATCAAAGATGGAGATATCTAATCTGTTGTCTGACTTCAAGCAAGATATCATTAATGATGTTGCTACTCAATTGGATACCATGCAAGCCCAAAGGAAAAAGGATGAAGTTGATGCTATGATGACTAAATTTTGCTCTTGTTGTAGAGAAAGGAAGAAGAACTGCACATGCAAGACCATTGTAGCAGTGAATGCACAACCAATTCCCACTAAGTTCAAAGTTGTTGATGAGTATATAGGAGAAGTGACTTTTTTTTTAAAAGATGACCATGGGCTCAAAGACAAGGTATATCTCAAGACCCTCTGAATAATTTTGGTTATAACAGTAATTAGTGGCAAGGCAATATTCCCCCAAATTCTATCCCTCAAGGACAGAATTGGAACAATAATTGGCCCAACCAGCAACCTTAGTATAATCAAGCCTACCATCAACCATCTCAGTATCCCTTGCAAAATACTCAATGGCCTCAACAAAATAACCAATATCCTTAGTGGGGCCTTAATCAACAACATTTGTATTAAAGGAATTGGCAACAACCACCTCAATGGGGGCCTAGCCAATCACCTCAGTAGGAAGCCTTGATGCCTCCACCTCAGTAGCAATCCCTGATGCCTCTACCTCCTGTAGCCAATGCTAGCCCATAGAAGCAACCACAACTTCCTACTCAGCCAACACCAAATCCCAACAATAAGCAACAGGCTTATTCTTTGTAGATCAATGATATTCATCTTAGGTTTGGAACCAAGTTTCCTACACCTAAAGGACCTATAATAACTGACGTCACCGATACTGAAAATGTTCCAACAAGTCAACCAATTGATATTCTAATTTTCTCATCTGTACAAGCACCTACTCCTCCATTTACTCAAAGGTTAGTTCCTGCAACTCCATCTAAACCAAATCCTGTAGCAACTAATCTCCTAGACCACATTAAGCAAATGACTATATAGATTCCCTTATTGGATATTCTTAAGGAGATTCCTCTTTACAATAAAAATTTAAAGGAAGTGTGTTTTGAGCAGTCTACTAGAAAGAAAAAGGACCCTCCTACTATCCATGTATTGGGACAACTTTCTAATTTAATGTTGAGAAAAACCCTAATGCCTAAATACTCAGATCTAGGAAGTTCTATTGTTACCATACATATAAATTGCATCCAAATTCAGAATGTTTTGATTGATTTAGGAGCATCAATTAATTTCATAACTAGAGAAGTCTTGTTAAGACTTAGCATTATTGGATTAAGGGATACTCCTACAATACTTTAGTTAGCAGACAATTCAACTGTCAAACCTAACGGTATGATAGAAGATATCATTGTAACCTTGGATTCCTTAGATTTTATTTTTGTCACTAAGAGGCAACCTTGGAGGATATCCATTAATCTTAGGAAGACCATGGTTGGCCACTGCAAATGATTACATTGCATGTCGATCAGGAAAAATGACAATATCCAATGGTACAAACACTAAAAAGCTAACTATGTACTCTCCTGCATAACCTCAACTAGATCTTGACCAAATTTCTTGGCCAAATCTTGGTGATGATCCTCTAGAATTTAATTCTATTCAATAGCTCATGATGCTAAAAAGAAATTCATTTTTTGTATCCCATGAAGAAGATGATATACTGGTAGCAATCCTTACTAATCGATATGATTCTAAGGATTCTACTTTTGGAAATCCTATTGACTCCTTGCAAACTATATTGCTTAAATGTGATGCACCTCAATCTCTTATAGCACCTAATTAACTTCATACGTTATTACCCTATGAAATTAAATCTCCATCAATAGCAGAGATTTTAATGATGGACAAGGTAAAGAAAGTACAGATTGCTACAAGAAAAGAGTTGAATATCAATAATGAACTTATTGCATCTCAGATGATAAGTACCATTAAACTATTGCAAGATAGTCAATAAGTCTTTGCATGGGACTATGTTGACGTGAAGGGTATAGATCCTAGTCTTTGTACACATAGGATATTTATCAACTCAGAATGTAAGCTAGCGAGACAACCCCAGAGGAGGGTAATCTCGGCATTAAAAGATATAGTCAACGTAGAGTTACAAAAAATTCTTAATGCTGGATTTATTTATCCTATTTCTAATAGCTAGTGGGTGTCACCTTTAGTTATTGTTCCAATAAAATGGGGAAAATAGAGAGTATGTGTAGATTGTAGGGAGCTTAATAAAGCCACTAAAAAGGATCACTTACCTCTATTATTCAATGATCAAGTACTGGATAACTTAGTGGGAAAAAGATATTTCTCATTTCTAGATGGTTTTAGTGGCTATAATCAAATCTAGATCTCTCCATAAGATTAGGATAAGACAACGTTCACCTATCCATGGGGAACATTTGCTTACTCTGTCTTACCATTTGGATTATGTAATGCACTTGCAACTTTTTAGTGAGTGGTACTTAGCATATTTTCTAACATAGCTACTGATTGTGTTAAGATCTATATGGATGATTTCACCACTTATGGTGACACATTTGAACAATTTTGTGTCAACTTGGAGAAGGTGTTAACAAGGTGTTAAGAATACAACTTTTCTCTTAATAGTGAGAAGTGCTATTTCATGATGGAAGAAGGAGTTGTTCTTGGAAACTACCTTTCCTCTTTTGGAATTTAAGTGGATCCTACAAATATTGTTGTCATTACTAATTTACCAACACCAACTAGGCAAAAAAATGTTAGAAGCTTTCTTGGACATGTCAGATACTACAGAAGATTCATCAAAGATTTCAGTAAGATTGTTTCTCCATTGTATAACCTACTTAAGAAGCAAGTTGAATTTGAGTGGACAAAAGACTGTGAAAAAACATTCCAGAAATTGAAGGATATTCTAACAACAACACCTATTCTTAGAGGACCTAATTGGAAACTACCCTTCCACAGTCATACTAATGCATCTGACACTACTTTAATGGCAGTTCTCAAACAAAAAGAAGGTACTATTGAGCATGCCATTTATTATATTAGTAATAATTTGTAGGGTGTTGAGATGAATTATATTGTCATTGAAAAAAAAAATGTTGTTGTGTATACACTTAAAAAATTTCAGCATTATATCACAAGCCATGAAGTTTTTGTATACACCAACCACTCTACTATAAAATACTTGATGAATAAACCTACCATCTCTGGTAGATTAGCACATTGGCTACTCCTCATGCAAGAGTTTAATGTCAAGATAATAGATAAACCAAGCTGAGCCAATGTAGTAGAAAATTTTCTATCATGATTTCAAGTGCTTGATGTTCCTATAGCCATACATGATAGCTTTCCTAATGAGCATCTATTTTCAATAGAAAGTGGATTACAGATATAGCAAATTACCTTGCTATATGAAGAACACCACCACACTTTTCACCTGAGTAGCATCGTCTCTTGGTGGAAAAGAGTTTCAATTTCTCATGGATAGATGGATTGATGTTCTACACTGGACCAAACCAAGTAACTCATCGGTGTGTAAGGGAAGATGAAACTTATGACATCCTAAGGGCATGCCATGATGAACCATGGGGGGGTCATTTTGTAGAAAAAAGAATGACCTACAAGATTTTAACAACCAGATACTACTAGCCTATTCTCCACAAAGATGCAACAAAGTATACAAGGCAATGTGATCGATGCCAATGCATGGGAAGGCTCACTAGAACTAATGAAATGCCCCTGTAGCCATAGGTGGTAGTCACACCTTTTGACAAATGGGGTATCAATTTTGTCAGTCTAATAGAGTCCTCTTCTCATGGAAAATTATAGATCTTAGTATGTACTAATTATGCAACTAAGTGGATTGCAGAACAAGCTATGACACATGCACGAGATCACAAAGTAGCCAATTTTCTATATGAATGCATATCCACCAGATTTGGAGTACCTAGGGAAATTGTCATGGATCAAGGAGCTCAATTCACATCAAACCTTATTGTAGAACTCATGAAGAAGAACATGATACATCATGGTACATCTTCCCCATACCATCCTTAATCTAATGGTCAGGAAAAAATCACAAATAGAGAGATAGAATCAATCCTCACTAAAAAAATTGATATTCACAAATAGGACTAGGTTACCAAGCTTCCTAAAGCAATTTGGGCTTTCAAGACTACATCGAAGATTACTACTAGATTTACTCCATTTGAATTACTTAATGATAAATTTTCTTCCATGCATATAAAATTTGAACACAAGACTCTAAAAATTACTTCAGAGTTAGATTATGATCTTTCAAAGGCTCAAAAGGATAGGTTACTGTAGCTGAATGCCCTTGATGAATACCGTAAATCTAGCCTACATAATAAAAAGATAATCCAACAACACTGGAAGAAATGGCATGATAAGTTCATCCATGACAAGAAGTTTTTTGTTGGAGACTTGGCCGTCCTCTATGATTCCCATTATCATCAAAATTCAAGAAAATTCCAAACCCATTAGCTTGGACCGTACAAAATCATTTATGTGTTTGAGAATGGTGTAGTGCAGCTCCCTACCATTAATCCTATTCACTTCAAACTAATTGGTAATGGACACCATTTAAAACTCTACCATAAATCATCTAGTTAGGAAGAGTTCCTACAACAATTTTAGTCATATACTAATCCTACAATGCATGTAGCAACTACAAATGAGTTTCCTTCTCATTTGTCATCATCTCTCTAAAAGCATTTCACTCATCATAATAAACTACTTTCTTTGTGAAAGTATTTTCTCTGTAATAATTCCACCTCACTTCACTTTTTCTTGTCTTCCACCTCACCTCACCCTTCATCAACTTGCATGATGATATCAAATGATAACATGAATTAACAGGTACATATGCATAGTCAAGTTTAAACTTTTTCTTAATGTGTTGTTCTATTTTTAGTTACCTTTGTCACTATCAATTGCAAGAGCTATTGCCTAATTTAGTTGGTGGGAGGGGTATTATATTTATTTTCTTTTTTTGTTATAATTAAATGTCAATTAAATGTCTATGTTATTATTTATGTGCTGCCACATATTGTACTTTCCATAAATCATGATAAGAGAATAATGTGACATGAGAGTCACCTTTATGTTGCACACCTTTCAAAAGTTGGTAAGTACGATTTCTAGCTAAGGTATTTAATGAGCAATTAAGTGATCTTAAGTGATCTTAAATGCTAAAAATGTCAGTTTCTTAAAACAAGTACTATCACTTGTCTTCTCATCTATTGCAAGTTTTTCCATTTTTGAAATTACTCTTGTAATCACTTTGAAGAAACAATCAGGGGGTGGTTTGTTAAGAAGAGAACTAGCTAACCATACAAAATTTTTGGGAGACCCATTTTGCCTACCTATATTTCAAGCCAGGGGGTGGACGAATTACATGTTCAAACTATTTGCATGGAATGAGCAGCATTCCTTAGAATTTGTGCAAATGTTGAAGGATGGTTTTGCTACAGTCAAAGGAGTAAGGGTTATTTTTTCACCCGAAATTGCAGTAGATATAATTGAATTTCCACTAGAAGGAGAGCAATTTTTAGATGCATTAGACCCAATTTTTGCTAGAGCCCAATTTACAGTGCATATAGACTTGCAGCTTCAGATAGACCGAAAATAAGGTACCATTTTCACATCTTTACCAACATCATTTAATGAATATGCTACTTATATTGTGAGATATTTTACTTGTGAGGGGAGAAATTAATATTTGCATGCCACACATTTCAAATTTTTGAGCTACCTAAGACATGATGATTGCCCTTTGAATGTTCCTCATTTTATGTTCATGTTTTGTTAAAAAGAGTCACTGTAGTACAAAAAAAAACCTCAAAGGATGTTTCAAACCACTATTTTAGTAAGCTCATTATAGAAAAAGCCCTTAGGGAACAACTTGGGATATCTTGGGATGATTTTGTTGAAAACAAAGTGCAAAACCCTGTTAGGCAACATGTAGAGCAAGTTGAAGAGGAAAGAGAACCTCAGGAAAATCCTATAAACCCAGCACTAGGCTCTTCCTCAATCAGACCTAGGAGGTCATAGAGAACCTCAATTTCCACTCCTATAGCTTTTGCCTCTAGTTTGAGACCAACATCTGATAAGGATAAAAGGAAAGTTAAAATTTTCCCAAATACTGGCTCTCCTATAGTTCCTAGGTTTTATAAGAAGAAAAGGGGGAATATATAGGAAACATTTCCAGAACTTCCTACAAATTCAAAGGTAGTAGAAGTACCCTTTAGGTGTAAAACTCAAAGGATCCAATCATTTGTAAAACCCAATGAGGGTGTGTCTTTTCAATCCCCTGTGTTCGAAAATGTAGCTAGTGAAAATGAGCAATCTTCTTGTTTTGATAAAGATAAGGTCATCGTTGAAGAGGGTGAAAGTGCAAAACATTTACCTACAATAGCACAAACATCCTCTGTCTAGCCACCTATTATTTCCATAGATTCAAACAATGATGAAATTTTATATGTTGAAGTTTTATATTCTCCTCCACCTCAAAGAGAAAAATTTCATGAAGAAGTTGTTGGAATAAATTTTGGTGTAGTTAATACAATTGCTAAATAGATTCTTTCTCAAGGACTTGATGCTTTAGCATCTGTAATCCAGCAAACTGATCCTATTGATCCTTCACCTGAGACACATGTTACTTTCCATCCTAGTTCCACTATTTTATTTCTAAGTATTATTTCATAGTTATCTAACTAGTTAATTCAAGAGAGGGAAGAATAGAATATATATATATATATATATATATATATATATATAGAGAGAGAGAGAGAGAGAGAGTAGAAAAACCATCTTCAATTAGACTCAAGAATTGACTAAGAAGGATGAGGAGATTAAGTGGTAAACTTACAAAAGTCACTACCATGATTCCTAAATTAATGTCTGGCCACTCTCCTTCTCTTATTTATGCTCTCTTTTTGAAAGAATAATTTTTCAATTACCAAATGATATGTGCAATGCAATGTAAAAGTTTAATATTGAATAGCCCTCATGAACTCTTCCAAGCTTTTCATGCTACTCCTATAGCCATCAAAAAATTTCTCTGTGAACTCTTTTTACATAATTTAGTAGTCATTGATAACAAAGATTGAAACCCTCTACCTTATGTGGGTGATATTCAACTCAGGGTATTGATGTCTTGGATCCAAAATGAAATTAGTAGTGAAAACTAGACCCATCAGTATAGGGAATTAGAGTATGAGATGTCACTTTTTCTCAAACCTTAGGCCAAGGATGCCAAAACTTTGTACAATGAATGGTTGAAAATTGCTTACTCAAAATCTAGAATTTGGATTATTCCTCATTTAAGGGAAATAGTCTATCAAGAATATAAAGTTATGGAAGAAATAGATCTTCTTGTAGCAAAGCAAGCAAATCAATGGTGCTGAATAGGATTGAGTGAAAACCTTCAAAAGAGGGAACCTCATTCTCAACTAAATTTTATCATGGCCACTCGACTAGCACCCTAGTATATCAAGCTTGGGGAAGAAAGAAAAAATGATTGGATTTCTTTAACTTTCTAGCCTCCACTATTGTTGTCCCCATTTCTTGCTAATCAACAAGATTTAGGGAAATTTTATATGTCAAAAGAGCTCTGCAAATGGGAAAGGTACAGTGTGAGTAAAGGATTTTATTGGAACATTGCTAGAGGGGGTAAAGGACAAAGTGTTGCCTCAAATTTCAAGATAGCTGTGAGGGTGAAAAATTTCATATTTTCTTGAGGACAACTCAAAGTTTTAGTTGGGGGGAATGATGAGACCAGAATATGGTCTATTATGTCATTTACAAACTTTCTAAAGACTTTGATGTTCAAGAATAGGATGTTTATGATGATTTGAGACAAATGTTTACATAATTACTTTTCAAGATCAAAATGAATATGTTGTGAAAAGATATGTCATTTAATTACAAAATAGTGAGAATGATGCTTTTTCTTCCTTAGCTAGCCTGAGTAGTTCTCCTATATCAATGTGACATAGCATAAACTAATTTAGATAACATGTTTTGAATAAGTCTTGATGTGTGTTATTGTTTTTGAGGCGCTAATATTTTGCAGATATAAGAGCAAAGCTAAGTCAACCAAGCAGGAATCAAACTAGTTGCTCATGTTAATATACTAGCCTTGAGTGGAGGAAATTAAGGGGTCTTGAGCTCCTCAATTACTATTCTATTTGGCACTAGAATTAATGTGCATATTTTAGTAATCAATGTCATCATTTTTTTACATAGTTGATGAGTTTTGAATTTAGGAATTCTATTCCTAGTTTGTGTTTTAAATAATTGGAAGTCTGTGTTCCAAAAGTGCTAGCTTTTAGTTAGTCATTTTTTCATAGAAAGAAGAAGTAGCTAAGTTTTTAGGTATAACAAAAAGATCGTTTCAGGTTTTCATCTCTGAGTTATTATACTTCACTTCTCTGGGGGGGCCTACATAGGGAGTGAACTAATTAGTTAGCATAGGATTTATTTTTAGTTCGTAGAACCTAAGTAGACTATATTGTTCCTGCAGCTACTAATAACAAAATTAGTGGACTATTCCTATAGCATAGGAAGTTGAAGTAATTCTCATCTATATGTTCATGCTTTATTAAAATAGATTTGGTTCTCAGCTTTAGCATAAATTTCCTGTAGTTTAATCACTTGAATTTTTGTAGAATAGTTCTTAAGTTGAGATAAGTTTGAAGCATATATTTTGTGAACACCATTTCAAGTTTATGTCCCTAGTTGATAAATTAAATGAGTCCAAATGAGTTGTATAAGAACCACTTGAGATGTCCAATCTTGGGTTATGCAATTCATTGCTGTAGGATTTTGATCCCTTTCTTTGGCCAAGCACCATAACTGAAAAATCTCTTGATTTGGAATTGTCATTAGAAGTACCACATCCTAGGTACCTAGTTGGATAGTAATATAATATTATAGTATTAGCTAAATCTAAGCTTCTACCAAGGTTGTATCTACTTTAAAATCTCCCCTCAACTCTCTACTACTCTGGCAGGCCAGGTCAACCATGGGAAAAGTTTCATAACTACTTTCAATATTCTTGAAGATGTTAACTAGCTAATGATGGAATCAACAGAAAAAGAATGATTGATTCCCTTTCATCAATTTCATGACTTGTGCTTCAATTAGGCTCCTCTCTCTCTCTCTCACTCACATTCTCAATCTACTATCTAGAATAGTCTGCATTAGAGCTATGTTCTATCTAAAGTGAGTAAAAAATACCATGATGTCCCATGGAAAAGCCATGATTTACCATGGCATGCAAATTAACTTGATATTGTGACCAATTAGCTGAAACAACAATTGGACAAGAAACGACAACTTCAAGAAGTAAAAGAGTTTTCTATTTGAAACAAGTTACTAAATTGGAGTTAAAGTAATGCTCATGTAGTGATGATAGTGATACATATCACATGGTATGCATAGTAGTAATTCATCTTCCCAATACAACTTTAGATACTTTTTCATCTTGAAAAGCAAGGATCTCTCTAATGCATCAAAACGAAAGACTAACTATGTAATAATAAATGAGAGCTTGGGGAACGGTAAATTTTTTGATTTGAGATCCTTGCAACATGTTTCTTGTGATGTTAAAAATTTAATGTTCAATTTCAACTTCAAAATTTTGTGTGTATACCTCTGCAACCCAAAAATACTTTGAGTTCTCAAACTAAGTACATGAATCAAGTAGGGGGGACCTTATCTTTCTTATTATTCTCACAATTTATGAATACTAGTAGGCTATACACTTATGTAACTTTCACAATTGAGAAATTCAAAGGCTTTCATGGTAAAGAATGTGCAATTAAAAAAATTAGTTCTGTAATATATTTATTTTTCCAAACATATACCCATGGTTGAGATGTATTTTGGATAGCTAATTAAATTTTGAGATTAAATTATCTAGACAAATATGTCAATTGTGCCTTTGATGAGTATTTTTCCAAGCATGGTATTGTGTGGAAACAAAATGTTGCATATAATCCCTAGTAGAATGTACAAAAATGAAAAAAAATACACACACACGCACACACACACAAACACACACACATTGGTAGTATAAATGGTATAGGTGATATTATACAAGAGTTTGACTTATGAGAACATATCTCTCTAAAGTTTGAATGAGTATCATTTATGAAGACTAAAGAGTTAACATGATAATTTTGAATTAGGCTTTCCTTGGACTGATAGAAAAACTTAAGTATCTATTAATCCTTGTATTAGTAATTTTGAAATAGATATTGAGCATTAAGACAAATTAAACAACTCTTTTAACCATTATCCATCCTATTTAGGACCTCCTTGTTGAGATTAAAAAATCTCTTGTTGAAGAAGAAAACACCAAAACCAATGGATGTATTACTGACAATCCTATTATGCTCAATAGTTATGGGTTCATTTTCTCATTCTACTTCCAACAATCTTACTGATTAGCAATATTTTCTTTCATTTAAGGACACAATTTTCTATGATCCTTATAATTAATTACACAACTCAGATCTCAATTACAACCTCTGTAATTGGATATGAATCTAGTGTAGTTTAGATAGCCAAGGAGTGGTTACTCTCAACATCTCAGGTATGAATATGTAAGCTTCTATCCCTTTTCCTCACATATATTTATTTCCTTGATGACTAACTTACCAAATAACCATTTCCATGGTCACACTCCCCATAGTTGGGAAACCTTATTAGTATATTGAAACTACTATTATAGGAAAATGAGATAGAAGGTCTAATTCCCAAATTTGTAAATGGTCAGTTCAACCTAATAGTCTTATCTTTGTTAGATATCCACTTGAGTTGATACACTTCAAAAGAGCTAGGCATGCTCACAAATATAAATACTAGACCTTTGGTTAAAAAATTTCATGAAATGTATACTTTGAAGTTGGGGAACCTTCCTAAGTTGGGTGCTTTGGATTTATAGGAAAAAATTATTTATTGACCAATTCTTTCTTCACTCTCCAATTGCATTTTTCTTGAACAATTTGTTTTGAAAGAGAACCAACTCAAAAGTCCTATACCTTTAGAGTTTGGTACCAAACTAAGACATTTTTAGTAATTGCACATATATCAGGTAATAGCCTGGTAGACAAGATACCAGTTTCCCTCAACAAATTGGCCCAACTCAAACTACTCTTTCTCAATGAGAAAAAATTAAGTGGAGTTATGCTAAAAGATCTTCATAGGTTATCCATCCTTGAAATTCTTTCCCTACATGAGACTCATCTTTCCAACACACCCACCTTCCCTTTTTATCTTCTCTAACCAAATATTACCAACTACAGAGAATTGGTGTGTCCAAAAATCCTTTCAATCGGGTTTTTCTTGTGTCCATAGCCCAATTTTTTGAAAGACTTGCTCTACTAGATTTAGGAAATATCATCCTTAGAGGAAGCATAACTCCACAAATTGGAAACTATAGAAGTTTGAAAAGTCTTCCTTTAGGTGATAATCTCTTGATTAGCAGCATTCCATCAAATATAAAAATACACCATAGTTTGGAAATATTGTTCCTTCATAAGAATATGTTACAAGGGCCCATCCCAATGAGATTTCTTATTTAAGAAATCTAGGGAGTTTACTGATTTATCAAAACATGCTACTTAGGCCCATGCCACATTCTCTTGGTAACCTAATCTACAAGAGAAGACTACTCCTTTCTAGAAATCATCTATCAGGAAACATACATTTTGATTTTACTCTAGATAAGTATTAGCACATATAATAGCTTAACCTTACTAGGGAGTTTATTGATTTATCAAAACATGCTACTTAGGCCCATGCCACATTCTCTTGGTAACCTAATCTACAAGAGAAGTCTACTCATTTCTAGAAATCATCTATCAGGAAACATACATTTTGATTTTACTCTAGATAAGTATTAGCACATAGAATAGCTTAACCTTACATGAAAAAAAACTTACTAGAAGCATACCTAGAGATCTTGGAGGCCTTCCAAATCTTCAATTCTATCTCAACCTATCACATAATTCTTCCTACCTCTAGATCTTGGTAAAATGGGCATCGTGCACACAATACATGTCTCTTATATAGTTACCTGGTCTCATTCTAGAGGCTCTTAATAGTTAGACAAGATAGGAAAGTCTAAATCCATCACATAATTCATTAAAAGGTCCAATTCTCAATTATTGAGTATACTAAAATTTTTGGAGAAGCTAGATCTCTCTTCTAATAACTCATAAACTACAATACCAAAGCCTTTGGGAAAACCCCCATGCTTCATACTATAAATTTATCATTCAATAACTTGACAAGAGAGCTTACCACACATTGGGGCTCTTTACAATTTAACTTTCAAGTCACTCATGGGAAACCCTGGCCTTTGTAGACTATATTCATATTTCCATCCACATGTCCAACTTCCTCTCCTCAAAAGTAGTAGATTCATTTTCTTGTCGTGGTTATGATAGTACTCATTATTGGTGTTGCAATTTTCATACTTTATTATTTATTCAGGGAATTCTCTTGCATAGTAGAATTTCAAGTATCCAAAGTTTTTTTAGCCTCGAGAGGGGAACCAAATGATTCCATATGAAGCTCCTATAAAAGAAAAAAATTAGGAGCTAGTAAATTTGGATCAATCTATAAAGGCATTTTGAATGATCATACAACAGTTGTTGTCAAAGTCTTCAACTTGTTCAATAAGTAAGTTTCTATATTTTTATTATAGAATGCAAAGTATTATAAGTGTTTACCACTAGAATCTTATTAGAATCATTAATTATTGTTTACTACTTTAGTTCAAAGATTTAATTCTCCAATTGATACCCAATGGGAGCTTGGAAAATTATTTGTATCCTAATAGAGATAAATATGGAAATAAGGATGTGTGTAGACCAATCTTCACTCAAATTCTAAATATAGCCATTGACATAGCTCATCCCATGGCATATCTCCATAATCATTATTTTGTTCATATAATTCATTGTAATTTAAAGCCCAACAATATCATTTTGGACAACACACATATGCCACTTTGACATTGCACAATTAATGAATGTAGATTTGATAGATTCTTTTATGTGTGTGTCCACTCTAATAGGATCAATTAGTTATATATCCCTAGGTATGAAAGTTCTACAATACTTTTGATTTTTGTTGAGTGTTTCATCACGATTTCATAATTTGTTGGCTTGGATGTAAAATATGGATATGGAAGTACAACTTCAACAAAAGGTGATCTATATAGTTTTGAAATAATAAAAATGTAACATATCTTTTCAATTTTTATACATAATACAAATCTTCAAACATAGTTAATGGATGAGTTAATGACATACTTATCTTATTAATCATTGAAAGCATTTTCTAGAGCTCATCTAGGAAGATGCCATGAAAATGAGTAAAGCCAAAATATATTAGTGTGCTCTTTCCCAAAAAATCATGTTCTATAAATGGCCCACTAATTTTATCTTTTTTTTATAGATGGACCCTCTTCTCCCTATGTAGACAAATTTTGGAGTTTTTCAATACATTACAGTAAACCTAAGAGTTTTTTTGCACAAAGACCATAACATGTGAACTATGACAACACAATGGAATAACTAGAGAATATTAAGAGAGTAATTTCAAATTATAAGAACAAAATTGCTAAAATTACTTGGAAAAATAAATAGAAACAAGATAAGAGGACTCAAGACAAAAAATAATAATACCAGAATCAAGATAAAAAAACTCAAATGAAGACTTAATATCACACATTTATTTTGGCAAACAGTTTGCATGCCTTGTGTACATTTTCACATTTTATATACATATCTATAAAGGCACTTCCAACAAAATATAGTTTCAAAAACCTTATTCATTATGGTTGGACAAATTACTATCACATGATCCAAGGCCCTTATGTTGGCACAAGTTGAAACACAATAGCAAAAGTTAACTATTTTAGACACTTGTTCATTAAATCTTGATTTAATAAAATAATGTAAATCCTTTAGAGGATGCCTATATTTGGTGTTAGCTACAAATCCTAAAACAAAAAGGAGGAATTAAATGTCAAATTAGAAAAACTTTTTAAAACATGACAATTTCATCATAGTAGAAGTGAATGTAAGAAAAAATTAGGATGTGTTCAATTGCAGGCATTTATACACCCTAACTGAATCCCATGGCAAACCAAACCTAGATTTGTATCAAACTCATAATTTCAAGTCTAAGGGGCTAAATCACTAACATAGTTACAAATCTAAGTGTTAAGTGAGCTACTCAAATAGCATTTCATTGAAGCTCAAACACAATAACTATTGGAACCACTCAATTCTAGACTTAGGGTTGACATCTACAACCAATAGCAAAAATATGATGGTTTTCATCCTCTACTTTCCAATTGATTAATGAAGAAATTGGAGAAACTCTAAGCATAACCTACCATGTTTGCAAACCGCTAAACATAATATGAACTTTTAATCTCTCCCAAATTCAAGAGTACTCAAGAATTGTGATAAAAGGGACCCAACCAAGACTAGATTTTTCCACCAAAACTAATTAAAAATCTAGCAGAGAGTTGCAACTATTATGAGTAAATGACAATGCAATGATAAAATAAAGCGGGAGAAAGGAAAATGGGTTTTAACTTTTACACAATGTGGTTGTTTTTTTCAGTTTTCCTTTTTAATATAATTGTTGCAAAGATAATTTCTTTTCTTTTATTTATTCATTTACATTTTTTTAATTATAATTTTTCATTTTATATGTTATTTGGATGTATTTTATCTTTATGATATGGATGAATTTTTATTAAATTGAGTTGGAAGAATGTTTTCATTAAATAGAGTGAAATTGAAAGAATAGTTTCTTTCAATATATCTTTTGTTTCCATTTAGATGTTTAAATAATTAAAATTGATTACATATTTTTTATTAATTATTGATAATTAGTGATCACTATATTAAACATTTTGGATTTAGAAAATAAAATGATTTATGGATTTGGAGAATTAACTTACATGAAGGATTTGTAGTTTTGTTAAGATAATGGATATTTAAATTAGTGCATGGTGAGTTGAGTAAATTAGAGGTAAACTTTATAAATATTTTAAGAATGATTAAATACAAACTAGAAGTTAATAATTGGCTTTCGTATTTTGACAAAACATCTTGACATGTTTGATTCATAGAAGCTCTTATTAATTGATAAGATATATTAAAGATAATTGACCATTTGAAGCATATATAATTATATTTTTACAAACATTACATTTCTTCAATCTATATAAATTAAATCTAATTTTTGGGTAAATACATGAAGTTTCTAGTCAAAAATTTGGCCACATCCAAAAGAAATTCAAAACTTTGCATAATGCAAACACGTTATTCAAAATTCATTAAAAAAAAAATATTAGCATAGTTGAGCCTTTGTGAAGCTCAAAATATAATGAAAAGTATGTGGTTCTTCAAAATGTGACCATATTATGAAGAACCAAAAAATAATCCATTAGATAATTACATTTTGAAGAACCACAAGTTTTTAAAAACCTTGTAGCAATATTTTCTTATAACCCATACAAGTTATGTAAAACTATTAGTTTCAGTCCTACTTCTCCATAACACATACAAGTTCTATAAAAATTAGGATTAAGAGAGGAAGGATAGGAATAGAGAGAGAAGGGGGGGAGAGAGAGACGGGGGGAGTACAAAAAGGAGGTAAAATATCAAAAACTAAAAACTTGTGGAAACCATGGTCCAACCTCTTATTCATACTTTAAGGATGTCTAGAGAAATTTAATTTGGTGTCTAGTTAAGTATTGTTATGGAGGTAAAATGGAATAGTTCTTAAGTTAATGTAAACTAGCAATTGAACCTAGGTATGCAATGTGATGTTGAATAGGTGTGGAAGGTTAATTAGTATTAAATTTAGTAAATGATGAACTTAAATATATTTTATAAAAAATAAAATTTATATGTTATTAATTATATTTTTTACTATTGGCTATAAATTAATAATTCATTTAATTATGAATATTGGAATAAAAAGATAAGAATATAAATGAGTAATATAAATAGAAGATAACTAATTAAGAAAAAAATAATCAATTGACTCATTTATTGATATACTTCTTACAAGAAAAATGAATGAAATTGCAATATTAAAGAGCCTAAAAAGGTGAATAAAATCTCCCAAGCCATTTAACAAAGCGTCCTATATATATCATAAAATGCTAAGTGAGACCATAGATAGTATGATAAAGAGAAGGCCCAAGGGCCATGAATGAGTTATGGAAAATAAAAATAACCTAAGCCATTGATAAATAAACCTTAGAAAAAGTGAAGAGAGAAAGCACAAATGACTAATTATACAAACATTTATTCAGGCATTTATTTGGTAGCCTATTTAATCACTTGTATTTTGGTGACTAATTATCTAGTCATTGATTTAGCTATTTATTTAATAGTCTATTTAGTCAATTCTATTTGGTTGATCTTGTGATTTTACCCAGTGATCAAATTAGTCACTTATTTATTCACCTGTACCTATAAATTGCAAAGAAATAGTACAATATGATCAGTTTTAGTCACATGACTAAAATTTTTAGTCATATAGTCAGATATTTGCTAAAATGTGCTAGTGTTTATCAAAGATTCTTTAACCTCCTTATTGAGATTAGGCATCAGTTGTATCAAGGTCTAGTCAAAGATGTCCTTGACTATCTTCTTTTCATGCTCCCATCTAGGCTTAATTACCCTCATAAGCTCACTAGCAATCTATTGTGTAAGCTCATTAGGTGAGTGCTTCCATTTTCCTAGCTTGGTCATAACAAAATCTTCGATCTCATTCCTTGTCTCATATTTGAAAATTTTGAAATTTTCCATGCTAGCTCCTTCCATTTTCTTTAGTCTTTCCTAAAGTGTAGGTGGAGATATCTTGAGGATTATTTTCTCAGCTTCATCGATCTTCACCTCACTTCAATTTCTTTCTTGACTTAGCTGCCCTCCTAGTGAATATAGCAAGGGATGACTTGGTGGGTCTAGTTATGATAACCTTTCCTTTCTTCCTTAGAGGCTCTTTTTCCTCAAACTTTTCTTCTTCTTCTTCATCCTCTAAATCATCTTCTTCAATATCATCACATTTTCCCTTGGTAAGAATTAGAGGGGAACCTACTTGCCTAGTGCCTTTTAGTAGCTTTTCTACTCTTTTCCTTTCTTTATTGATTGCTTGAGGTAACTTAATCTCAAGCTCTATTATTGCCTTAGCTTCATCATAGGTGTCAAAGTATGTAGCTTTAGGATCCAAAGGCTCATTTAGAAGAGGCTCTATGACATCTTTGGTGTCATAAATGTTAACCTCATACTCTAGAGGTTTAACCCATGCCACTCTCAGTCTAACTACTTGAATGTACACTTTGTCACAATCCACCATGAAATAGATACCATTCTTGTAGTCTTCTACAATACTTTTAAGAATCATAAATCTATTATTCATCCATTCTTTGAATGTTTCTGATGCAGGAGCATCCAAAGGTATAAGGGCAATCCTATGTCACCAAAAAAAAAAATGTACTTAGACTTAGTTTCTGTTTCATGTGTTTTCATTTTTGGATACCCATTTGGGTCAAATAAAAGTTCCATTTCTCACATTTCAACTATCAATGTGCTAGAAAATCTCAAAAAAATAGGAGCATGCAATTTGGCCATCATTTTGGTGACCTAGAAGGTATGAATTGGCCAGATGAATGTAATTGTGATTTAGAGCATTCCAGAAAAAGAATCAAGTCAAAAGGCCCCACGGTTTGAAAGTTATTGTAGTTTTTTGGGTTTTGGAGACCTCCTAAGAATGCTTCAAAGTCAGGTTAGGGGCATTAAATGACTTTGAAAAGGGCCAAAAAATTGGGGGATGAGCAAAGCTATCCATTAGGCTATAGAGCGCTTTGAGAGATTTCCAAAAATGTAAACGGTTGGTCAATCGGAGCTACGGTTCAAAAGTTATGCCTCCCAGAAGTTTAGTTACTATTTTTGGATTCTTCTAGATTTGCACCGACTTCTAACGCAGCTTCTGGAACCTTCTATTTGGTCGGTGGATGCCTACTAGCACTTTCTAAAATGTACTCCTAGTCCTTAACCCTCTGGGGTCCATTTATGGAGATTTTTGGCATTGTAAAAGGCATTTCGGAGTGGAGTTTGAGAGGAGGTACTAAAAGGAGAAATTATCTCCAGATTTATGCTATTGTAAGCCCTTAGGGCATGTTCTGAGGTTTATTTTCACTGTACTATTTGTACTAGCTTATTTTCTCAGTTAATATAATTTCCCTTTTTTGTTGTGTCCATTCTGTTCTTGGGTTGTGTCCCCATCAAGTGGTATCAGAGCCGATTTTCTTGAGTGTGTAGACAGAGCGCCGATTGTGAGGCAGTTTGCACCAGGACTGTGTGGTTGTGGGTTCGAGTTAGAAGATGCCTCCATAAAGAGAGTGTGGCAGAAGGGCTAGAGCTATTAATCCTAAAGAGGTTAGAGCCCTCCAAAGGCAGGTGTAGGCATTGCAAGAGGAGCTCCGTAGAGGAGCAAATGTTGCCGCAGGTGACAACAGTGAGGATGACAATGAAGAAGAAGTAATGGAACCAGAAGGGGAATTTGATGGGGAAGTTCTAAATCATGTAGAGGAAAGGCTTTTTAGGGCCATTACTAAGTTTGGGAAAAGACCCACAATTGAAGTGGGTGTATTTTTAGGAAATCTGAAACCAGATGAGTTGATCAATTGGATCAATGAACTGGAAGAGTACTTTGAGTATGAGGATATTAGGGACCTAGATAGGGTTAAGTTTGCAAAGGCCAAATCGAAAGGCCATGCCAAAATTTGGTGGCAAGAGCTCCAATTAGAAAGAAATAGAAGAGGAAAGGAGAAGATCACAAGATGGGATCGCATGGTGGACAAATTGAAGAAGTAGTTCATTCCTGTGGACTACGAGCTTGATTTGTTTAAGAAGATGCATGGGTTAAAGCAAGTAGGTAGATCAGTCCAAGAATATACAGAGGAATTTTACCGACTCTTGATTAGAGTGGGGCATGTAGAAGCAAATAAGGAGAAGGTTTCTCGTTATATCAGTGGGTTGCGACCTAGCATCCAGGAGGAATTAAGTCTGCTAAGAATGACCAGCATTGAAGAGGCATACCAGTTTGCCCTACGAGTTGAAGAGAAGCTAAATAAAAGGTTTGAAGGAAGATAAAGAGGGCACGATCAAGGAGGAAGGGGAAGCAGTAGGTCATCTAGAGGCCACAATGAAACCCAAAAGAAAAATGAAGATGAGGGTACTAGCAGGAACCAGAGGAATGAGGGTTTCAACCGCTCCCATGACCAAGACTTTGGAAATCAAAGAGGAAGAGGTAGAGGATGTGGACAAGGAAGAGGAGGGTTCCATGGTACCTATTTCCATTGCAATGAAGAAGGTCATCATGCCTTTGAATGCCCTCAACGAAAAGGAAGGATAGATAGGAGAGCTAAGGGACAAGCTAGGGTTTCTCATGTGGATGAGGATGCACAATCATCACATTTAGAGGATCCAAAAAGAGGAGAGACCTTGGTAAATGAAAGAGTCCTACTAAGTGGTGAGATTGAACCAGGACAACAGAGGAGTTTTTTCCGTACCAGATGCAAGTGTGAGGATAAATGTTGTGATGTGATCATTGATGGTGGTAGCACTGATAACTTGGTATCAGAAGAGATGGTCTCTAAGTTGAAGCTCAAAAGGGAGAAACATCCCCAACCCTATCGGATTGCTTGGGTAAAAGATGATCATAAGGTCCTGGTAAGTGAACAATGTTTAGTAAAATTCAAAATTGGGAGTTACCATGATTAAATTCTCTGTGATGTTATTTCGATGGTTGTTTTCCATCTATTGTTGGGTAGACCATGGTAGTTTGATAGACATGCAATACATGAAGGACATGCAAACACATACTCTCTGACAAAGGATGGAGTTCGCCATAAATTGAAGCCCATGAAAAAGGAAGGTGAAAAGGTATGTAGTAGTGCTAGGATTTGTCTTGTTGATGGAAGGAAGTTTTTAGATGGCATGAAACATCAGCATATGTGCTATTCTTTGATTCCTAGGAAAGATAAAAAAGGTAGTAGTGAAATACCATTTGAAGTTTTAGATTTACTAGGGGAATTTGGAGATATTATCTCTGATAATGTTCTAGATGGATTGCCATCAGTAAGGCAAATCAGTCATCAGATAGATCTAATTCCAGGAGCTAGTTTGCCTAACAAGGCTGCTCACAGGATGACTCCTACTAAAACAGAGGAGCTAAATAGACAGGTTTAGGAGCTATTGAGGAAGGGCTTGATTCGAGAGAGCCTGAGTCCATGTGCAGTACCTATAGTACTCGCACCAAAGAAGGATTGAGAGTGGATGATGTGTACATATTCTTGAGCTATAAATAGGATCACCATCAAGTACTAGTTTCCTTTGCCAAGGATGGATGATCTTATGGACTGCTTGAGTAGGGCTTAGTACTTCACAAAGATAGATCTGAAGAGTGGTTATCACCAGATATAGATTCGAGAAGGAGATGAGTGGAAAATAGCCTTGAAGACCAAGGAGGGTCTTTATGAGTGGTTAGTCATGCCCTTTGGATTGACGAATGCCCCAAGCACCTTCATGCAGCTCATGAATGAGGTACTTAAGAAGTTCTTGGGAAAATTTGTTATTGTTTATTTGGATGATATTTTAATTTTCAGCAAGATTTTGGAAGAACATTTACTTCATATTCATAGTGTCCTTGAAAGGCTAAGGGAAGAGAAACTGTTAATTAATCTGAAGAAGTGTATCTTTGCAAAAAGGGAGTTAGTCTATTTGGGGTTTATTATATCACCTAAAGGTCTCAAAATGGATCTAGAGAAGGTAAAAGCCATCTTGGAATGGCCTACTCCAAGGACTGCTACTGAGGTAAGATCATTTCATGGTCTAGTTAGTTTTTACAGAAAGTTTATTAAGAATTTCAGTGGCATATGTGCACCCCTAACTAATACAATAAGAGGGGATAGAAAAGAGTCCAAATGGACTGCAGCAGCTGCAAAAAGTTTTGAATTGTTGAAGAAGAAGGTGACAGAACAGCCTGTGTTGGCACTTCCAAATTTTAGGAAAGTGTTCCAGGTGGATTGTGATGCAAGTGGCAGTGCTATTGGGGTTGCATTAAGCCAAGAAGGTAAGCCTATTGCATATTTTAGTGAAAATTTGAATGATGCAAAGAAGAAGTATTATGTTTATGATCAAGAGTTATATGCAATAGTTCAGGCCCTAAGGAAATGGAGGCATTATTTATTGCCAAAGGAATTTTTTTTGTATACTGATCATCAGGTATTACAGTACCTAAATAGCCAAGGTAAATTGAATTAGAGGCATATGAAGTGGGTAGAGTTCTTGCAGAGTTATACATTTGTGTTGAAGCATAGAAGTGGAAAATTTAACAGGGTTGCAGATGCACTAAGTAGGAGATAGTTGTTGCTTATAGTAATGCAAGTTGAAGTAGTTGGGTTTGATGAACTCAAGAATTTGTATCCCAAGGATCCTGATTTTGTTGAAGCATGGAAAGCTTGTAAAGAACCTGTTGCTATAGATAGAACCAAGTGGTTAGACTATTTGATTCAGGATGGCATGTTGTTCAAGGGTAGTCAATTGTGCATTCGAAGAAGTTTCATGAGGGAAAATTTGATTAAGGAGAAAACATAGTGGAGGGATGGAAAGACATTTTGGTTGAGATAAGACCATTGCCATTCTTAGAGAACATTATTTTTGACCTCAAATTTCATAGGATGTGAAGAAGTTTGTATAGAGTTGCCAGGTTTGTCAAGTTGCCAAGGAGTTTAGTCACAATACTGGCCTATATCAGCCATTGCTTGTTCCATCAAAGCCATGGGAGGACATGAGTATGGATTTTGTTCTTGGATTTCCAAGGACACAAAGGGGTAATGACTCAGTATTCGTGGTGGTTGATAGGTTCTCCAAAATGGTACATTTCATTCCATGCCACAAAACTCATGATGTTGTCCATATTGCAGACTTGTTTTTCAAAGAGGTGGTAAGACTACATGGTCTTCCAAGGAGTATAGTTTTTGACAGAGATACTAAATTTGTGGGGTATTTCTAGAGGACATTGTGGAAGAAGTTGAGAACAGACCTAAAATTCAGTTCCACGCATCACCCGCAGACTGATGGCCAAACAGAAGTGGTAAACAGAAGTCTGGGTAATTTGCTAAGATGTTTAGTTGGGGATAAGCCCAATGGATGGGATTTGATTCTACCATAGGCAGAGTTTTCTTATAATAACTCTATAAATAGGAGTACTAGAAAATCACCATTCCAAATTGTATATGGGAGTAGCCCAAGGACTGCACCAGAGATGAGGAAGATAGAACAAGGGGAGAGGACAAGTGTTGAAGCTGAGGAATTTGTTGAACATATCAGGTGTCTACATGAGGAGGTTCAAGCACACATTACCAAGATGAATCAAGAGTATAAAGCTAGGGCTGATCAAAGGAGAAGACATAAGGAATTCCAAGTAGGGGATTTAGTCATGGTGCACTTACAAAAAGAAAGATTTCCAGCCGGTACTTACAACAAGCTGAAAATGAAGAAATTTGGCCCTTGCAAAATTTTGAAGAAACATGACTTAGGAAATGCATATGAAGTGGAGCTGCCAGATGGTATTCACATTTCTTCCATTTTTAACATTGCAGATTTAACAGAGTATCATGATGATGGTGCAGATAAGGAGCTAGTGTTAGAGCCATGTCCGATTCCTGCTTCTAAGAAGGAGGAGATAGAAGACATTCTAGATCATTGTGTGGGTAGGAGTACCAGAAATAGGTAGTATGAAGAGTATTTGGTCGAATGGAAAGGATGACTGATCGAGGACTCAACTTGGATTTTAGCAGCTAAGGTTTCCCATTTGGGATTTCCTCTACCATTCATAAAGTGACAGGGTCACTTTTCAATCTACCCTGGGTGTTTGATGCAGGAGGATCCAGAGGTATAAGGGCAATCCTATGTCACCAAAAAAAAAATGTACTTAGACTTAGTTTCTGTTTCATGTGTTTTCATTTTTGGATACCCATTTGGGTCAAATAAAGGTTCCAACTCTCACAGTTCAACTATTAGTGGGCTAGAAAATCCCAAAAAAATAGGAGCATGCAACTTGGCCATCATTTTGGTGACCTAGAAGGTGTAAATTGGCCAGATGAATTTAATTGTGATTTAGAGCATTCCAAAAAAAGAATCAAGTCAAAAGGCCCCACGGTTTGAAACTTATTGCAGTTTTTCGATTTTTGGAGACCTCCTAAGAATGCTTCAAAGTTAGGTTAGGGGAATTAAATGACCTTGAAAAGGGCCATAAAATGGGGGATGAGTGAAGCTGGTCCATAGGGCTATAGAGAACTTCTAGATCTTTCCAAAAATGTAAACGGTTCGTCAATCAGAGCTATGGTTCAAAAGTTATGCCTCCCAGAAGTTCGATTACCGTTTCTGGATTCTTCTAGATTTGCACCGACTTCTAACGTAGCTTTTGGAACCTTCTATTTGGTCAGTGGATACCTACTAGCACTTTGTAGAATGTACTCCTAGTCCTTAACCCTCTGGGGTCTATTTAAGGAGATTTATGGCATTGTAAAAGGCAGTTCAGAGTGGAGTTTGAGAGGAGGTATTGAAAGGAGAAATTATCTTCAGATTTATGCTATTGTAAGCCCTTAGGGCATGTTCTGAAGTTTATTTTCACTGTACTGTTTGTACTAGCTTATTTTCTCAGTTAATATAATTTCCCTTTTCTGTTGTGTCCATTCTATTCTTGGGTTGTGTCCCCATCAGTTTCAAAGTAGTTATCCATGATACTTTCAAAATTTTCACCCATCTATCCTATATACTAATTAATTTGATACAAAACAGGAACATCTTTCCTCCAAACTACTGTACCTTTGGAATAGAAGAATTTCTAAACAAATAAAAATAAATATGAAAGAAGGAATCCAAACTTACATGGATTTTTCTTTGATCCTTCAATGTTCTCCATATTCTTGTTGAACTAGTTCAATAGTGACTTGACAAGGTCAAAGGATAGGTTATTTGTCATGACCTTGTAAGTGAAATTGATAGCTTTACATGATACATTGTTTAGTCTACTTGAACCATAAAACTTATGTCCAATGATGTGAATGTAGAATTTTAGTTCCATGTTAGTTACACTACTAATCTTCATTCCTCTTCCATCCCACTCAGTAATAGTTCTCCTTTCTAGTTTGACTCAACATAGGGTTTTTTTATCTTTGATTTATTGAGCATTGGGAGCCTAGTGATTCCATGCATTATTTTGTTTCTTTATCTAAATAGGATGCTCCAACCATAACTTCCCATTATGTACATGGCTCAAAATATATCTCATTCATTTGACCTAGAAGTCTCTTGGCATATGTGATATGTGTGTCAAGCCCTTGGTTTCCAAATGTTGATGTTCAAGTTTTAATGCACCATCTATACATAATTCCTTGAATGATTCTTTCATTTCTAGGGTTCTAAGCTCCTCGATTGAGTAGTGATAAAAAGAATGGATTTTGTGCATGAGTAACACTTTAGGTAGAATTTATGATTGTGCACTAGCTAGGTCAAGCTCTTCTACAATTTTTAGACTCAACTTGAAGTTTGGTGCCTTGCAATTGGCTCCTTGAATCAACATTTTAGAACCTTTCTTGTTTTTGCTACTAGAAGATGCCATTTCTTGGTAGGGTTTTATTGAAAACTTCAAAAAACTTCAACAACAAGTACCCAAATTTCTCAGGGGTTCTAAATTTTCTCTTCTCAACTAGCTCTAGAAATTTGGGGTGAAACAATGCCTTCAATTTCTTCCTTTTAATGAATTTCCCCTTTTCAATCACCATTAATGCTTAGTACATATACTTGCTTGGTGAAAAAATTTCCTCCACTTGGTTTGGCTTTTAATGCTTAGGACATATTCACAGCTTGATAGAGTCACCAACAACTTAGTAGGAACTACCAACTTGAGTCTACAATAATATGTAACTCAACCTTGGTTGGTAAGGTCTTGTGACTTAACCTTTCTCAGTAAGGTATCCTACTTTTCATTATGCTTGATCATCCCTGTGCATCTTGAATGTTGATTAGATCATTCTTCTTGCTATTTAGAACTCGTGTTAGATTTCTTCTTCCAAATCACATCTCTAGTGATCTCCATAGGGAACTAAGTTGAAGTGTTTGGGCCACCCAATGCACTAAGTGGGGTTTCATTCACCTCATAATCTTGGTTTCCATTCTCTAGAGATATTGGTACCCATTTATGCCTCATTTTCTTTCTAATATTTTCAACTTTGGCTTTCTTTTCATCTTCAATTCTACCTGTGTTCATATAGTTCTTAGAAAGATGTCCAAGTTCTATACATATAAAACATCTTTTTGTAGTGTATCTTTTCCTCATATGATGTTTTACATAGTTTTCTCCAATGTGCCCAAATTCACCATAGTAGTGACATCTACACCATGTATTGTAATCTCATCCAAATATTGCTTTCACAGTTTGTTATATTGAGTTCCACTACTTGGTTTTGCACTTTGATGATTTGTGTTATTGTTTCTTGCAATTGTGATATTTACCTTCAAACATAGGTTTCTTTGTGAATTCACTTGCTCTATGACCATGCTTGTTGCAACTGTAACACTTTCCATTGAATTTTGGTTTTCCATTACTCCTACATTTTTTTAATGTATGACCCATCTTACCATAGTGAATACAAGTAGGTCTTTGATTTTTTTGAGCTCCTTATTGAGATGATTTTCCTTCTTCTATGTATCCTATTCCAGCTTTGCCTTTGTGTCTGTACTGACTTTGTTCATTCAATTGATTTGTGCTTTCTTAAGATTTTATCATTCTTTTATAGGTATGTTTTTAAGTATTGAGATCATTTTTTAGTCTTTCATTCTTTGATCTCAAATTCATAGGTTCTTCATTTGCATTGAAGAGCTAATTAATGATGTCTACTTGTTGAAGGGATAGTTGTTGGATTTCATTGTTCTTTTCTTGTATCTCTTCTTTGGCTTTGTCTTTTTCTTCCATGACTTAACATAATCTAACTGATTAAATTTCTTGTTCTCTTTTTAGCTTTCTAATTTCTTCTTGAATATTGGGATTATTTTCTAATAGATCTTTGATTGCTTCACCAACTTCATCTAAATTTCTTTCAGGATATATATCTTCAATTCTTTCTTCAATGTAGAGATTGTCATTTATTTGTACTTCAAGATCTTTCCTTCTCTTCAATTATTGAGAGAGTTGCTCCTTTTCTTTCATCAATTTCCCAATGTAGAATTCAAGATCCAACTTTTGATTTCCAATAGTCTTATCTAGCTTGTATACCTCCATTGCTTCTAATATTTTCTCAAGTTGTTAGACTTTCGATGTGAGAACCTAAAAAGTTCTGATACCAATTATTATAAATATAAGGTAGGAAAGGTTACTAAGAGGGGAGGATTGAATTAGGAAACAATAAGAATTTATCTCATTTCACTAATTAATCCTTCATATAATATTTTTATCTAATTGCATGCATGAAAGAATGAAATAAAATAAACATTCATAATAATTTGACACAAGATATGGTAACCCAAAAACCTTCCAATTAGAAATTAAAAATGAGGTGGGGATGATACCCACAAGCTTTAGTACTATAGTATAAAGTTAACATGTTAAGGCTTACAATTGACCACTTTTGGTGATCTACCATGTTAGGAGAAATAAGGACTATGAGGTCCACCTTGTAAAAGGATTTATGAACATACAATGAAGTATGCAATTGGTTAAGAGATTTAGCAAAGACTGTTAAGTCTACCCTATTAAAGGATTTGACCGATGCACCTATTAGGATGAACCAATGGCTAATCTATGATCTGCAACTCTAATTTGCTGGTTGAGATTCCTTGTGTTATAATGATCACCTGACTATGATAGATAATACATTGTTGTCCCTTATACTAATTTTTTCCTTCTTCAATTTTCACTTATGCTCATCATGTAATCTTCACATATATACCAATCCAAATTACAACTTACTAGAGTTAGCTACAACAGGTCAATTACATCATAATCCACAAAGGTAGCCCAACTACTATAACATGGGTTTTGAAGAAAAACTTGATGATGTTCTGATAGATAGAAAATACTATCAATGCTCAACAATATTTGGCACATAGTTGAACTTGAAGCTCAATCCATACAAATCACTTCCAAGTAGCTTGAACTCAGTCAATACTATGTGACTCAACGAGCTCTAAGTAACTTAGTAGCAACTGGATCACTAGGTTGTCACTATACATGACTCGGTCAACACTAGATTCACTTTGTTAACCTTGTGAGATCAGTAGACACTATTGGACTTGGTTAACACTATAGATCTTGGTTAACACTATGATCTCCTTCATTTCTATTGACTAGCTTGGTAGCCATTGCTATGCTTAGTTTGCATTGAACTTTGTCTTTGAAGCTTGGAAAACATTGTGTACCTCAATAGACATTACAACCTAACTACTTAGCTTAGGAACAACTAAAGAACTTGGTAGCAATGTAGCCAATTGACTAAGTGTTGAGTCACTGACAGAAAAATTGACCTTAATGTCAACACTATCATAAGGAAATCAATGCACAATAGCAATTAATTTATTATAGCAAATTTATGAAGTGATGTAACTATGTAGTGGCATTGACTAAGCAAAATGTAGCACTGCACCAAGGTAACAATTGTCTTTAGGTCATATTTTAAAGATAATCAAAAGTTTTTAGAAGACAGAAAAGGTTATACTATAAGTCACATTTGAAAAAGACAAAAAATGTGTTAGTAATAAATGAAAATAACCACAACATGGATATTTGCTTCAAAATTAGGAAGATATTCACTAATGTACACCATGGTCTAGTATAACATATATCACTCTACAATAGAACCCTTAGGATGTGCTCATTGTCAAACCAAACCCTTCATAAATTTCAAGTGCCTCTCAACCATCCACACTGACCTAGTTTGTACAAATCCACACAATTCAATTTTCTCAACTTGATGTATGAGGTAGAGTTCTTGAGTATTTAAAAAAGTTGAAGGTAGACACTTTTTCATTTCACACATAAGCTATGGAATTTTTCTCTTCCAATATTTAATATCTTTTTTATCAATTTATTTAGATGATAAAAACCTAAAAGAGATTCAATGTGCAAGAATATATAAACAAAATTTTAGATATAATTATACAATAAATTATATAAAATATAAAGAAAGTCATAAATATAATATATGTGCAACAAATCTAAGAAATAATACTTCGAACCTCATATATTTTTCAAGATCATATATATCTTGTTTAATACTATTGTCAAACTTGTGTGGGAGGGTTAAAGGTAGGATGTACTACAATCATTAAAAAATGATCCTTTCAATATATTAGGAAATAAAACAATAAAAAATGACATGCAATTTTATAAATATATTGTAAATAGAGTGTTGACCTTATGGTCAAATCATTTGTTTGTTAGTGACTTAACACTTAATCCATTGGTTTTATTGCTACTAAGCTTACCATTCTTCTAGTAATGTTAACCAAGTGTTTCAATTGATACCAAGCTAAATAGTTAGATTGCAGTTCATGTCGAGCTTCATAGTATCTACCAAGCATCTGAGATAGATTATAGTTATTGTTGAGTTCTACAATGTCTATTGATCTTTAGAGGTAATGTACAATATTACCCAAGTATAGGAGAGTCTACTAAGCTTTCTAGTATAATTGATGAATATCTTAGTGTTAATCAAGCTCTGTAGTGTTACCCAAGTATATCAGTGTCTACCAATCTTGTAGTGTTGACAAAGTGAATTCACTGTTGATCAAGTCATGTAGTGTCAATCGAGTGATTTAGTATCTATCAAGGTTCTCAATGCTCATTAACTCATATAGTGTTGACCGATTTTCTACTACTCAAAGTGATCAATATCGACTAAGCTTCAATGTCAACTGAGTGTTCAAGTCTACTAAGTGTTGATAGTTTTTGCCAAATCTCTAAAACATCACTGAGTTTTTTTAGAACTTGAGTTATAGTAGTGGGCCAACTTTGTGAATTATGATGAATTTGGTATTGTAGCCAACTCTAGAAGTTAATTAGGTGGATTGATATATGTATAATGTACTATATCATATCCACAAAAAAAGGATGTGAAGAAGTAAGAAGAAGATGAGCATGAATTAGTGAAGGCTACAAGCAGTATAAGGAATAGCAGAGACTTATCTATCATAGCAAGGTGATCATTGTAACTCAAGGAATCTCATTTAGAAAATCAAAGTTGTAGATCAAATATTAGCCACTGGTTCATCCTAACAGGTGCATTAGTCAAATCCTCTAACAAGGTGGACTTAACAGTCTTATGCTAAATCTCCTAATAGAGTACATACTTCATTCTATGTTTGTAAAATCCTTTTATAAGGTGGACTAGTAGTCTTTATTGCTCCTAACAAGGTAGGTCATCAAAAGTAACTGATTATAAGCTTTAATAGGCCAACTTTATACTATAGTATTAAAGCTTGTGGGTATCATCCCCCCCAGTTTTACTTTCTATTTGGAAGGTTTCTGGGTCACCTTATCTTGTGTCAAAGTGTTATGAATGTTTTATTGCTCTCATTCTTTCATGCATGCAACTAGATCAAATTATATGGTGATGGTTTAATTAGTGAATTAAGTTTAAATATTTTATTGGTTCCTAATTCACCTCTCCCATCTCATTAACCTAGCCTACCTTATATTTCCAAAAATTAGTATTAGATCTTTTGGATCTCAAATCAGAAGTTTAATAGCTTGAGAAAAGATCAGAGGCAATGGAGGTATACAGGCTAGAAAGTACGATTGAGAATGAGAATTTGAATCTAGAATTGGCCATTAGACAACTTAAGAAGGGAAAGGAGCATCTCTTTCAATCCTTTCAAAGAAGGAAGGAACTAGTAGTACACTTGAATGAAAATCTCTACATTGATTAAATAATTGAAGAGTTGTGCCAAGAGAAAAATTTAGATAAAGCTAATGTAGCAATCAAAGACCTACTTTATAAGAATCTCACTCTTCAAGAAAAAGTCAAAAAGCTAAAAGGAGAACAAGAAATTGAATTAGTTAGGATGTGTGAAAACTTGGAACAAATGGACAAAGCCAAAGAAGACTAGAGATTGCTTACTAAAAAGATAGAATAAAAAGATAATGAAATCCATCAACCATCCCTTCAACAAGTAGATTTTATTGATCAAATCAATGATGAAAATCAAGAGCTTATGAATCTAAGATCAAAAAATGAAAGACTACAGAATGATCTCAACATGGAAAATAAAACCAATGAAAGGATGATGAAATATCAAAAAATCATGAATGAAATGGATAAGAAAAATCAATCAAGACACAAAGGCAAAGTTGGATTAGGATATATAGATGAAGGTGAATCATCTCAATAGGGAGCTTAAAAGAATAAAAGACCTACTTGCAATCATTATGGTAAGATAGGTCATACATCAAATAAGAGTTGTAGTAATGGTTAATCAATGTTTAGTGGAAAGTGCTACAATTGCATAAAGCCAAGACATAGAGCAAGTGAATGCAAAGATAAATCTAAATTTGAAGGAAAGTGTTTTAATTCTAAAGATGAATCTTTAGAATGCAAGAACAAGAAGTGACACCCAACAAAGAAAATTGTGAAAGAAATATTTGGTTGGGATTATAATACATGGTGTAGATGTCACTACTATGGTGAGTTTGGACACATTGGAGAAAATTGTAAAAAAAAACACATGAGGAAGAGAGACACTACAAAAAGGTGCTTTGTTTGTACAGGACTTGGACATCTTGCCAAGAACTATATGAACAGAGGAAGATTTGAAGATGAAAAGAAAGCTAAGGATGACAATATCAGGGGAAAAAATGAGGCAATTATGGGTGCAGCAATATCCAAAGAATATAAGCTAAATTCTAGAAATTATTAATAGCCAAGTCAATGAGTTGGGTGGCACAATCATTTCAACCTATTCATCCATGGAGATTACTATAACTATAATTTAGAAGATGACATCTCACATTAGTTCCTATTTGCAAGAAAACAATCCATATTAACATTTAACATGCATGAGGATCATTGAGCTATGATGATAACTGAAGACCTTACTGAGCAAGGTTGGGTTTCATATCTTTACCAAGTTTTGAATATGCCAAGTTGTTGACTCCACCAAGTGCCAAGTTCAGACTGAGTGGTGGTAACCTTACTGAGGTCAAAGTTATCTTTGAGTTGGTAGTTCCTACCAAATTGAGAGACTTTACTGAGTTGAGGTTTCTTCTAAGCATTAAAGGCCTAACCGAGTGGAGGATAACCTATCACTAAAAAAATATTCATATGAAGCATTAATGGTGATAGTAAAGACTAAATTTTGTTCAAAGGGAGGAAATCGAATGTATTGTTTCACCAAAAATATTTTGTTGGTTCTTAATTCACCCCTCCTATCTCAATAACCTAGCCTACCTTATATTTCCAACATAGAGAACATGACTTACTTTGATGAAGGTATTCCAATCATGTGTTTTTAACCATGGCCCAAAATCACCTTTCTTTGATACAAGACTACTTATATTTGTAGGAATCTTGTGGGAATTTGTTTTTATGAATTCATTTATTGCATCACTTTGCTACTCCATTAATAACCAAGGAAGGGCACTCATATTTATGTGGTCTCCATTGTTATTTGATTCAATGAATTGTTTAAGTTCATGATTGGATTCATGAATGTCATTACAAATTTTGTCAATTTTTTCTCTATCATTTTTTCCATCTAATATTTTCCATTGTGTCTCTATTACATTCTTTCCAATATGCATAGCATCAAAAAAATGCATAATTGGGAGATCCTTGTAGTATAATAACCTACTAAATTGAGTAGGATAACTTCTTATTCCTCTAGGAAGTTGGTCATTGTTGCCTTGACAACCTTCACAAGAATCAATTACATCATTACTAAATAAAATACAATATCAAAATAAAAATTTCAAATAAAAATCATTAGATAAACATTACATCTATGATTTAGTCAATTGTATTCCAACTTCCATAGCTGAGGTGCCCTTTTTCGTGGCCTTGATGTTGTCAATTATTTCCCATTAAAAATATTTAAATTTCCCTCCCCCCCAACATCTAAATTCCTCATTAACATCTAAAATATCTAAGAAATGATCAATGTTTAAAGTACAAAAAAAATGTTCTAGACCTACAAAAGTGACATTATTTTCCCATCTTTTGATTCATGTCATTTTTTTGTTGCATCCAAAATAAGATTCTACCACTCTCAATCAAGAATGCATGTGCAACTATGTTTGTTATGCATGGACAATAGGTGGAGCTAAAAAAATGTAGCACGATTAAATTTATTTAATAGTTCTATTAATTTTTTTAAAATTATAGACCATCATCATGAACAATGTTCATGGTGGTCTATAATTAAAATACCTAATTAAAGACCTCTAATGAAAATGCAAACCTATTGTATTTTTCAACTCTGCTTGATGTCATATGCATATGAATTGAAATTTCATATTGAACTATGTTTTCCTTCTATATTTCTTGAAACCAAGAGATTCACACAATTAGTTGTCATAAAATCATAGATTATTGTTGAGCTTCACTTGGTTCAAGAATAGTTCAATATTCTCTACTAATCAAGGCCAACCACATAAAGGTGGAAGCTCATTTGTCCCACCACCACAAAATCTAAATTCCCTATTAACATCTAAAATCTTTAACAAAGGATCAATCTTTGAAGTACGTATAATGTCCCCATCCTGTCCTGTTACTCTTAAGGGAAGTCCATCTTCATTTCTCATGGGAAATTCATCACACAAGTACATCCAGGAATTTCTTCATCACCTAGTGCATAAGATGAATCTAATATTAGAAAATACCCCCTAAGATATAATAGTTCAAGTGAAATAAACACATGAAAAATGAGAGATAAAAAGAGGAATCTACTTACCAATAGGCATTGCCATTGCATTTGTGGCCATGCTACCTATTGAGTAATTTCTATTATTTTTCTTTTGTGCCAAGATCTATTTATTTATATACATACATATGTTAGAATTCTTTAGAATAACTGAGGGGGGGGGGGGGGGGGGGGTTGAATCAATTATTCAAGGTCCAAATACCCTATTAATACCTTTTTACTACTTTTAATGAATCCATACCCTTTTCATCTATTCAAACTTAAATCAATCATATAAGCAAGTTATAGTAAATCAACATGCAAAGATAAAACATTCAAGATCAACACATGACAAAATGATTTACGTGGAAACCCAATTTGAAAAAAAACCACCAGTAACATGCTACTTGATTCTCACTCTTTTGAAGTGATGCCCTATTAAAAGCCTACCCTGTTAAAGGCTTACAACACACTGTTAAATGTGACCTTGTTAGAGGATTTCACCAAACTATTAGGAATGGGCCCGGTTAAAGGTCTTTAGAAAATTCACTTGGAATGTCACCCAGTTAAAGGATTTTTCTAATGGTTGTTAAACCAACCTAAGTCCATAGGATTTAGACTTACAGTTACAATTGCTAGAAAGTAACAATAATGGTCTTTTGATCTGATATAACTTACAACATACTTTGCAGATTTTAGATCACACTTTCAGTCCAATCCTTATGCTTGGCTTTAATCTCTTTAGCTCTGACTGCTTGTCTTCCTCTCAGGCTTCATCTCCTTGAGTCTTCTAACTCATTCTATCAATGCAATCACCTTTGTGGTCGTCTATACAAATAGAATTTCTGTGCTATCTTCTCCTAGGCACATTCTTCAGCATTTCATGCTTTTATGCTTGACCACTATCTCTTTTTCCTTCTATCCCCTCTCGCTCTTTTTTTTTTCTTATTAACTTATGTCTTCTTATATAGAAGTCTAATTTTCCTTTACCGCTCAATTCTCCCTCTTCAGTTTTAGGGTTTCAAAATTGATTAGGTAGGATACAATGTATCTACCCCATATCTTGTTTTCTTCTTGAAACTTTGCCAGTTGTATCTTAAAAACATTTTACATAGTGTTCTGTGCCACCAACTCATCATTCTTATCTTCCTTTTAATTCACAAATTTCTAGATAACAACCTTGTCGGCTTAGATCTGGCTAATCTTTGATTTCCTAAATAATGCAGCAACTCGGTATTATTGAATTACTAGTGCTCGGCACCTCTATGTTACTTGGCACCTATACCAGCTTGGCACTTGAACTTGCTCGACACTTGAACTTACTCGGCACTTGAACTTACTCGGCACTTGAACTTACTCGGCACTTTGAACTTACTTGGCACTTGAACTTGCTCGACACCTAATTCTATTTGGCACCACTCAGCATCTGAAGTTTACTCGGTATTAACTAGAACTTGCTCGGCTCTTACTAGCTAATGAACTTAGTTTGAGCTTTACAAAAGACTTAGTTACAACCTTAAATCTTTAATATGTTTCATGGTGCCCATTCTTTGTAGTATGTCATCAAATACATTCTTTCATCAATGGCTTAGCTGATCCTTGTACTTCATTCCAACATCATAACTTCAACCTTTCTCTAGGTATTTTAGTTCCATCTTATTAATTGCCTCCACCTTGACAATCAACTAATTGATAGTATTTGGATCACTAAAGCAATTGTCATCCCTACAAGTAGCAAGTTTGACATCAATGACAAAACAATGATTGAGGACATTCTTTACTAGTTCCATATTTTATTCCAACAATCTCCCTCAACTTTTCTTATAATTATTTCAATCATTTCCAACAACATATACACACACATATATACATATGTATATGTATGTGTGTGTATATATATATATATATGTATATACATACATATACAGATATTACAAGGGCACAATAATGAGATGTAGATATCACAAGGGCATGGCAACAAAATGTAGTGATCACAAGGGAACATACATACATACGTACATTTATGTATGTATGTATGTATGTACAAAGAGATCTTTTTTAAGGTGCTAAGTGACTTACCTCAAGATTCTCCACAAAAATAATGAAGACCAAAAAAAATTGGTAGAGTTTGCAATTTATTTTACAAAAACATCTCATAGTAGATTTTTTAGAAAGAGACAAGGCATAACCTAGTTAAAAGGGTCTAGTTGTTGATTAGTTAGGTTGATATATATGTATATTTAACTAGGTTATGGCTTCTACAAGGGAATGAGCCTTGTGATTATGGCATTTACATAGAAGAAGAACTTGCTTCTTCAAATCATTATATTCAACTCTTCACTAAATTTATTCTTCAAGTAATGAGAATAGCTACTACAAATTCGTGGGAGCCAAGGGACCCTGAACCTATGCTATGTTTTCTGGAGACATGGGAGAAGTTACTACCGGCATCAATACTTCATAACAATTTAATAGTGATGCCCAAATTATTAGTAGTAATAGATACTTGGGATGTAGAGATCACAAGGGCATGACAACAAATTCCTCTAGAACTATCATCATATTATGTATAATAAAATGAATGAGATGCAGATATCACAATGGTAAGATAACAAAATGTAGTGATCACAAGTTCATGAGAATGAAATCATAGATCTCCACATGATATATACATGCACACATATATACATTCAAATAAATACATTCATACATATACATATATACATACATACACACACACATATATATACATACATACATATGCATGCATGCATGTATGTATGTATACAGAGAGATCCTTTTTAAGGTTCTTATTACATCTTAGAACAATAGAAAAATTGATCCAGCTGCATGCATATTCTAGAATCCAAATAATTAAACAATAAAACTCACTCAACCTATGCTAGGTGACTTCGCTTGAGATCCCAAACAAAAATAATGTTGATTGTTCCTTTTATTATACCTAATCTAATGACAATTCTACATGAATTTATAATCAACCTAGGTAATCAACAACTAGACCCATTTAATTGAGTCATGGCTTGTATATATACATATATTTAACTAGTTTATGGCTTATGCAAGGGATTGAACCTCATGATTATGGCATATACATAGAAGAAGAATTTGCTTCTTCAACTCCTTACACTCAACTCTTAACTAAAGTTATTCTTGTAGTAGTGAGAATAGCTGCTACAAATTCTTGGGAGCCAAGGGACCCTAAACCCATGCTATGTTTTCTAGAGACATGGGAGAAGTTATT